>FR990140.1:9428917-9938918 GCA_905404295.2 Ochlodes sylvanus | reverse complement strand
TTTAGATGTTTGGTATGGAGATATGAGATACTGGAATAGACGATGGACACTTTTATCCCGGAAATAGTTATCTTGGGATAATTTTACTGGTATTTCGTGATTTTCAGGCTCTAAAGCTGGCGAAAACAAGGGCCCGAACTGGTAGGATTATAAGAATAATGAAGGTACGTAGAACTTTAAAGATTTGGTACCTACTTAGTTAAAATTTAAACGAAAACATACAGAAAGCTTACATACAATTATTATAATGCTATGTTACAAGTTATTAAAGAAAAATGTTGACGTTTGTACTGGGGTTGGGTAAAAACTCTTACAGAATGTGTTCAGGTCGAATTTTGAAAGCAGAACGGGACTGTAGTAAATTTCTGTATATGAAAGATATTTAAGAGATACTAATATTAGCCGAATTTATTAACTTAGAATCTTTTTTAGTTTAGTTTTTGTGAGCTTTTATTCCGTTGAACATCATATTACTCATAAAGTCATCACCAATGCGTTGTTGGTCAAGGAAGGTGAAATAATTAAGTACGAAAGTACTCTCAACTATTACGTATCCATTAAGTCACATTTAATCCCCAAGCAACAAATTCAATAAATTAACGCACGTTGATTTGTAATTGACTAATAAAATTGATTGGTTAATTTACCGCTACACTGACCGGATATAGAAACAATCTAATTGCTCAATTAGCTACTGTTAGTGTATTTCTTGTTGTTAGTCGCTTATTAACCAATCGATATCTGAAGATAAGTGGAATAGTGAAACAATTTTGGATCTCTAATTCTAAATCTTACAGTGCTTCGAAGTGCACTTCAACTAGATAGGATGCATCATTATCTTCCCCACTCAAAACTGTCCCATTGTTGGGCTTAGGACTTTTTTCACAATGTGAGGTCACACTCTATGGTCACTATGGGATCATAGTTCATCACCCTGGGCAAGTGTGGATTGGTAAGCTTCACACACCTTTAAGAACATTATGGAGAACTCTCGGTGTGTAGATTTCTTCAGAATGTTTTCCTTCACGTAGCCTGACGAAGGGGTCTGCGGATCTCAAGGGTTACCTGTTTACTTGGGCATGAGCTCGGAAGAAGATGTATCTCCCGGTGGTTGATGGACCCCGCTATTGATAAGGGTCCTATCGTGTCCATATAGTGAGCTGATTGTCGCAGCACATGCCCCCCATAATTTAAAGGGGGCTCGTCTTATTATAAGCTCGCGTCAAATGGATAACCCTCGGGAGGATAACATTGGAAGGGCCTCCTCCTCTTTAAGATACTAATGAAGATCGAACCATGATTAGGTTACGCCTGAACGACACATCTGTAAATAAACACGAAAATGTGATTTAATGTCCAATTAAATTTTCATGAAATATAAATTCGAGTTAATTGAATTCGTGCTCCCGGTAACATCGAGTGCAAACAATGACGGGTTAAGTTCGGTTGGGGTGGAATTATTGATTTTTTTATAAAGCGGTACGTGCAGATGTCACGTTCCATTTATGTTCTCAGAAACAAACTTTTCAAATTATAGCTGCCAAAATTAATCTACCTATCGAAAAACGGGTTCATGAAGTCTTACCACAGAGTGGTCTTACTACTAATGGTTAACCAACAAACGTTTCACCTTGCATTATAGAAATAAGTTGACTTTTTTTTGACGTAAGATATAACGTCCGACCATAATTCATACTGTCAAAGGGTTACTTTACATCGACCCTATGACACATTTCAAACGTCGTGTCAAGTGGTGTCATATTGTAGTGTGAATAGAGTAACTTATATAAATGTGTGTAATGTTTTATTTATTAATTTAATGTTTTTATATGCATTTTTTTTAATATTAGCATTCGGCACTCCTTCTCTATCTAAACTATAAGTGTGCCATATTCCATACTCCTCCGTCAGCGCAATTTTCGTAAAAAGGGGTACAAAGTTTTTGCTTCACGTTTTATAATAAAAAAATAAAAAATGTATTGTTATAATTTTATTCGTTAATATTATGTTAATACTATAATGTAGCGTGTATTAAAAGAAGTATTTTTTTTGTTACAGGTAAGTTATACTACAGACTGCGATACGATTTTATTATGGTAAAGTTGTTTTAAATAATAAAAATTTTTACATCTGAACATAATAAGCTGTAATAATTTCATATTTTTTATGAACTTGTATTAGTGGAAACCGTACCCAATTCGATTCAGCTATTTCTGAGATTAGCGCGTACAAAACCACAGGCAAACAGGCAAACCGTCAAACAGACCAAAGTTATATAAATCATTATTTTGGGTTCTATTTTTATTTTTTCATTTACATATCTTCCATGTACACACATTGATCAGTAACAGTTTTATTATACAATATTATAGCAAAGATTTCAATGTACAAGGCACTGTGTATCTAAATGGCCACAAAATAAGATTAGCCGCAATACTCGCGACGCGGTCTTTGTGGCGGGATGGTAACAATGCCGTACTCCGAATGTCGTATATTTTTGTCGCCTATTGTCGTTGGACGAAACTCCCTTATTTATGTAATAATATTTTATTACGAGAGCTTCTTCGTCGAATTATTGTTATAATACTGTTTATTTACATTGTGCAGTCTGGCAGTCTTTTTGAGTAGATTATTAGGTTTTGAGCTGATTATAAATTCATGTGCAAAAACGTAAAACATTTAATTCTTATTCATAAAAGTATCAACGTGCGTTTACCCTTAGCCACAAGAGTTATACAACTTATTAACACGTCGTAACATTGTATTCCTAATTATTTAATTAGTCATTTAATATTATTTAACGTACTTAGACAGTATTTAAACAAAATAGCTTAACTTCATGTAATTTAATACGTTGACAAAATTTAAAAAGCATAAATACGTCATACTTTTCAGAGCAAATATTTTGTAGGATTCACTTTATTAGATAATCCTTTTATGTTAATTCCTTATTTTTAAGATTATTTTAATCTATAATATTCTTATTTATTTACCATAAAAATAAATAATTTACTTTCTAATTTTATTATTATTTAAAAAATTTATACTTATCCACTTGTCAACATATTCACGCCTTGAACGGATTTATCCTTTTCCAAAACTAGTAATTACTGATACAAACTTTGAATGTAATTCATTTATATTATTAGTATTATTACCGTCGATAGCCCTAGGAAAATCATTAGAAGGGTCTACCGTCCGATCCAATTCCTGTAACAATCCCAAAACTTATCGAATGGTCATTACATCAAAATTAACAGGGCTGTCCAAACCGTAACGCTTGTAAAGTTATATTGAAATGGATTCCGTGTTATGGCTGACAGCTGGGTAACCGTGGGTCGATGTCTCGAGGCGATATTGGAATGTATCCACAGTTAGTATTAATACATGCCAATCTTAAGTACTCACAGCCCGGGGGCTTGCGTTGAAGTTTGCGGTGTGTGTGTGTCGCAGTCTATAGTTGGATGGACCGCTAGTGGCAAAAATTTCTTAAGCACTTCCGTGCTTCGGAGCACCCGTAAAACATCCGTTTGATATCGTTAGATAACAATCGTTAAGCCAGATTGGAGACCTTCGGCCAGCATAATATTTTCGATAGGTACTTTGTTCAAGCTCAGAAGCTTATTTTACGTTTTTTAATTCGTTTAGTTGGCTGCTTTATACATAGTTTCTAATATTAATTTGTTTCAAACAAAGGTGACCCTTTTACTAGTGTTCAAACGGCAATATGTCACAAACTCTATCGATAAATTTAATTGATTTACAGCGCGTAATTCTATATTCTCACAAACCGAATTAGTTATGGGATACACAGTGAAATTATTACAGCTAAGGAAGGTGTTGTGTTCAGTCTACTCAAATATTAATTACTATTGATTATGTATAATCCTCATAATAACAGTCTAAACATGAGAGGATAATGTTGGATAATAAGATAGATAAAATTTTATTTATTTAGATAGTAATAAAAAACCTGGAAACTGGCTTGTTAGCATAATGATTTGTCACGAAATCTCGAAGGTATGTTTAAAAATTTATTTTTTATTTTTCGTCTTCGTGATAATTAAATATCCGAACGAATCAACTGAATTCAATGCGCTTTACGGAATTTAACTGATATTTCAATGAGATTTCCTATTGGTTGATCAGAGTCGAATGAAAAGGATGTGATGATGTTTACTTGTGTATATACTGTGGTAAAGTTATCACTGATGAATAACTGCACTATGTTGGAACAAGCGACATATTTAACCGGGTTCTAGTACTAAAAATTTATCTGTTATCACATCAGTAGCGAATCCGGGTGCCAAATGGGAATCCTGTATTTAATGGCTACAATGGAAATATCAATAAATATGATTTTAATAATGCATTGTTGCTGACGTTAATTTGCAGTTATTAAAATATATTAATTCCAATGCATTGTATGCAACGAGTACTAAAATTTTGAATGCCAGCATAATATTCGTAATTGGATAAACTCACAAACCGACAATCAGACAAAAATCACTGTTATGATCTTAATATGTCTATTGTGTTAATTAGTCGGGGTATCTACTAATACGTAGCTTTTCTAAAATATAAATGTACAAAAATCGATTGTAGTATTGAAGATTGGTAATAATTCTTCACCAATCCGCACTAAAGCATCGTGAAGAAGATACTCTTAGCCTCCTGAGTTATGAGGTAAATCCCGTGCTCAATAGTGGGCTCTTAACGGGTTGAATCCAATAAGTCTTGCTTCAATAATCCTCTGACTCCTGCTCTATTCCATCTGACTACTTAACTCAAGTTAACTCAGTGTAATATCTGTTATACAGGCTGAAACAAATCCATTTTACGTTTACGAAGCTTGCAAGGATACGTAATAAATTACTAAGACCTTCAAAGTTCAAATCGAAAATGGAATTTGTGGCGTGGAAACAATAAATTGTCATTAACATCGTCGTAGTCTGAGGCGTGTACACGAATTTTAGCCAAAGAAGTTTGAATCTTAAAAGCGTTTTACAGGAGGTTACTCGGAAAGTAATTTTATGATTTCAGCAGGTACTTAAGAAAAGAAAAATTGTTCTTATCTAATATAAATTTTATGACGGCCAGTAATAACGCTGTACAAAGTGCTGAATAACCTTACCATAACTTCTGTAAGTATAGTAAAAAAATTAAGTATTTTTTTATGAAATAACCCGAAAATTGACGAAGCAAGAAGGGATCACTGACACGTAACTGGCAAAGAAGAAGGAATCCTGTTACTCCTCTATGTTAAAACTATGTAGAAGCTTTCTTACGGTATTATGTAATCCAGTGGGTTGTTTAATTTGTCGGCTACTTGCATACAACTAGATAACAAATAATAGACCAGTTTCCGAGATAGAATTTAAAAATACATCTTCCCGGCAAAATTATGAAGGTTTATCTACACTGCCGTCATACCCTCAAAGGCACTAAGTCTATCTAAATTAAGAGCCTTAATATTCGTCTCAATCCCAGCGTGTAATTTAAATCTTAGAGGATAAAAGATAAACCTCTACCGCGTCATTCGCAATCCTTCAAGTTGGGCTTATAAGCAAAATAATTGCCTCTGAGAGGTACGATACTTAAACTTAACGTCGAGAGCTCAATGTATACTCTATTATGGTCCTTGTCGGAGCCCGTTTGCGTTATAATGGAATATTAGATTCCGCCATAAACCGCCTCCCTGCTTCACGACACGTCCATTAGAATTTGACCTCCAAATTAGCGCCTCGCCACGTTGTATATGAACTACGAGGCAAAAGTAACAGGTCTTTCATACTAGTCTTCGTAAACATATTATCATCACCTAATTCTCTTTTCAAGTTGAGAAGGATTTAAGTCCACTGATGCAGTTCCAAGTAAAACTAATTTTTCCTCTTAAAACATTTGCTGAATTTTAAAAGCAGGTTGGAAACTAACCAGACAGGTGAAGAATGCCTTTATTATCTTGGATTTAGCTGATACTGAATTTAGCGATGTCTAAAGGAACCTAACACCATTGCTTGACAATCCTGTTAGTTGTGATCCTGTCTGTGAAGTCAGCGTATTTTAATCCTGGTCGGAGTAGATATTTACGTGAAAGATATACGCTTGTCCTTGTGATAGTTTACCAAAAGTATAATTATGATGATTTCTACTTGATTTACTCCCGATAAAAACTTCCACCCTCATAAGGGATGATTGCCGACCTAAAAACTATTTTATGTCCTTTCTACTATCTGCATACTATCTGCATACCAAATTTCTCCTATGTCGGATCAGTAGTTAGTAGGTAGAAAGAGTTACTTACACAGTTACAATATTACTATGGGCATGAAATACTATGCACTACCGTTATAGCAAAATCCGTAATACTTTGATGACGTAGCTTTGCTTGCTTCAGGCTAGCTCCATGTTCATTATGCAGACATCTTTATCGAAATTGTCAAAAGATGTTTCACTACGAAGTGTTGTTACTTTCGTAGCGACGAAGCACTTAACCGAAAAATTTAATTAAAAATTTCAGCAGCAACGGCTCAAACTTTCCGTCGCTAAAACACTTGGAAAGCAGCGTAAACTCTTAAAAGCGTTTAAGAAAATAGACACTACAAATTACTGGGACTCTTTCGCAATAATGGAAAATATAAATCGGATGTTAAGTTTTGGCATTTGAAATGGAATATTTTTGATATTGTTTTTATGAGTTTTGACCGATTTCAAAAACGATAATAATAATCTGTATCAGGATGAGAAATAAAACCTCTATGTGTATTGGTGTATAAATATAAATACACATTATTTATATTTTTGCATAATTAAATATACACAATCACAATCACCATTCATCATCACAACCCATAACTGTCCCACTATTAGACTCAGATTGTTAGGGGCACGGTCCATCACCAAAAGTGGATAGTTAGACTTCACACACCCAACTTAGGACTTACCAACTAATTTAACTTTCTCCATAACAAAGAAAAGAAGAGAGCAAAATTAAATGTAGCTTTAGTTCAGTGCATGATTTGTTTAAATTTATTAATTAAAAACCATAATATGAAATAAAAATAATGTTTGTTTAGAAATGAAGGTGTCATATATTATGAGATATGAGGTTTGATTAAGCATAAGTGATGCAATTTTGCCATTTTTCTCTAGCGCATTAGTATGTGCCAATGTTTAATGGTCAGAGTACACTAGTGTGTAGTGAAACACTGCCGTAAGCAACGCGGACATACATATGGCTAACATTATTAAAAATAATCGCTTATGCACACAAACAAGAAAATTCTGCATTACCCGCAAACTTTACACATATTTTGTGACGCAAGAAGACCGTTACCATTACAGCGAAGCACCCTCATTTAAATTTCCGCGATTCCAGAGTAAACTTAACATGGCTTTTGGAATATACGCTGGTAGGTATTCTCATATATCTCATATCTGTCAGCGACGTTATTTGGCAAGAACCCACAAGCGTTCTGGAAACAATGCGTTTTTATTTTAAAATACAGATACCGAGCAGATAGAATTTTGGATAATAAAAGATAGTAAGCGAGGCTGGCGTCGCCTCGATTACTTTTGGGGTGAGTTTAGCACTTACGAATTAAGGACCATCATACCACCATTTTGTTAGTCGCTAGGCGCCAAACGACTTGTCATGCTCCGGCTGGGAGCTTGGGAGCCAAGTAATTTGTGTCTTTCTTCTCTTTTCTTCCTTGGTTGCTCACGCATCGATAACACCTTTGGTGTTACCTCTTGTCTAAACGACGGTGACCATATTCCATCAGATGACTTGACGCTGACTTTTCTTCGGCTTTTTATTTAAAATATACATTATCCTGTTGTTTTGCATTGGGTTTCATCTATTTCAAAGGTTCAAGAATTATAAACATATCTATTTAAACTGCAGTGAAGCGATCGCTTGGCATGTTGTTATATTATTTATACCTTAAACGATGTTAAATCATGCAGCTTTTGTCATCATCATTCAACCATGATCATCGTTATTATTCAAATAAATGATGTAATTTTAAATACAAAGGGACCATCAACAGTTACCCAATTAAGATAACATCTAATATTCCATTACACAAGATAAAGGCGGCAGGTTATGGCTCTAGGCGAGAGATAATTTATCGCACGGGTCCACAGTTCTGTGTTCATAATCTATGAATTAAGGAGCATCAGAGGAAAAAATAACAGCCGTCTAAAAGTGATGAAATTACATCATTATCTAGATATTAGTAGGAAAACTGCGAATAAGTGTAATAAATATAGCAAAAGTGTCTCAAACCTTCGCTATTCTTGAACCTACAAAGCCAACCAGAAGATTATTGAGTGTTATTAGAAATGTACCCGTAAAGTTCTGTCACTGCTTCAACAGAATCAGCTGGATATTACAAAACGCACCGATTATTAAAAAAAACAGTCCATCTCAATGCACTTTAACAAATTCCACATAATAATACCTAACGCTTACCTCAGCAATATACCGTGTCGAGTAACCAACTCGACACTTCTGCACTTATTTACCTCCACGAGTTGCTTAAACCGTCAATTTCACGGTACCTCGAAAGGCAAACCTCGCACGCTTCCTTGACTGGGAAATGTAAAGTATTTTTTCAAGCGCAAGTGATGGATGGTTGGGAGCCTTCTTTCCTTATAGGCGTTAGTTTCGACGCCCATTCCGCCACAAAGCGGCTTTGGGATCCACTTTAGAGGACTATATTTCGCTACAGTATTAAATGTTTACCGCATGAATTAAACCTATAACAACGATTGTATTTATAAAAATACTTTAACTATATTACCCACCTATATGATAGTACCCATTTTCAATCCCCGGTCGATACAAGTTTGTAGTGTGTCATCTGTATACGTTCGTGCCTATTGAAGTGCAACTCTGGTTAACTTCCAACCTCTTCCTACACTAAGTTGTCCCGTATGTAATCCCTGCCCCGGCCGCGAATAAAACCCGGGACCACCAGCTTCGTAGGTAGTACCACTACTAACTAGGGTACGGTTTTAAAAAAGATTATTGTGGTATTATTGTGGTTTTATGGGATTGCAAACGAGCATGCCGCACCATCTTTTTGCTTCCGCTCATGGCAACGGTGACCGATACAGAATAATGTCTACACGTCATTCGATCTTTAAAGAGCATTCCTTTATCTGTATCCCGTATTTTACCGTCATTAGGAATAATGTTACTCTTTTTATTTCAATACTTTTTGCTTTTAAACATCGCACTGAAACTACTGTTTAAACGTTGTTTGAGATGAGTTTTACAACCATTAATGTAGACATTTGTTCTGTTGCACGAAATGAAGCCTCTATCGAGATAATGCTCATAGTAACGATTCTGGACAATTATATTCGTTGTCCGGAGATTCAATTTGTGCGTAATATTTTTTTTTTAAATGTGGTCTTGATTAGGTATATAGGATATGGTAGATTAATTAAATGGCAATTTATTAAATCTGAATTTAATTTAACTGAAGGAATAATCTCATTAACAGATATACGTACGAAAAACTTCTTCAAATTACACGGAACTCCTCGATCGACAACTGAGCAGACGAACCACCTACTCAGATAGGAGAAAACCGGCGGGCTATGAGCGAAATAAAGATATATTATGTGTATAATAATAATATGATAATATCATTGTAAGTACATTCAATATAATAATTATCAGAACTGTAAATTATTGACGCGACTTACTTGACCCCGCATTGCATCTCTCTATCTCTATTAACTTATTAGGTCTCTTTCATTCTTTTTGTAACTTTACGCCCCGTTACTGTGATCGTAATCCGTCATACTGAATGACAAACGATGATGTAGGCCGTATATCATTGCACAATGACAACAATCAACCAATTCGAAACTGTTATCGCCCTCCCGTTACAAATTTGATTTAATCACGAAAAGGTAAATTCAAATTTGATTTGTTAACGAACACGGAAACCATATTTTCTACCCAATGAGCCGACTTCGTCAGTTCAAATCAAGCATAAACGCCCTAACATAATATTTATCCCGTTATTAAATCCTAATATGGAACGGAATTGGTAAACAATTTGGCAGTAATATGGAACAGATTTGTGATGCTAATAACATTATAAGCTGATCATATTTGGGTTTTAGCAATCTAGCTAATAAATAAATAAAATTATGTTGTGCTAATTTTATTTATTATTATATGATTATTTTATTTCAATCGGTTTGCAAATAAATAAATTAAATTATTTTAAATTAATATACGTTTAATAAAAATGAGTGCAATTCACACGTGCTAGAAGTGAAACTTCATAACAACGAATCAACGAATACTGTCAGTCCAAATATTGATGTTTTGCTTTGATTACGTCAGCCGCCATTTTGCCGATGCTTTATTCGCGTCATTTCCGTTTCAACGAATTCCAAATCATAACGATACCAAAGAAGTCTTCAAAAACATTGATGGGTATTCAAGCGCCATCATCGACCATCTCCGTGGTACATCATTCCTGAACACATGTCCATAAATTCCAAAGACGCAAGTGAAATAAAATCTGAATCATTCTCCGCATTTATTGTCCAATTTTAATTGGTTCATTAACACATAAAAAGTATAAAGAAAAATTAAAACAACGTGAGCTGAATTCATTTGTCACGTTTGTAAATCTTTATAGGTAGGTCATTGACATGTCAATGAGGTAGGTGCATAAAGTGTTCATTCGTAGACATTTCTGCTACAGAATGATGTAAATAGGGTTGTCATACTACGCAAAACGTACTTACTATTAAATTTTCTTATTACTAAATTGCTGCTTATAGTAAAGAATCAACGAAATATGTAGTTTATTTATCATCGCACTATAACATGTGAAAAATTCTATTGTTCTTATTTAGATGTCTTGAATTTGGTGAAAAGGTAATTAAAATATTCCATTACATTCAGGAACAGTACAGCTTTGATTAGGTACTCATTGCAAAAGATAGGCAAGAAAAAATACAAACATACTCCCTATCCCGATTTATGGATGTGCCACAAACTACAATAGGTATATATACGCCCAACTAGACGTTTTTATTTACTACAAGTTTCATTTCATGAAAAAAATCAAATAAACTTTCGACGCCTTTTCGTAGCCGTATATTCATTGACTTATTATTACTATGGACGTCGGGTCTCGTGCTAAAATCGCGAAAAATATGTCCCAGTCACAGCGATTGCGAGAATAGAAATGTTAACAAGGTAATTTAAACACTGAAATCATTACATCACGGTTTAAATTCGATTGAAGTCGATTGTAGCTCTTTTTGCGTTTTGTTGGTCATTTGGCTCGTACATTTTTAATTGCGGACCCGACGTCTATGATAGTAATAATAAGTCAATGCATATATTAAAGATTGCACAAATAATTTGTTTTAACGCTCGAAGCTGTCGCTCGCATCGCAGAGCGAATTCGCTTTGAGCGACCCGAGGGCTACAAGCCACGTCGCTCGGATAACTTGCTATGTGAGCGAGTTCGGTCACATATTCGTCAACACAAGCAATTATCCGAAGTTTAAACTTCAGGGAAGAGACAGCAAGACCCAGGTGCCATTACGCCGCATTAAAACACAGGGCTGTGCTATAAATTTTCTTTAACTTACACAATATTTTACTTTTACATTAGAAATAACAATTAAAACAGCGCAGCCCTGGCTGTAGCAGTAATAATTACTTCTGATTGTGTGGGTAAATGACTTCCTAGCGAAATGCGGCTGTGGATAGAACTGTGAATCGGGACGTTGCGAGTAGAACATTTAAATTGTATTCGTATTTTGTTTGTATTTTTAGTTAAGCTTGTTTTGTTAGTTAAGTATTTTATATAGATTTAGCACTAGTTGTTGCCTGCGGGTTGGCCCGCACGGATGTACCTACTTATAACTGGTAAAATATTGCTTTCTTATGGTAAAATATTCTTTTCTTATTTTCTTTATAGCTGATGTCTCCTCTCTATAAACTAAGTGGTTTTTGAGACTTCGTATTCAATCAATAAGCGAGTGAGTGAGAGTACACTTTCTTCTTTCTGGGACAACCAAGCTAGGTGATGTCATTGGTGTCCTGATGACTGATATCCATGACGCCGACGTTTATTTTTCATCATAATGTGACTCGTCTGTTAGCTTGTTAAATATTGCAAAATATATAATAATTATGTGATAATGTATATTGTATTTGTATTTGTAATATATATGTAATTTTTTAATTGTTTTTGATATCAAATAAATGTTATTGCTTGACAATAATTCCACCGATGGTAAGTGGTTAATCTGTATTAAAAAGTGTTGAAGTACCATTAAAAACTAGTCATACACCTATCTAATGATCGTTGGCATAAAATAGATCATGATTTTTCTCTGAACATTTAATTTCCTGCAGAAATACGAATAGTAATAAAAGCCATTGTACAAAGAACTAAGGCCGTTAAATTATGAAAGAGGGGAAACAATATTGCCTCCTTAGAAAACTGTCATCAAAGACCTTATTATTTAGCTTGTTATTAACTGCATCGATTTGCCTAGCTTTGCATAAAATTGTTTTTATTAACTGCTACCGTAATTCCTGCTACGTTCCCTTTTTTGTACCCTTTTAAGTATTCTTTTGAGAAGGCTTACGTAGACTTTGCTATTCCAAATGAACAGTTTGAAGTATCGCAAACAAGGTTCCAACAACGACGAAGTTACAGGTATTCAAAAGTTACGTTCAGTTAAAAATTAAGCCTGTATAATCAGGTATAAATAGCTTATTATGCTTCACATAAGCGAGGAAATGACTTGCATCTGTAACGTATGATTTTAAACTTAACTCATCGCGAATTGTACACATTTTATTATGATACGAGTACTCACGATATGTATTTTGGAACGCCGATATTTCGACCCAGTTGCATGGATCGTGGTCACGGCTGAACTGCGGTGGCGCGAAACTTTTGACAGGTGACAATTGACACTAATACATTAGTCTATCTACCTTACGTCTAGTTTGTTTTTGCGTTTTGTTAACTATATTACGACACACTACACTGACCACATCCTGCCGCTCAACACTTTTAACTTTTTCGGACTTACATAAACTAACCACTGGATTCCATGTTTGCGCTAACTTAAATCCATTCTTCCTATTACAGTTTTGGGTCGAAATATCGGCGTTCCAAAATACATATCGTGAGTACCCGTATCATAATAAAATTGCATGTGTAAATCAATTTATTTGATTTTTAACTGCAGATGCAATACTGTTACTGCTAGTCAGCTCAGCGAAGTCTCGTTCAAATCTGTGTCAGATATTTGAGACGACCAACTGCACTCAAGTTGTTTTCTGACCAGCCCGAATCATAGGGCCACTGCTGCCGTCTATCAATGTCAACTAACAGCTGGCTACGCAGTGACAAATAGAAACGAAATCATGACTGTTCAACTGAAATGACGACAGCGACATCCTATAAGATAATAATCATGTAATACTATGTTAAAGCGTAGAGTTTCATACAAAATTACTGTATTCAAACCGAGTGTGCGACAGGCGTTATGCAAAATTACTTCCTATACCCTCGACTCGCGAATGCACTGACGCGCGATATTCAAGTATCGTGAATATACCATGAAATGCATTTTAGATTCAAGTTTGTCGCTTAGTCACGATGATAAATCGTAAAATTGTTGTGTTTGCTTTTATTTATACATACTTTGTCTTACTTTGTAGTTTTATACATCCTTGGTGTGTCTTTATTATTTCGCGTTTGGTTTTTTTGTTCCTTTTATTTGGATTTCAATGTAATTTGCTACTAACGGAAGAAATAAATCGGTGCTCGATCTAAATCCGAATTTATGAAGAATGCAGAATCCCAACAGTCGTTACAGCTGCGAGGAGCTGCGACCACCCATTCATTCATTAATATTATAACATTAACGCTCCAAATAAGCATTATGTAATAATTTTTAGTGGATACTGTATTGCCAAATGTATTTTTATTTGTATGTAGTTTTAATGATTTTTGTATCCTCAATACAATAAAGTAAATAAAGAAACCGCGTAAGTAGCTCGCTAAGTCAAATTGCCGTGGTAATAGTATATTATAGACATAATTAATATAATATGTACGGTACCGGAGACAATGCCTGCTATATTGATAAATGACAACGCTTGAAACCTTACGCCGGTTCCAAGCGAACCTGACGTTTGATTTATTGCGAGATTTTAGATCATTCATAACACATATTGTTATCAGTACACAATGGAGGAATTTTCGCTTGAAATAGAGATAAAATTAACAGGAAAGACGTTTTGTTTCTCCCCGCGTCAGATAATTTGGTGAGGACCCTGTCTGCGAAGCGATAGGTCTCAGGTTCGATCGGGCCGGGGCTCAGATATATATGACAGATAAATGTTTTTTCGAGTTATGGAGAGTGTTTGAGTAATTGGTGGGAGAGCCTAGGTTCGCCCGGGTACAGCCACGTACAGTACATACAGGTACGTAGTACCATTTGTACACAGTACATACAGGTACGTAGTACCATTTGTACCGTGTAATAATTGTTTTAACAGCAATCGTGTTCCGGTAAGAAAGGTGTGGCCGGCTACACTTTTTAGGGAAGACCATCTTAGTCCTCAACCCTCAGTCCTGCATGCTAGTTAGCGTTTGCTCCTTTTAAAACCATTAAAAAGTGTTAGTGATTTGTGGTTGGACACCCGCGGCACAGGGAATTCTAGTGTGAAAGTATAAGTGTATTAGAGTTCATTATTTAACTAACAATAAATGATGAATCTCGATTTGCTTGCTACCACCCTTACCTGAGCCAGCGGGCCTCCAGCTCGCGATATGCCGGCTGAGAACTAGTACTATCTTTAATACTTGTTCCTTGGCCTTGACCAGAAGGTGATACTGTTATCCATGAGCGCCGGTGATCGTTTACTATCAGGTGGCTCATCGGTTCGTTTGTTATTCTTCTCATCAAAAAGATTATTCCCTCGATATTTTAAACGAAATTAGCGTTAATTAAGTTATAATATCCACAAAAAAACATTCCAAATCAATAACCTTTCAATAATTTTATAGAATAAACTTACTTATAGTATCAATACAAGCTGCATACCAAACGGTACTGATACTAAAACATTCAATTACCTAAACAATTCAATAAAACACCGAACAAATATCAAAAATAGAATTCAATGATCCGCCAATCGTCACGAAGAATGTTCAATAGAATCCCGTTTACCACAGCCATCGGTATCGCTAACCGAACAGCGATTCCAACAAGCATAGTTAATCCGAAATATGAATTGGCAGCAAGATTGGATTCGGACCGCATACTGGCTCGATTGTATAGAATCGATGGCGTATAACACCGCAGACCCACACGGCTGTCTAAAGCACGCCTCGAATGCGGTCAATGCTTAGAACGTTTTGCTTATTCGCTAATATAACATAGATTTGCCAGTACTAAAGATTGAGCAGTCAAAAGTAATAATTGATATTGTATGCAAGCAGAAGGGTAACCTTCAGCTTGTTAAATAAAAAAAATATCTTGAAATGCGGAACAAAAGAATCAATCATAATTTCATTATTTTTAAAACTATCAATATTATGTGTTTACAAATCTCAGAATGAATATACAGTTAGTAAGCTAAAACAGAATCGATATACTCTTATAAACGATATAATCTTGCAAGAATAAAAATCGACTTCAAAATAATGTAAATTTAAGACTTATATGGTTTTCTCATGGATGCCATTGTCAGAACTAGACCAAATCGACACGGGACCACACGGGAACTACCAGCATTCGAATAAAAAAAATAATCATCAAAATCGGTTCACCCAGTCGAAAGTTCTGAGGTAACAAAAAAATACAGTCGAATTGAGAACTTCCTCCTTTTTTGAAATCGGCTAAAAATAACATAGAAACACATGTTGTAACTGATATTTTTTTAAGCTTCACAGATAGTAAATTCAGATATCTTTCTGACATTCCCAATTTAAGTGAGAGATTGAAATAGTCAGCTTACACTTTCCCACGCTCCATCTCTTCGCTACGTACTACAAGAACCGCAACAGCAGCGCTTTGATTGTGTTCCGTGTTCTAAAATCAAACGTTTTGTACTGAGTTTGACATTTATGGGAAAGGGTTTTAGTTTATAAACGGTCGGAGTTTTAATCGAGTTCTGAACGATTTCCTGATTGCGTAGTTTGTAGAACGAAGCTTGCGGTGAATGTGTGATGTCGTCGCCCCGAACTTGCTTAATAAATGCAGTGTTTAGCTTGCGTTAATTAAAATAAACGGTGGAGAGAAAATTGCGTAACTAAGCATCAACTTCAACAACTCTAAAAACTAATTACGGGTAACTCAAAGGGGAGCTGCTGGGTGGGTCCGTTTTTAATAATGTAGTAAACTGGTGTTTCGTTGCTGTTAAAATCACACTACAGTGATTATAATTAGTGTTTAAAACTAGGTTCAAGAGCAGGCATAGTATAGAATTTTGTTTTGTATCGTCAAGTTTATATCAAGCTTGTGTCATTCATCGATTAATGAATACTTCTGTAGAATAAAAAGGATAACAGAAGCCGGGGTAATAGGTAGGTAATATAATTTATTTATTTACTTGCGTAAAGATTATGTTATCAATATTATCATTAAGTCATTAATATTATGCATTTGCGTAATTATTACATTATCAATATTATCATTAAGCCATTAATATTATGAATTCAGAATAATTACAGTAACTTATATCGGCTTGACCGACTAAACTGTGAAGCCGAAATAGGGTTGTCATTCAATTTAGTTTTGTAAGTTTTTACTCAACTTTCTCTAATTATACGCTACAAGTTTGTCCCAGGGCCCTATAACTATTGTTTCGAATGCCTTCCTGTTATAATTAAGAGTCTAACGCAAATGGGGTCAACGTTTTATATTAAGCCAGGCTTTTGTATCCCTAAATCAAAATTGATGCAACGGTGGAATTTTATGTGCCAAGTTTTATAAATTACTTTATGAAAATGGAGAATAAAAGCATGATAGCATTTATATAATTTTATTCCGGCTATTGTAGATAAAATATAAACGATTATAAATTAAAAAAATTGGATTTTTAGCTTTCTTGTGAAACTTTACACTCCCGTTTTACCCCCCTTAGGGGGTGAATTTTCAAAAATCCTTTCTTAGTGTTCCGTTATAAAACCCTGCGCAAAATTTCAAGTTTCTAATCCTTATAGTAGAGGCCCTGCGTTGATATGTCAGTCAGTCAGTCAGTCAGTCAGTCAGTCAGTCAGCTTCTCCTTTTATATATATAGATAGATATTAATTATAGATAAGGATAGCAACATTCGAAAAATCTGTAGACGGTTTTTTTGATTTTAATTCATGATCTTTCTCTTTTATGTAAATTAAAAGATAAAAACAACTATGAATTTTGTCTTCATAATATTGTAGGTATATGGTATCCGTATAGAATATCCTTAAATTATTTATAAATAAGCGAGAATTCATTTTTTTTGCTCTCACTGCATTAAAACATGCTTAGGTAGGTACTTTGCACATTACTTCGACTTCATCCTGTGCAGCGCCCTTAATTAGGTTTGAAGTTAAACTTTACTTCATTTAGATATCTCGCTGCACCGTAGTTTATTTTAATCAGAATTAACTAATTTATCTTTCACCTCGCACCCCGTAGCTATAATTATAATGCAATTAATGCTCTTAGTAATAGTTTTTAACAAATATCTTCCATGTACAGACATCTATAAGTTATAGTTTTATTATATGTATGATAATGGTACACAGATTAGTCAATCGGTTTTTGATATCTGTGGCAAATGAACATGGATTGAAAATGCTTTGTGTACCAGCCTTTTGTACTGGGGAACTAATTGGATCCAAACGATACATTGTACGTTCCAAGTAATGACTCAGATTTGACCTATTTTATCAAAGCTTCTGCAGATTATACAGAAATAAATTAATAATATTATGATTAGGTTAGAAGATACATAGCACAAAATCATTTAACATTTTTGTCGGATTTCGTATATCTAACTAAATTGTGTTTATATGTTTGTCCATCGTTTAAAAATCTACTAAACGAGATAATCTTGAATTGTGCTTTGATGACTAGCCAACAAAAAACAGACGGGCTCCAAATGGTATATTTTATTTATTTTCATTTATTCATAAAGTCGGACTTAATGTCTATTGGCATTCTCTATCAGTCAACCAATGGTGACGATGAGAACATGAGTAATACCATGACAAATATCGTTGGTATTCGAAAATAATTATAATATTAAATAAACGCCAACAAACTCATCTACTCATAGTGCGTGGGTATCCCCGCAGTACCCGGTGTCGCCGGTGGAATGGCCAACGCATTTTACACATCACTAACACCCATGACCCGAGAACAAACATGAAATTTATATGTCATAATAAATATCTGCCCCGGAACCCGGAACCCCTCGCTTCGCAGGCAGGGTCACTACCAACTATGGCTACAAGGTCGTCATCATCAATCAAAAATCATTGGTAAATATTTGTTTCATAATATTTATTTCACAAATATATACTATTCTACATAACATATTTAAACATACGGTACCGTAACGGTTTACTGAACTCACGGTAACAGACGACCATGATACCAATATTATACTGATGTCTATCAGCTAACTTCCGTTTTCGTTAGTAGGTACTCCCCTCAATAGGAGCTATACCCTGAAAGGTCAGACCTGCGCCAACGAGACTGCACATAAATGCGAGTGTAGTAATAAATCATGCGTCAAGTTTGCGTCAACCGCGTCACGAGGCGAGCGAGTCATTTATCAATAACCTGATATTATCTAGAACTTTATCCACTCATAAATCTCGCGGATAACTTTTATCTTGACATTTTACGGGCACTAAAATTTTAGTTCGACCTGACATTGACGGTATGGTGCAATTTAGTTGGCAGTAAAAATGTTCTCTATTATTTTTGGAACTTTGATAAACCTTAAAGTTAGATAAGAGCGTGGCTTTAACCCATTAATGACCCACCATGGGGCACGGTCTGTTGTCACAAATAAGGAGGCCTAGAGTGTACTTCAACACGCTGCTCCAGTGCAGATTGGTGGTCCCTTCCACCAATTGTTGGAGTACACAGTGGCCAAGTTGTCGGAAATTGTTGTCATGTTGAGTACTTGGAGAGTTGGTACATATCTCTCGTACTCCAACATGGCTTAACGACTTTAACGAAAACACGGGACCGACGTGCTCTCCGAAGCACGGAAGTACTCAAAATTTTTTTGCCATTAGCCATTAGGTACCCACCTAACTATAGACCGCGCCCGTTATTGCAAGTCTCCAATGTGTATATCTCAATGACGTATGCACAGGATTAGTTGTCACTCAATTCAATGTGTTATGGGTGTTTTATTTAGTGTGTTGTTATAGTATTATCCTTATAATTTGTAACAATTTGTAAATCTTGTAACAGAACTGGCTTGACCAAATTCGTTTTATACAGTCAACGGACACAAAAACTTTTATATGCATACAGTTTGAGCACAAGTTCTAGCCCTCTGATATCAAATTGACATGTCATTTACAGCCTTGCAATATTCGTCAGCGCTTCCCCGTACGAGGTTGTCTGACGGATCGGATTAATAGCTCGTATACCATTCCATAGCTTCGTAGAGCTTCGTAGAACTTCGTAGATCTATATCGCAGCCAGGTGCTACACAGACCGTATCCATCATATTCTGACTTGTGTTTGAATAATTCGGATGGCTTATGCACTCTGCACTGGCAGAAAATTTATAGTTTCCGGTAAAAATTTAAAGTTTTCACTTGGCTTATTTATTACCTTTATTTGAAGTGTAATGAATAGCATATGACTGGGGAATCGGTCGTTAGACATTTTTGTGTTATTTATTAAAGACATAAAGGTAATGGTTATAAGTTTAAAAAAAATCGTAGTTCAATATACTGTTATTGATTTTTAACACGTATTTTATAATTCCTTTGCATAGTATAATTATACTTAACATCTCGATTTATAAATGGTAAAAGACAGATAAAGTTTTTGAATACTTCTTTGTGGAGATAATGTTAAATCTTTCTTTGTTAACCTGTGATGTTATGTAAAAAGTTATTTGATTAGCTTTGTAATTATTTTGTCAATGATTACATATATTCACTTGTATTTACGCCTACCTGGTATTTTACCTGGATTGGCTGGTAGATAAGACAGCTGACAGATAATGTCAACTGGCTTTAGGTTCGCCCAAAAAAAAATTACAAAGTGGCGTGTACTTAAACTTATTTAACACGTAATATATAGACTACCTAGCTACTCGTACCTACCTAGAATATATATAGACTAGGTACCTACTATGTCATTATATACGGAGATTACAAAAACGTCGAAATTTGATTAAAAAGTTATAAAAGTGATGGTCAAATAGTTCAATTCCAATTTCAACTAAAATATTCGCCGACGCATTACTGACGTAGTTCTTAATAAAATTTACAAAGTTATTTCCAACGAAGTTCACGTCGCCCGCGTCCTTATTTTCCAATTGAATATTCTTCAATTGAAATTCTTCCTTCGTAAAACAATTTTCTTAGTTAAATTGCCTTACATTTTATTAACACGGAAATGGCGAGTGTCTAGTTCACGGATTGTTTAGTTTTGGATATAAATTAAATTAATATAAAATTATTTTTTTATCAAGAAGACAATATTTCTAAATATTTTGCATTAAAATAATCTAAACAATGCGGTGGTTTATTAAAATAGGCAATACTTTTCATGTCATCTGACGAAATTTAAAAAGTCGATAAACCTAAAAACATTGACGTTACTGGAATAGACTTAACATTTTCTCGTATGTAACGTATGATTTTAAACTAACTTATCGCGAATTGTACATATTTCATTATATTACGGGTACTCACGATCTGGTTCTGACATGTAATAATCTCTTTTGCCATCACTCTTCCCTTGGTTTATTAACGAAGATCCTGTAAGAACTCTATAGAAAAAATAGTTCCAATCTAGCTTGCAAGACTAGATTTAAAAAATATACTAACAAACTAACGAGCATTTAAGTTAAATAAAAACTACGAAACATAAAAGTACGAGAACCCTGCAATATATTTTTAATGAAGTAAAGTCAATCTTTCCCACTCCATCATTCACAATACCTACAGGGTACGTTGGTTTAGTAAAATTATCCGAAATTCGTTTGATAGCTCACGTAGCGCCGAGAGCAATGTAAATAACGTTTAAATGGAATATCTGATTCTACGCGGATATACGTGCAAACAGTCATCGCTTGGTACTTTGAACGCTGGTCCCCGATAACTCGAGTAGGACTCTTGTACTTATAGTTTTTGAAAGGATGGCATAAACACAACAATATCCTCTTACTAGGATTTTGTCATACGGCTACACTTTAGAGGCGACCATCTCAGTCCTCAAAGGTATTCAACACATGTGACCGAATTATAATGAGACTGTTACTAACAATTACTAACTGGACTATTACTAACAATAACTAACAGGACTAACTTTCACTAACAGTCCGTGTCCCAGTCCTCATACTTACTAACAAACTAACCAGTTCTAACACCGTCTCCTAAACAAACTAACTATCCCAGTCCCCATTCGAGTCTTTTTCTATAGTTGTCATAGGCAGCGGAATGTGGTGCTGCATGTTCGTTTGCTACTTTAATTCCATAAAAAAACTTATTGGTAGAAACACAAATATGTCATCACAACACATCTGCAATCAATAAACTAACGTTTATCTGTTGCATTAATTTAAAATAAGTTGAGAGGAGAACCTAAAAAAGGAAAAAATAGTTTATCAGCTGTTTCATTAAAAAAGTTTGCAAAATTGTCCAGAAATTTTTTCAAAGGTTTACGACGCCTGCCAATTCGCGTTTGGCTAGCCTAACTTATTCGTAAATAGTTTACTATTTTAAAACTATTACAACGTTACAATATACATTTAACGCAATAATATACAATTTACGTAACAAACGCCACAATATTATTGATGTATGTACCTACCCACCGTGGCTGGAGGTTGTTCGCTAAAACTCTCCGCGTAATTTGTCTGTAATTATTCGAAATGTCAGTTAAATCGTTAGAAACTTCTGTTCGTGCTCTTAGTGAAACTGTTGTGGACCTTCAGAATAAAGTTATCTCATTGGAAAAGATCATTTTGGAACAAAATAGTCTAATTAAGAAGTTAGTTTGTGTTGGTGATAATGGTGACATTGCAGCTCTAAAAATAAATATCGGAAAAGAAGAGGGTAGTAGTACAAGAACGCTATCGGATCCTCCACAGCGGCAAGTACGCGATGCCCGTATTCGGGCCAAGTCGGCACTCTCCGTTACTACTCGGAAGGGTAAAGGAGGACGCAATCAATCGCCTGCTTCTTCGGTGCAATGCGCGGAATCCTCCGAGCTTGTTGTGGTAGCCGAGTGCGCCCGAGCCGAGATGTCAAAAAGCGCGCCAGTTACTCCGAGCACTCCGACGCCGCAACAAAATATGCTAGACATCGCGTCTATGACTCATGCAAACAAGCATCCGAATGAGCAGCTACAGCAACGTTCCTCTATTGAAACAAATACAAAAAACCCGATGCGCTCTCGTCGTGCAGCTCCCACTAATGTTACTCGCGGGACTGCCGCTCCCGGCTCAACTAGATGTTTGTTATTAGCGGCTGAGCGTAAGTCTTATTTACATCTGTATTACGTACGAAGCGGAACCACAGCGGAACAGATATCGGCACACTTAGAAAATATTTGTGCGGGGAATAATTGTATGGTTGAGACTCTCAAATCACGAGGAGACTATGCATCTTTCAAACTAACGGTGCCCTCTAAACATGTCGATAAATATTTGTTACCTGAATACTGGCCGGAAGACGTTTACATTAAACCATGGCGTAGTGGATTTCGCAAACAAATGCAGGACTAAGACTATAAATAAAAATGAATCTTACACTCTCTTCTACCAAAACGTTAGAGGACTCCGTTCTAAACTTGATATTTGCAAAAAGGCAATTTTGGCACAAGCATCTGATATGTTCGCATTCACTGAAACGTTCCTCATAAGCAGTATTTACGATTCGGAAGTGTTTCCATCAGGATACACCGTTTTGCGTCGGGATCGAGCTGGCGACGTAGGGTGGGGAGGAGTGTTGTTGGCCATCCGAGACGTGTATGAGGTGCAGCAAATATTAGACGTAGACGGCTATATGAATGATATTGAACTTGTTATCGCTATAGTGACCATGAAATGTAAGAAATTCTTGTGTTGTGTTCTGTATATACCACCTAATTCCAGTGATGAGAAATACTGTAATACTTTCACTGTAATTGAAAACCTTGTAATGAAATATCCAAAACTTGATATTGTTGTAATTGGTGATTTTAATTTGAACTCATGTAGTCAAAATGTAATAATGCACTTTAATTATATGTTAAGTTTCTGCAAATTACAACAGCATAACAACATAAATAATAAATATGGCAGTAAGTTGGATTTGGTGCTGAGCAATCTGGACGGTGAGTGTATCGAGGTAAGTGGTGATGCGGAGCCTGTGGTAGGCGCAGACGCTTATCACCCACCGCTGTCGGTCTGCGTTAGAAATTTAAGGCCAGTGTGGCCCCGCTCTGCCCCGACACGCGCGCGGTCTTCACCCTATCCGACATGCCGCGACTGTGATATACCCCTCGAGTGGAACTTTCGCAAGGCTGACTACCATTTGTTATATGCTTCCTTGGCTTTAATTAATTGGGATGAATTGTATAAGTGCGCAGACGTTAACTCAGCTGTTGATATGTTTTACAGTAAATTGGAGTTATGTTTCAATAGTTATGTTCCAATTAAAAAGCCAGTATCTAATTCGCGTTATCAATACCCTACTTGGTTCACATTTGAAATAATAAGGAATATAGAGTATAAATATTTTCATCTAAAAAAGTTTAAAGAATTACAGTTAGATTATAATAAAGAAATGTTTAAATTCTACAGACTTCGAGTGAAGGAATTAATAGACATAGCTTACAATAATTACATTTGTCAAACAGAAGCAGAAATTAAATTTAATTCTAAAAGGTTTTGGAAATTTGTAAAAGATCAGAAGTCTGTTAGACATTCTGTTAAAAATTTTGAGTATAATGGCAACCTTGTTTCTGGAACCGAAGCAGCCAATGCTTTTGCTAATTATTTTAAGTCTGTGTTTTTAAACGGTAGCCCTACACTATCTGCCGTCGAAGCTGAGCGTGCTGCATCCAGTTCTTTAAGCTCCTCTCGGGTTGCAATAGATACCATTAACTTACATGATCTTTCGTTTGCGGTACGACAACTAAGAGCTCAATCTTCTGCGGGGCCTGATGGAATTCCTCCTTTTTTGGTTAAAGACTGCATTAGTGTATTTCAACAGCCTTTATTCCATATATTTAATCTAGCTCTCAATACAGCAACATACCCATCCCAATGGAAAATCTCCAGGGTGACTCCTGTCCCCAAGGGTGGTGGCTCTGAGCTGAAAATTGATAACTACCGACCCATAGCTGTTCTGTCAGCATTTGGTAAAGTATTGGAATCTATTTTGAATCGATACATCGTAAAGCAGGTAAATATGCAACTCAGTGATGCACAACATGGGTTTAGACCGGGGAGGTCTACTCTGACGAATCATATTAATTTTGTAGACTATGCAGTCACTGAAATAGACAATAGGAAGCAAGTAGATACAGCTTATTTCGATTTCAAAAAAGCTTTTGATCGAGTCCACAACGATGTGTTACTAAGAAAACTTTCGGCTATAGGATTTACTCCAAAATTATTAAAGTTATTTACCAGTTATCTATCCAATCGTATACAATATGTGCAACTATTTGGTTATCGTTCAGAACCCTACATGACCTACTCCGGAGTAAGCCAGGGAAGTACGCTAGGACCTACGCAGTTTCTAATAATGATAAATGACTTGCCAAATGTTGTCAGATCAGCTAGGTGTCTCATGTTTGCTGACGATGTCAAATTGTTCTTGGGTGTTCGAAATGCAGCTGACTGTGAAGCATTACAGAGAGATATTGACAGTGTAGTTCTGTGGAGTAAACGCAACCTCTTAGAGTTTAATGTCGCCAAATGCAAAACCATTACCTTCACCCGTTCGCGTTCACCCATTTCGTACCCCTACACCATTGAAGGGCTTCCACTAGAGCGCGTGCATCGTATATGTGACTTAGGTTTGACTCTGGACACTGAACTGACGTTTAATACACATATATCCGAACTTTGCATTCGGGCCTATAAATCACTTGGTTTTATAATGAGACAGGCATCTAGATTTAAAGAAAGAAGCACAATTGTCAGTCTGTACTATGCGTTTGTAAGAAGCAAATTGGAGTATAACGCAATCGTTTGGGATCCACATGAATTGAAATACAAACTCATGATTGAAAAGGTACAAAAGAAGTTTGCTCGCTATTTATATAAAAAACTATTTGGACACTATCCTTTTTTATATCCGTCTTTATTCGTGGCAGGTATGGTAGGTATCAACACATTAGAGACCAGACGCAAATGTGCTATATTGATACACTATTACCTGCTTTTGAATAATAAAATTGATAACCCTACCACTCTGTCTCGATGTCCACTGTTGGTATTGAACCGACTGCGACGGCCGAGGGTCCGTCGTCTATTTGCGGCCCTGCCGACGCGCACGCACGCCGCGCGCTATGCCCCGACAGCTCAAGCTATAACTTTGCTGAACACTCTGATTGCTCATGCACCAGATGCAGATATTTTCCATATGCCATTACATGCGTTCATAAACTTATGCCAACAGTTTATTCAATAAATGTTTTTGTAATTATTTCATTTAAGTTTAAATATTTTGTATTTGTATTCTTGTATTTTCCATCTTATAAATATTTAGTATTAGTGTGTTAATTTTATATATAATGTAAGTACTTAGTTTGTAAAAAAGATGGCTTGTAGTACGTCTTGGCGCTAGCTGTAAGTACTACAAGCAATTGATATAAATAAATAAATAAATAAATAAATAAATAAATAAATAAATATTAGAGTAACGGTATAAGATTGGTTCCAATCTCAAATCTGTTTTATTAATTCTTCTCTATTTTCCGGTTTATTTATGCAAAGTTCTTGCAAAAACTAAGGAATGTCTTACTTTAAAAATGCTTATGACTCAAATACTATATACATGATTGAGTCAGTATCTAAGGCATTCTTAAAATGTAGTACAAATTGTTTGTCTTCAAGTCAAAAGTGAACAGGCTTCTTCTAAGTTGGTGCACTTTGCCATCAAAATTTACCTCGCCATTTACCATTAAAACTCAGTCATTCAGGCATTCAAACCCTAAGAATATGGACAAACATAATATACTTGTACAAACGAATTAAAAACCTCCTCTGCTTTGAAGTCGGTTCAAAATTAAATAGAACAAAATTGCAACTTCTCGCTTTTCAGTCAGTCTTTGACTGCCGATATAGAATACGAGGAGATAGTAAGATGTCTGCAGAATCTTCAAGTATTGTAATAGTGTGTTAAAATTCATATTTCATATGAAGTTCCTTCGGAATTCAAACAGACGAGTTGACAGCTCTCAAAATTTAATTTACTCAGACGCCGTGCAAGGATGACTCATCCAGACTTGGTGAATTGAAATTTGGAATCGTGAGTAGAGAGAGTAAATATTACGGCGCGATTTTTTACCGTCATTGCCACTTTACCTGAGTTAGCACTTTGCGAAGAAAGTTACATTATACGAACACTAATTTTGGATTATTTTGAGCCATGGCTCACTCAACGACTTAAATGTTAATAGATAATGAAATACTCATCTTTATACTCTTATAAAGATCTCATATAGAGATATGTAGTAGTATAATTATTATATTAGAAAATGAATAATATGTATTAATTTAGTTAACACTCCGCTACACCTAACAGTCTGCAGCGACGTATTTGTAGTATTGTAGTTGTAGTAAGGTGCACTAATAAGTAAACGCTGATTGGTGACTTAAAATATTAATTTAGTTGACTTAAATTATTAATTTAGTTAACACTCCGCTACACCTAACAGTCTGCAGCGACGTATTTGTAGTATTGTAGTTGTAGTAAGGTGCACTAATAAGTAAACGCTGACTGGTGACTTAAAATTTATGGTATTTTATAATATTACAAAAATAAATATTAAACATAATCATACAGATAATACAATAAAATTGTAATTAATTTAGATCATAAATAACAATTATTTAAGTTTTTTGTCTGTTTGACTGTACGTATGTCCCTGTTCGCAGGAACGGCTTAACATCTTAGAAACTCTATCTACTCTCTCAGGAACGATTTAAATGTGATTTTCCCTGGTATATTGAATTTAATATACCAGTGAAAATCACATTACTTAACCTTAATAAGGCTTGATTAAGCTTAATTAAGCTTGATGTTATATTTCAATCGGCTGACAAATAAAAAGATTTGACATCAGTAAAGAATCCCGTCTTAACATTTTTTCGTGTGTGAGTACTAAATCGCAGGTTCGAACCGAAGCGCGATAATTAGAATCAGTTACATCGATCAAAAGTTGCAGGATCCTTTGCTTCTACATCGATGAGTTTCAAATACATTTTTAAGCTTTCAAAACATTTAACAAATTTAAAACTAGACAAACAAATAACGTAATGAAATTTCACTCCAATCTTTATTGTTTTACGAACCTAATCAAATACGAACATAAATAAAATAAACAGAAGTTCGTTGTCCGTGAAAATTGAACAATAAACACGAATATGAAACTGATACGAAGCTCGTGCAAAACCATTTTTTTAATCTTTCTCAATTCAATTTTACCTTACGTCCATGGAATGTACCTATTATAAGTAGAATTGGATATTGGTACATAATTATGTAGTATTGGTATCTCTTTAGATTAGTCATTAGGCTATTTCGAATTTCGAATTCAACCACGCCTCAGTAAAGCACAAATCGCCCCCGGCCAGGTCGACCGATGACCTGAAAAAACGCGTGAACACCTCAAATTTTCAAAAATCCTCCCTTAGTGCTCCACTTCACTCCCCAAGGAACATACATGCCAAATTTCAGCTACTTGCGTTCAGTGGTTTCGGCTGTGTTGTCTTTCGGTCACTTGGTAACGAAAATCCCATTGATTTTTTTAAGTGCGGGTACTAAGGTATGTAAATATGTTTTCATACGCGAATCAAAGGCAGATTTCCTAGTCTCCTATTAAACGCTAAACTGCATATTGCCACAAGCAAATACCTAATATTTTAATTTAAACATAAATCTGTATCATTGTTAAAGCTTACGAATACTCGCGTAACTAGCACAGCTCCTAAGCATTGCGATGTAAATAATCTCCTAGGCAAAGAATTTTTCCAGCATTTAATTATTTCTCTCTACCCTCCAGCGTTTGTTCAAACAAAGGCAAAAGAGGGTAGAACAATATAAAATTCAGGATGGCCAAAGGGAATATTAAAGACAAATACGATTACGTCTTACTGGGGAAAAAAAAACGTCGAAATTAAACGCCTCTGAATCGTCCCGACCAAACAAAAACAATTTGTGATTCGACGAGTACATTCTAAAGTTCCCAAAGTCTTGTCCTTAAAAGTTTTTCAATTATATAACACTGAGTACAGCTTGATGAATGTTCGGGACTGTTCAAAGGTTCAAACATCTGATTGGTTGCTTGGTTTAAATGAAAAGGTGATTTATAATATTATTCTAAGAATACATATAAATTGAAGAACCGTTAAGCGGTAAATATTCGGCTAGCGATCTTCGAGCGTCGATCCTAAGCGGACGGATTGTGTGACCGCTCGCCGGGCTATGAGCGCTTCTGCACTGTGCTGCTGCTAAATCGCTTAACTTGTCCGATTAATACGATTGACACAAACTGACAGGTCTTAAGCATCCCATAAAACTAGGTATGTTACTAGGGTTAATAGGATTCCAAATAAAGCACATCATTACAACGAACGCGCGCAGTTCTCTTGCGAGTACATCCAATCACGCTAAACGAATTGAAGTCGTTTCAAACATTTCGATGTCGTTATGTCACATGGCTTTGATCGAGTTGTGTGCTTAACCAAATTGGAATGCTACCCAATTTAATCGCTGTAAAACTCTTGAATAAATGATGTGTTGTATCAATACAGAATAGCGAGTAACGAATTGTGATGAGCTACGAAAGTAGATTATTTTAGCTGGTTAAATGGTTTTTGAAAAATTGGAAAGACTTTTTTGAGATCTGGTAAACAGAAAGAAAGAAAAAAAATACTTTAAAATGGATATTCAATCTCAAATATGTAATTTATTTCATGTAGGTATTTATTAAAACACTAATAAACGTCAAATATTTTGCTTCTGCCGCTGGGATTCTTACCAACTTTTCTGATGCTGTTTAAATTTTATTATTTTTGTATAAATATTAAATTTGTTTGTGCTTACGAAGTTTGCAACTTTTTATTTATGAGCTCTTTCTTGTTCATTTGCAAGGACATAGTTTTCACATTTTTTTAGTTGCTAGCAAATGATAAACGCACAAAGTATATAATATGTGTATTAATGATGTGAGCCGATACAAAGTCCATTGATTAAATATATTTACAAGGTTTAACAACATTTTCTCAGAACTGTGACTTAAGTAATCCACAATAGTAATTCCTGTACTGATACACAATTTTATAGTCAACAGAATCTTTAATCAATCAAGTTGATTAGACAAAAAGTAGTTAATCGCTTACTTTTCTCTGGTTGTACACACACAAAATTTGTTAATACACTTGAGTATAATCGAATTTCAACAGACATTACTTTAGTATATGATCGAATGAAATATCTGGAAGCTGGAACACTGACGGACTTATTTTTAATAGCTTCATTATTTTATTGCCTCATGAAATAAGCGGATCCGCGCGATTGGGATGTAATTAAAGTAATGAAGACAAAGTGCTTATAGTGTGAAAATGTTATGTTGCCTGTAAATGTAAATTTGGTGTTGCCTGTACGTATGAATGCATGTCTGAGTATTTGGCTAACATAAGAATCGAATGCCATATTATTATAATAGTTTTGTGGCTATCGTATAATTACGATAAAACTCGTCGACTTGTTTCAATTAATTTCAGATAAGCTAGGATCTTAGTAAGAGGCCGCTTGCGGCTTTTTTGAGTTACCAAGCTTCGAAGTTTACTTTCGACCCTCGGTTATATTTTCATTATAGTCGTTTTAGAAGTTTTCGAGAGTCATAGAAACTTCCGACACCTGGGTCAGTTACTTACGCCTACTCAAACCCGCACTGGAGCAGCGTGGTGACGTACACTGTAGACCTTCCCAATCATAAAAACATAAATAGTTAATTTATTCATTCATTTACCTAATATATATCTGTTCGGAAATATTAAAGACTTCGTAATATTTTACGTTATTCGAGTACCGATTACATTTCCCCAAAAGTAAAACTATTAAGTTACTTTAGGCTTTGCGCTATCGAGCAATCAACAGTCGGTTTAACATGATTCAACAATTAGATTGAGTTCGCCATGAATTATTCAAAATTTACTTTACTCAAATCAGAGAAATCTCCCTCCAGCTGAATGTGAGCGTTGGAATATTAGATTACAGTTAGGATTAATGACTTACAGTCTGCGATTGAAAATGTTAGTGATGTTAAGGAAATAATAATCGCGTGTTTGCAACGAAGAAACAACGTAACACAACAAAGACAGACGTGTCAAGTAATTTTGGATATTTATTTTTAGAGACAACCATCTCAGTCCTCAAAGGTAGCAATTAGAACGAGACTCTCAATTACTTACTAGACTATACTAACAACAACTGTCAGGACTTAACTACCTCATACTTACTAACAAACTAACCAACTAACGTTCTAACACCGTCTCCTAACCAAGCTAACTATCCTAGTCCCCAGTCTTGTTCTGGGTCAGTCGCAGTTGTGATGGGCGGCAGTGGAAGGGTGATGCTGCATGCTCGTTTGTTACCTAAATTCCAAAAAAAAAACAGTAAGCGAGTAAATATCTTGCTCTTACATAGGCAACTTTAGTATTTACTTTTAAGTATGTGAAAATTTTTCTTGTAGTAGTAAACAATTTACCCATGCTATTTGTAATTTCCGTAACAAAGTGAATACCTATCACTGGATCTTATAACCTCACGAACACTACGAAAGAAACATTGACTAAGCTTATTTAAGTGAAAATGGCTGGTGGTTCCTTAAAAGTCCTGTTATGTATCGATTTTCCCTGTCTACTCTTGCGATCTCTCGGTTTTTCCTTCTAAGTAAACGTGCCAACTCATCGAACTTAATTTGTTTACTAAATGTTACAAGCGTGTATTAAATATTAAGTAGAATGCCTGAAGACGCCTGTAACCTCGTGTATATTTTTTCAGTGTAAACGATCAACAAAGTAAGCTTGGCTTAAGCGTGTAATCTTTTGTGTGGTGTAGAAAAAGGATATGAAACAATAAGTGAAATTTATACGAAGTTGGTTTTTACACTTTTTACAAACACTTTCGAAAGTCAAAGTACTCCATCGCTAATTACGTTTACTGCCGCCGGAGGCTCCAAAAAAAAGCCAGATTTAATTTAAAATCTAATTTAATTAATAAAAAAAATACATTAAAATCTTAAAATTAGCCTAGTCTAGCTCCTATCGATGTCAGATTAGGAATGGATTAATCTTACAAAATTAATAATTAGATTAACTTCGATCAAGATGTCGAAATCGCCAAATTGCACATTTTAATATTAGGACAAACAACTCTTGCTTGCACGTGTCGGCGGCGTCAGCGATCCTCTTGGGGTCATGCTACGTAATTCCTCCACCCCCGGAGTTTTCCCAGGGGATTCTTCCATGGGTTCTTCTGTGATTTGGTCTCCTTTTTGGTTCTTATGATTTCTGCAGATCCAGAAGTTGTATTTGTAGCACAGGATGATGGCGATCAGTAAGCTTCCGATTGATAGGATCGTGTAGAATGGTATAGTCGTATGATACATGACGTTGGATTGTTCAAGCTGCGTTGGGGTTTGTGCTATGATTTTCTCCTGGATGCCGTGCAGGTCTTGCAGGTTAATGGAGCTCAACTGGATATGCGTTGATGCTGCGGGCTGGATGCCGACGCTTTGAGGTATCCCGGTAAGTTTCAGGGGTTGACCTTCTATCTCGTCATTGTCATTAATTATAGTGAATTCTTCTGTTTTCAGGTTACAGTTGGCTGGGATCGTCGCAAGGTAGCTTCCGTAGAGCGAGATGTAGTCTACTCTTCCGCAGGTGAGTTGTACGCGGGTCTGTTGTGGAAAAGAGAGCACGTAGTGTCGATCGTCTAGTTTCTCCATGGCTTCTCTTTTCAGAATTACTTTGGTGAATTGGCAGGATTCTCCGATGTTTTGGCTAGTGATCATTTCCTGGATGCAGTCAGTCTTGCTACGAACTCGAAGGTTGATTTGTTGGTCGCAGAGATACCAGTTATTTAACTTCGGACATTCTGTCTCTATGTACACAAAATGTTTCTCGTAAGTTGCTAAGAAGGGAGAGGGAGGAATAAGGCCTTGGTTATCTTTGTTTGGTGCAATAGATAACTTAAAAAGCTCAAAACTGTTCTTAGAAATTATTGGGAATTTAAAAACTATAACTATCTGCTTATTAATGTAGTATGAACCTGGTTTAATCAAGTCATAATATTCTCTTAACTCTAAGTTTGGAATATAATCACTGCCATGCAGAGTCTTAACTTTACTTAACATGCCTTGTAATATTTTTACATCTATCATGGAATGGTGGGTAGTGGAAACATGAATAAAGGCTAAAGTATTTTCAATTCTTAAGAGTTCTTGCATTAAGTCCTCTGTATTATCACTAGCTATTTCTAGAAGTTGAGCAAATCTAGCATATTTAATTAGAGAAGTTTCTCTATAAGCATCGCTGTTTAATATGAGGTTTAGTGTGTCGTTAATCTTTCTCTGATTATCTATTAACTGTGTGACCGCTTTATTGTGGTCTGACATCCATTCCTTACTCAAACTAATATGATCGTTAAAATCAGATACCATGCTATTTTGATTATTCTGTAATAACTTAATAGCTTCATTGTACTTTCTCGCATCGTTCTGATCAAGGTTGCCAGTTATTCCTTTAATGACTGAGCCCAGGCCGTCTACAAGACCTCTTTTAGCTCGATTGGGCTCTAACGTCTGCAATTGATTCAAAACTTTGTCAAGTCTGTTATAAAGATAGTTTATTTGAAATTCGTACAAAGTAAAAGTGTCATTAACAAGTCGGTTCTGATAGCTTCGTAACTGTGTCTGAACAAAATTAACTTTTTCTTCGATGTCATTTAAGTTAACGTACTGTAGGAAGGTATGATAGTGGGTGGTAAGTCTCATGGTTCCGAGTCTGTAAGGTAATAGTCCTGGTCCGTCTGCTAAACTCTCAAGTTTTATTTCCAGGGTCCATGTCGTTGGGACGGTTAGAAGTAGTAGTATCCTGTAACAAATTCGCGCTTTTAGGAACTCGTTTCAGCCTGGATTTGGCAACAGGACCGCGTTTCTTGGATGTATATATATGAATTGGTAAGTTAGCGAGAACGGTATCTTGGGTGTAGCGAGCTGCTGTCTTTTGACGGCTGGAAAATGGGTTTTTAACGAAGACCTGTTGTTCTGGTGCATACTCTATCTCTGGTTCACGAGTTCTGTTTCTATTCTCGATAAGGTTGGTACGATTAGCGAGAGAGGAGTCGTTAATTATACTATATACCGTTTTCATTTGTTCTCTATGGTTCTGCGTATACTGTTGTAGCAGGTGTTGAGTCAAGTCGATGTCGAGACAGTCTCGTGGGTCAAAGTGTCCGGTAAGTAAGTCAAAGGGTCTACATCTAGTGAAGCTATGAATGGAACTATTATAAGCAATTATGGCGTACGGAACAAGGGTAATAGTAGGCTGATCCTTATGCTGTAATTTTAAAATTCTAAGATGTTCCAGAATTGTAGAGTGAAATCTCTCAATATTGCCGTTAGCGTTTGGGGAATGAGGTAAGATTCTATGGTGATTTATCTTGTGTAACCGGGTGAACTCTAAAAATAACTGATTAGTGAACTCAGTTCCGTTATCTGTAATTAGCGTTACTGGTACACCAAAGTGAGTGCAAAAAGTTAATAATGCCTGTAATATGCTTATAGCTGTTCCGTCACGTAGTTGATAAGCTTGACCATACTTAGTGAAAACATCTATGAACGTAATGTACTTTTCGCCCTGTACGGTGAATAAATCCATATGGACTATTTCGAATGGTTTTGTAGCTGGTGGAACTATATTAAATTGTGGTCTTATTGGGTTACGATCATATTTGGCCTGTCCACAAATGGTACATTCATTGATAAATTTAGTAATGTGATCTTTCATCTTTGGCCAGTAATACTTGGATGATAACGCTAAGTAGCATTCGGTTATACCGCGGTGGTTGGTTTTACCATCGTGATAGTGCCGAATGATCTCTTGCTGGCGGAGATATTCCTTTACATTTTCTATTTCAAATTTAGTTAGTACAAGATTCATAGCGGAGCTTTTAAACTTTTCCTGTAAAATAGGTATAATTGTATACATAGCTAAAGTAGGATTAATTAACAAGGCGGTTTTAACTTTCGGTTTAACATATTCTTTTACGGCGTTAATGAGATCTTCTTCTAAATTAGATTCCGAAAGCTGTATACTAATACGAGTGTGAGTATCAAAGGGTTTTGTTACTACGGGTTTCTTTTTAACGTCGTTAACAATGGTGAAGTGTAACTGTCGGTTAAATTTGTTAAGGGGGTCGTCCGTAATGGGGATTTCTAGTATCGGGTTTTCTCTACTCGTGTGTACTGTCTCTGTAGAAGAGTTAATATCGGTATGTAGACAGTCAGTCGGGTTTCCTAATAAGGAATTTAATTCATCTATTTCTTTCATTAAACTTGTCGTCTCATTATTCTGTATTTCTACGCGCGAGAGGGCGTCCGCATTCGCGTTACATTTACCCTTCTTATAAACAACTGTAAAATCGTATTCACTCAACCTTAAGCGCCATCGAGTTAAACGTGAGTTAGATTCTTTCAGATTCATAAACCATTGTAAGGGCTTATGATCACTTAAAACTTTAAACTTTCTACCAAAGAGATATGGTCGGAAGTACTTAGTCGCCCATACTATTGCGAGTAGTTCTTTCTCTATAGTACTATAATTTATCTCACTCTCATTCAGAGTACGGGACGCATAGCATACTGGCTTGTCTGAACCTATCGGGCCCTGGGATAGTATGGCACCTATAGCAAAATTTGAGGCGTCGGTTGTCAAGTTAAATTCCTTAGTAAAATCTGGGTACTGCAAGATCGGGTCATTGGTAAGTAGAGTTTTGCATTTTTCGAAACAGTTAATGTATTCAGGATCGAGAGTAATCTTTTTACCTTTTTTCAGGCATTGAGTCAATGGCTTCGTAAGGCGAGCAAAGTCGGGAATAAATTTTCGGTAGTATCCGAGAAGACCTAAAAACTGTTTTATTTCCTTTGGTGTTTTAGGGATGGGGTAATTTTCTATTGCTGCTATTTTATCTGGATTTGGCTTGACACCATCTTTACTGATTACGTGACCTAGGTAAGCTGTTTCAAGCTTCAGAAATTCTGACTTATCCATCTGAATCTTGAAGTTGGACTCTCGAAGTCGCTGAAAGACCTTTTCTAAATTGATCATATGCTCTTGGAGCGAAGTACTAAATATAATGATGTCATCGAGGTATACAAGACATATTTCATTCTGTAAACCTCTAAGTACGTTGTCCATGACACGTTGAAAAGTGCTTGGTGAGTTTTTCAAACCCATTGGCATTCTCAAAAACTCAAAATGGCCATGCTCAACGTTGAAAGCGGTCTTTGAGATGTCTTGAGGATCCATTTCGACTTGGTAAAATCCGTTAGTTAAATCTAAGGTCGTGAAATACTGGCACTTCCCTAGCTTATCGAGGACGTCACTAATGTTAGGGATAGGATATTTATCGTCAATGGTTTTTTCATTGAGCTTCCGGAAGTCGACTACAAGACGCCACTTTTGTTTGCCAGAGGAATCTAATTTTTTGGGTACCACCCAAATTGGTGAACTCCACGCGGAATCAGATGGTCTGATTATTCCCTGTTCTAACATTTTTTCTATCTGGTTCCTAACTTCCTGCCGGTGGACAAACGGGTATCTATAGCTCTTGGTGTATACGGGGATCTCGTCGGTGGTTCTAATACGGTGTTTTATTTTATTGGTGAACGTTAGAGGGTCACCTTCTAAGTAAAACACGTCTGAGTACCGAGAACAAAGAGCTCTAAGATTAGCCTTTTCTTCTTCATTAAGGTGATCTAATCGTAAACGTGAAATTACATTTTTTTCGCGCGGCGAGAGTCTGTCGGTGCGCGTGCACTCGATATTAAATAATTCCGCATGCGCCGGCCGGTCGAGTGAGAATATTAAGTCGTTAGGTGTCGGATTTTCAACTTCAACGTAACCGCGGCTGTTAGTTACGGTGGTAATACATTCGTGGATAATGCAGTTACAAATTATTTGTTCCCTAATAAAAACTTCGCCGTCAGTTGTGTCAATAGGTATACGAATAGCTTTTGAAGTTCTAGCTGGTATAATATCCTCGTATAAGTTTACATTTCGCGAGTTATACATTCTAATTAGGTTTGAGGCAGAGCGAGTTATAAGTTGGCATTCTTTTAAATCAATACGGGCTTCCCATTTACCTAATAAATCTAAACCTATCAGTCCGTCGAAATAGTCATGGAATCGGTACACAAATAGTTTCATATTACTCGGGTCATTGAATTCTGCAAAGCAAGGTAATGTTATAGAATAATTATTCCTACTGGTCGCGTGTATGTTGGTTACTTCGAATGGATCGAAATTAAGGGGAATGTTATAGAAATACTTTTCGACAGCTTCTGGACTAATAAATGACTGATTTGCACCAGTATCTATCAAAAACTTTAATGGGGGGTTCATAATTTGAATATACGGCAATTGTCTTTGTGTCTGAAGGTTAAGTTCTATCCTGGTTTTTGTGAAGTTGAATTCTCCTGAAAATCCTGTTGGTCATTCTCAGTCGGTAAATTTACCTTTTCACTGTTTAATGAATTATGGTCAGTGTTATAATGGTAGTCAAAGTCGCAAGTATAGTCGGGTGCATAGTTACTGCTATAATAATATGTATCGTCATTGTAATAGTACGCTGGGTCTTGATAATAGTCATATGTGGGACAATATGAATCATCGTAACCTGCACACTCATTAACATTCATTTCGCGAGTTTTAAAATAATTACTTGGCGGTGGGTTACCTGATGTTCTCCAATCATGACCTGACACTAATGGCAAAGGTTTCGGAGTAAATTTTTGTACACCACTCATGGGCTGAGGGCCCTGGGCTACAGGTGGGCGAGGTGGTAATTTAAAAACATTACTGCGAGGGTTATAATTGGGTGGTGGTGCGCCGAATACCCTTTGAGTATGTGTGGGCGTGCGATGCTGTTGCATTGCCTGGTTGAATTTAAATGGCTGAGGCGGAGGCCTCATGGCCTGATGGGCTACTGGGTTCGGCCACTTTGGTGGGAATTGCGTATTTAGTGGACGCGGTGGAGTAAATGACGTAGACGGAAGTGAGGGGACTTTAGGGTTTATATGATTTCTATGGGGTTCGTTACGCTGTTGCAGATACATGATGTTTAGTTCTTCCTGGACATACTCAAGCGCCTTTTCAATGGTCTCTGGGCGCATACAGCGTATACGGGATCCTAGGGGTTCTTTAAGTCCGCGTACGAATGCCTGCATTGTTACTTTTTTATAGAGGTCACGTTTTGCAGTTACAGTAGTCGGTATTACTTCATGTAGTGTCACGTATGTCATTATGGTGCTGAACAAAGTCATGCAATGGTCGTAAAATTCCTGAGGGGATCTATTACCTTGGGTGGCTAATGTCAGGTCATTATACAGAGTAGTCTCGTCACGTTGGTCTGAAAAGTTATTAATCAATGCAGCACGGATGCCTGCCCATGTATCCGGGATTCCGTTTGAATTTATTGTGCATGCAGCGGTTCCAGTGATTTTATTAAGGATACCGTTCAGTAGGCAAGAATTTGAAAATTCGCTACCCGGCGTTGCACTCAAATATTTTGCGGCTACTTGGTCACATATACTGATGAACCTTGTTAGAACGTTCGGGTTTCCGTCGAAATCTGGTACAAGGCGGAGGGCCTTAAAAATGGTATCTGGTTCGTGCGACATTGTATGTAAGTTATTACAAGAAGTATCTAATTGATTATTATCTACGTTTAAATTTCTAACACTATCACTAATATTATCGCGGCGAGTCTGACGAGATTCAGACTGCCGGAGCCTATCCGATCTAGGATGGAAAATGGTGAGGGTTACTAGGACTAAAGGAAAGCAACACGAGAGCGATTCAAGTGCACTTACTGAAACATCTGGTCTGGTTTCTTTCTGGTGCTTCGATGTCTTGAAACTCCTCCAAGCTGCAGCAGGTCCGTAGATTCAGGATACTCGACGACGGGGCTGGACAGCCACCCGGGTGACTCGCGACGCGTTCCTCGATTTTAGAGACCCTATGCTATCGCGAATCGGCCCGCGAGCATCCTACCGACTGCGCCAATTACGTTTACTGCCGCCGGAGGCTCCAAAAAAAAGCCAGATTTAATTTAAAATCTAATTTAATTAATAAAAAAAATACATTAAAATCTTAAAATTAGCCTAGTCTAGCTCCTATCGATGTCAGATTAGGAATGGATTAATCTTACAAAATTAATAATTAGATTAACTTCGATCAAGATGTCGAAATCGCCAAATTGCACATTTTAATATTAGGACAAACAACTCTTGCTTGCACGTGTCGGCGGCGTCAGCGATCCTCTTGGGGTCATGCTACGTAATTCGCTTCAACAAATTCCTACATGTACAAACAAAGAAATAATGAGAGCTCGCATCGTTGAGGGTAGACGCTGCCTTATACGTAATTCGTTCAGGATAGATTTTTGGTGCGAAAAGAAGTCCAGATTACTCGTGATATGTTTCTCCGGCACTACATTCCTAGAGCTTCTTTTTCTATCTTTAGCCTCTCATTCTCACGTTGGGTCCAAGTTATTGCCACATAGAGGAATAAGTGGAATATCAGTGCCCTGACAAGACATACCACAAAGCGAAGCGAGTCATTACTAGTAGATAATTTATCGTATAATATAGAATACTAGCTGTGCCCGCGAGAATCCAGGGTATACTCTATTCCCGGGGATCCCGTGCGAATTTCGAGATAAAAAGTAACAAAACAGGGATCGCGGATTGTACACATTTTACTATAATACGGATTCTCACGATATCTATTTTGTATGCCCATATTTCGATTTGCATGTATGTCTATAACTTCCTCTATAATCCAAAGAAAGTCCTATTAAAATGGTTTCAGCTATTCCAGTTATTAGCCCGGACAAACAAAAAGACAGATGGACAAACAAAAATTTTCAAAAGCTTTGTATTTTAGTGTTGTGTAAATAAGTAATATAAAATAACTATAAGCACTTGAGAAAAAAATGATTAACAAATCACTGACAGACACTATAGCACCTTTAGTAATGGCATAATTAAACAAAAAATAAAAGCGTATTAATAAGCTGACTCTTGTGTTGTCTATATTATGTCTGTTGTCCAAAATCTTTAAAACATGAGTTCCCAAAAACTATTTATTTGAATTAGGCCATCATATTATTAAGGGTGCGGTACATGGAATACAGAAAGAAGTGGAAGTGCGAAGTAGGCGTGGCACACGGACTAAGGTTGCGCGCAGCTCCGCGTAATTGCCGGACAACACAATGTCAACTTTATTTCTTACAGTTTTAAGTATATAAAATTAGTTGTTACGTAAAATTTTGACATCTAGCGGTGGAAAGAAAATCTTTACAACTGTTATGTTCTTAATTGATAAAGGTAACAAGACACCAAATATGGCAAGGAAAAATAAAAATTAAGATAAATCGTTAAGGTGCATTTTCAACTATAATGAGCCGGTTTGATAGACTATTTGAAGTTGACAAGTACCAACCAATAAAAATGTAAGTTTCTTAGTGTGAATAATACGATTAGGGATTTACTTGTGTTTATTTTGCTACCGTGGTTTTCTTATTAATCAACGCTTGTACCATTTCCACTTCTTTCTGTATTCCGTGGTGCGGTATATAGATTGTCGGTGTGCCTATACACCCGACTATACAGTAACAAATCAACGGAAGCGTAATAAGTACAATACATTTTACGACGCATTCTTGCACGCAATTTAGTACCGTTTCACTGACATTAGACCGTATTCGTACCATACGGATTTCAGCGCCGAAATTCCTATTTACAGAGTAACGAATTGTCGCATACCGTACTGCTTGAATTATTTATGGTGAAATTGCAGATATCATGCTGTGTAATTATTTAAAACTATGCTAATGGAGTTTAGTTCTATAGTAAGGTATTCTCTGTGACGTCTTCTTCAATAAATGATTGGATTGTTTTCATAAACAAATTATATAAGTGTTTTCGATTATCATTATGACATAACATTTTACTAATTACGTCACTAATATTATATATAGTAAATAAATACATACTAATATAACGTCTAGCTGTTGCCTGTACTTTTAAATTACTTAAAAAAACTTTCAACTCCTTTTTAATAAAATGCTAACGCACTCATACCCCCGCATTAGAATTCCCTGTGTCACAAGTAGCTTGGACAACACAAATAACACATCACTTACACTCAAGGGCCCACACATTCTCTTCATATCTGCCACATAAATATCTATTTCTACTGCCTGTGACGTGCATGGCATGGGTTTGAGAATATAAGTTATTTATCAGCTTCAACTATTGTCTTATAACCCATTAATGGCCCACTACTGAGAACGGGGTATTCCTCATATCTGCGGAGGCCTAGAGCATACTCTCCTGCTCTGCTCCAGTGCACTCCTGTGCTCCTGCACTGCAGTGCTCCTGCACTGCTCCCAGTGCTAATTGGTCAAGGGGTTAGTCGCCAACCCAAGTGACGGAAGTTTTTATGCCACCGAAAGGCCTCCGACATAGCTTAACGACTGCTACCGAATGATAACCACCGGGACCGAATGCTTTACGTGCGCTCCGAAGCACGGAAGCGCCCAAGAAATTTTGCCATTAGCGGTCACCCATCCAACTACCGACCGCGCCCGCTGTTGCTTAACTTTATCGATCACTTAAGATCGATGCAAGCCGGGCTATGAGCGCTTTAGTGTTTATTTATTATTATTATTAATGTATCTTCTATTTTTCGTCCGGACGACGATCGCCTAGCGGTTTGAATCTCTACGATTGTACTACATTTAAATACCCGTTGAATTTATTACAACCAACAGCCCACTTAAAGCCATTCGAACCACAAACAGCCTTTTGTACCAGCAAATCGTTTTCAATAATAAATAATGACAAAGGTCACCGCCCAGTAATGGAATGAAAACGGAAAAATCTATCCCTTCCGATCGTTTGTGGACCCTGCTGACGCAAGCCCGTTATTCCACGACTACGTGTGTAATCAAATTTCAATCTTAACGCCTTGACATAAAGATTACATCACGTGTCTTTGTGAGTTGAAGAACCGTACAGTCAACATCCGACCTCGTATTTTTACCTGACGTAAAATAGGAAAGGTAAGGCAAGGGTAACTAGTTGTTTGTTACCTCGTAAAACATTTGTAAGGTCGGATTTTCGGGGTAATAAAATGGGCTACTGACTGTTGGGATAGGTACGTTGCTAAATACTAAATTAATAAGTAATTTTTGATATGACTACATCAAAAATAGTTATTTCTATACAAAACAAAATGCTTGTACATAAAATTCTACCCTGAAAATACCTAACAAAGTAAAATACATACTATGGTATCTAGAAACAAAAAAATACGGCTCTCTATAATACGCGACATGAGCTTTAATTCAGATTCGAATATAATTATGATGCTCAGAAACAATTTCGTCTAACGTTTAGGCCCAAAAGATTGGTCAAGTCAGTGCATTCATACTGACCTGACGTCTCACAGACGGCCAAAGTTTTTGGGCTGTAACTTTTTACTATATAATGAATTACGAAGATATACATAATTATTCCCATTTACCGTTAATCTTCAAATAAAACCATGTAAGTAAATAAAATAAAATTTTATTCATATTCTAAGAATAGAGGTCAAAATACAGTCCTTATAAATACAACTTTAAATGAAAATTAATATAAAAATATGTAACTTTTTTAAGAAAAAGAGTAGGTAAAAATAAATGTTTGTCATTTATTACTGATAAAAAATGTATGTAAAAAGTTATTGCATTCAACCAGTAACTCAAAAATAAGTACAACACCATTTCTTGACAACTTATGAAAAGATTTCCTCTAAGGAAATTAAATCCTTTTTTAGATTTTTTTATTGGAATTATATTCGGTAATTACACTCCAGCTAAATCTTGTCAGCTATCCGACGTTAATCAACGAAGATAATTAAATTACCGAACCGAACCGTTTAAGTGGATTAGAAGATTATTTATTTAATCATTCAATTAAAATATACCTTACAAGAGTAATATGAAGTTATTTTTGTTTTATCTGATAGACTCAACTCACGTTTCATAATTTGGTATAGGCTTGAATAAGATTGACACTTTTCAAGTTTCAGTCTTATTTGCACTGTTATCGTCAGGTCCTTTAACTAAGTAATTAGACGAATACGGCAAGTCCGCATTGCGTTTTATACTTTTTTATAATTATGTAGTAGAATTCCGTCTCAATATTTTTAAAGTGTGGGTACTAAGGTTTATGTTTAACTTTGCGCTTACCTGAAGGTAAGTATGTAGAGTTTCGGAAACACGTCATTGTCTCCCCTTGCCCACCCTGAAAGGTCAACCAGCTCTTTGCTGGCATAATTTTTTTTGTTAATTTGTGATGTATGTAGGTTACTTGAAAAACTCCCTAACGTAGGCAGTATTTGCTTAACCGCCATTTTTCTTCTCCTTTTTAACAAAAAACGCAGTAAATTCTAAATTAACTCGTAAATTATCTTGTTTAAACTTAAAAAAGGTCGGAGCAAATTAATTTCAAAGCAACCACACATTGCGAAGGTATGCGGGTGCGTAATAGGCTAATTTTTTATCCTGAGTTTATACCAGGTTTTTATAAAAAGGCGCCAGTTACGAGTAAACAGCTGCAAATACAAATAGCTAGACAATGGGGGGATTCTGCATATCCACAGCCCCGCCCCACACTAGGATTCTCTATATCGTGGATACAATGGACAACACAAAAAGCCTATAACACACCCCCTGACTGAGAACAGAAATTTAAACTCACCATTAAAATTTGAACGGCTCGCATTAAGTGATCGATCGAGTTAAGCAACAGTGGGCGCGGTCGGTAGTTGGATGGGTGACCGTTAGTGGCAAAATTTCTTGAGCGCTTCCGTGTTTCGGACGGCCCGTGAAGCCGTAGATCGCGGCTATCATCGTAAGATAGCAGAGTCGTTAAGCCATGTCGGAGTCGACGGTTGGGGCGGCATAAAAAATTCCGACACCTGGGTAGGATACTACTTGCCAATCCGCGCTGAAGCAACATGGTAGACTATGTTGGTGCTGAGAAGAGGCCCGTGCTCGGTAGTTGGCCATTAATGGGTGGAAGCCAAGCCATTAACCTACATTACATATGTGAAGCTCTCAGGCGAACAGATGTCCGTACAATGTTTTGCCACAGTCATAATTATACTATGCAGTAATAAATCGATTGTATAAAAACTTGTAAGGTCTCATTATAAGTTAATCAAAGAAAGAGGTGTCATGGGACATCTGGCTAGAACGAAGTTTCTTTGTATATTCTGTTTATTATACAGGCACAGTAGACAAGATTCAACTTACCCTCTCACTTGGCTGCTGCCACACGACTTGTTCCAGCTAGATACTTGAAAGTCAGTTTTCTTTCTTTCAATTTCCTTCATTTTTGGCTGACAGCGCATCGCAAGGCAACTTTGTTCCAAATACAAATTTCTATAATCCATCACTAGGCATGTAAGTTCCTTTAACGTCGTAAACTTAAAATTGATATAAAATTGAATCAAAATTCGAATTGAAGATGTAGGAGAAATAAATAAAACTTTAATATTTTTTGGAGTTAAAGATGTATACGTTATTTTCTTCCAATATTGTTTCAGCATTGCATGTTTTCATACCTTGAACTTACCCAATATATTTGTTTATATCCTTAGTATAAAGACTTCAATCAGCCAGGTCCATCCATTAACCAGGTCTTTAATTTTATAGTTAGGTATTAACACGGTCTTTTCTTATAATTGTATTACACAATACGAGTAAGCCTCTCAGTTCAGCTATTAGATTATAATAATATTGTGTTGGTTTAAAAAAAATAACCTTTTTAAAGAATTTATTCCCGCAATATAAAAAAAGTATAAAAGCGTTATTAGTTTTATCAGTATATCTATATCCTATTATCCTATAAATATTATAAATGCGAAAGTTTGTATGGATGTATGAATGTTTGTGGTTCTTTCACGCAAAAACTACCGAATGGATTTTGCTGAATCTTTACAATATTATAGCTTATAGATCAGAATAACACATAGGCTATAAATTATAAAGATGTAATGTGAATTATTCAAAATATATAACTTATCCTACTTATATGGACGTATGAATGTCTGTTTTTATTCTTTCACGCAAAAACTACCGAATGGATTTTGTTGAAACTTTACAATAATATAGCTTATACATCAGAATAACATATAGACTATAATTTTTAAAGATATAGTGTGAAATATCCAAAATATATAACTAAATCTTTGCAAACCGAAGGAATAAGTTTCCCGAAGCGAAGCGAGGGCGGGTCGCTAGTACTACATAATACTTTACAATACTCTTGTTTTAAAGAAACTCCAAATTTCAACCCTAAAACAAAACATTAAAAACCAAAACCTAATACGCAGAATGAATACCACTAAGCAGAAATTCACGCACAGATGAAATTGCCTGCATACTAGTCATTAAAAGCGAATGATTGTAATAATGTTTGCACAAAATCCGAGCTTCGCACCAGTTAGCACGCGATAATCGTTAGCGAACTGGATGAGGCATGTTCAAGCATTAATATACAATAATTAAATATTGCCCCGTTTAGAATATCATCGACGCAAATCTTCTGAATAAGCGGACTGAATTTCAATTTGCGGTTGCATGTGATTATCATGACTAAATCCGCTGGTTGTAAATAGTGTTATTATTTGATTATCTGAATAATATTTTATACACTACAATGAAAATATAAAAAGATTTCATAATCGAGCCGCAATGTATTTTCAAGCTCTTATTTAAGTTGCCTTTTGAAGTGAATACTTCTTTAGTATCGTTGTGATTTGGAATTCGGTGAAACGGAAATGGCGCGATGAAGCATCGGCAAAATGGCGGCTGACGTATGCAAAGAAAAACATCAATATTTGGACTGATAGTATTCGTTGTTATGAAGTTTCACTTCTAGCACGTGTGAATTGCACACATTTAGATTTTTTTTAGTTAGTATACATGTATACGAAGTGCTTATAGCCCGGTGGCCAGCATCGATTGTAAGATACTGAGCGGGTTTCAACAACAGGGTGCGCGGTCGGTGGTTGGATGGGTGATCGCTAGTGGTAAAATGCCTTCAGCGATTTCGAAACCGTGAAATCCAAAAATAAAGATGGAGTTCAATTTTTACTCAAAGCTTTAATTTCGATTTTTATGACAAGCGTGACCTTATACGCTCAAGTTTGGCTCCGGACGAGGGAACTTCTTAACGGTTAACATGATGTATCAAAATGTAATCATTCAATTATGATCACTCGTTCTAAACATTATCATTATCATGACTGCCGCATCCAAAAATCGCTCTATAAGAGAGTAATCTCCTTAGCGGTCAACAGCAGAGATACTAAATGTTAATCTACTTTCAATATAAAAATACATACTTGTTTTGACGGAGGGATTTTTGGAAATTATAAGCCGGAGGGCTTCAAATGAAAAGGGAAAAATGTTCCAAATTTGGATTTTAGTTTATTTAAGCTTTTCCCGCGACTTATTTCGCGTGAGTCTTTCCCGCATATATCTTGATCGCGTAGAAATGTGCACTATAACCTTCGCTACATTCAAGTGAAACTCTTATTACAATCGGTTTAGTTTTTCAGACAGACAGATAAAAAATTTACAAAAGTTTGTATGTGTTTTAGTAGGTATCGTATTCACTTTAGAAAATACAGTTAACTTGAAAGTTTGATGTATGTACCTACACCGATTACGCAGATATTTATAAGCCAATTTACGTGATTATTCTTTAGTTTGATGCGGAACCATTTGGTCCCATAAAAATTTAACATAGTTTTGCCTAGTAGTTTTCATTTATGAATATTTTTTTTCAGGTAATTGTTTGTAAAAAAATATTGTAATCAAGAGCGGGCATTCTTTTTTTTAACTTTTTATTTGAGCTTTTAACAATGCAGTTCAACAGTTTTTATAAAGATTCATTAACTGGCCCTGGATTCCGAGGAATAAATCTTTGACCATCATAAATATTCTTGTGTTTTCTTCTTTCGTCTGCTCGTTTGTCGGCTATTAACATAAAAATGTCTGTTGGCCGTTGTAACATATTATTATCTAGTCTAGAACATTCGAACTAGTGGTCAAGCGAGATCTGCTCCGATTCAATTTGCATTGCGGTCATATCGTTGCGGTCGCTTAGTCAAAGCTCATGTCCAGTTTATATCTAACACATACATCGGGATAGTTGATAATAGCGTTTATATAAACTAAAACAATAAACAAAAGCTTTATAGCAGTATGGCACACATAACTCGAAGGACCTGTAACCGTTGGGAGAAGATGGTTCTCGAGTTGAGACCCCGTTTCGGAAAGAAGATCGTAGGATGGCCAACGGTTGTTGAAACCTATAATTGTACTAGCTATCCCAGCGAACTTCGTACCGCTCTATAATTAATAGACAAATAATTTGCAATAAAATAATATTGCGACTATAAATAGAGATGTAAGCTATCCTATCTCTCAAGTTGGACCAGACTGCCCACGGTGTGCCAATATAATTTAAAATCGGTTAAGTAGTTTAGGAATCCATCGCGGACAAACATCGTGACAGGAGATTTATATATATTAAGATATAAAGGACAAATAATACTTACACTCTCACTGAATAATCACAGTATCTCAAAGACGACTTGACTAATGATGATCAAATTTGAAAGGGAAATAGTTTATCAGTAGGAGGCGTCAGCTGAGGACGGGTTTAGTGATATTTAACCCCTAAGAGTGATAAATAGTGGTTGAAAGTTTATTTGAAATTCCGGCGATTTTAAAATAAACACTTAACAATTGGTATTTAGAAATCTGAGTAGAAAGAATAAAATACCTGTTTTAACATTTTTCAAAAATCAATCCATAACGAAGTGATGAAAGTTTGTTTGAAAATGCCAATCCATGGACTAATTTAATTGTAGGTCATAAAGGAGTGGACATCATACTTTTGGCATTAAAAACTAAGAATAACTTTGCCTTAAGTAAGCCATACCCGATAATTTAAACTGTAAAGATAAACATGTCTGGTACACTCTAGCGAGTATGGCTAGTTTGTACTTTGGTCGTTCACACATTTATATTTCTAACGGCTTTATTTGTACATATTAAAATATACAGCTGTTAGCAATTAGCAAATCCTTATTTGCAATAACGGGACCGTGTCACATGAAATCCAGCGTTGGAATTAGCCCTGCGGTCAGGCGTGTACAACAGTTCTGTTTCAATTTATATTGCGGTTTCATATCGTTGTGGTCGCTTGGTCCCAACTCGTGTCGAGTTCACTGGTGACAAATGCAGTGATTTAGTTGTTTATTATTGTTATATTTACTAGGTAAATTATACTCAGTTATTTCATAGCTGGTTTCAAAAGTACTGAGCGTCGGATTTGCCTGTTTGAGTTTAAATTGAGGTAAAATTATTTCGGCTTGGGAATTCTATTAAAATTCTGGAAATACTGTTCTATGATAAATTTAAATATTCAAATGAATATGCGCCTTCGGAAGCTCCAATGTGTATCATTGGACACAAAATTATTGTTTTACACCCTTGGATCTCAAAAGTGCTTCGGTTGATCAAGCAAATCAGTCGCGGTGTCAGAGCCAGGTATAATGTGACTGGTTTTAAGTGACCGACAACGTAGCGGTGATGTCTTTGATATAACTTACAACTGGCTTATCTGCTCGTCAGTCGGCTTACTGCAATGTAAAGATAGGGCCCAAAAATTCTAAATAATGACTCGCAAAGAATGGCAAGGTGGACGATAAATTGCCACTAGCTGAATTTTATACAATGAAAAATGAATGATTAATTGCCACTAGGTGAATTTAAGAGAATGGCAAAACGAACGATAAATTGCTGCTAGCTGTTAGTTTATAAACGATGCGAATCATGTAACCCAGCTTAGCTCTACGTCCCGAGTAGCCAATTTAAACGCAGACCGCCTTGCGCGTGAAATACTACCCGTTGCGCGCATCCGTCTATGTCAGGCTGGAAAACGTTCTGCTGAGGAATTCTTGGGAAATTTTCCTAGAAATTTCCCGGGAATATTTATTTATATTGCATTCCTAGTGCTGTTTGTCTGTGATTTTAAACTTTGTCAGATTTTTGTACTATAGTATTTATACAATGAACTTTAGAGTGAAGCTGTTGCCCGGTAGCTAGTTACCTCCCCCTTGCTTGAGTCAGCCGCCAAACGACTTTTGTTGCAGTGCTTGAGGACTGAAATGGTCGCCAATTCCGTCACAGATGCGTTGCTAAACTCAAGGGTTTTTACCCAAATTACAAAAGACTTTTAGCAACAATTATTAACTGGACTATTATGAGTAATAAATAACAAACTAACCATCTAATGTTCGTACACCGTCTCCTAACCAGACTAACCAACCTAGTCCCCATTTGAGTCTTGGTTTAGGTCGGTCACAGTTGCAAAGCGGATGCTTATTAAATATATAAAGTAAATTTACTTTTAAATATTCTGTAATACAATGCTTCATTAATTCCGTTAAGAGCAATATCTATGTAAGTTTCAATTAAATTGGGCGAAATGTTTTTTGTCCTCTTTCAAGCATTTTCCCTACATTTTACCCCTTCTAAAGATCATCTAGATATATGGCGATCATCGAATATATTTATTTGTATATTTTTGAAATCATAAAATATCCCAATAGTTCCAAGTCATCGCCTTGAAGACAAACTTTTAACCAAAATGATATAAGTTTCTTCACGCATAATACAAATCCTCAGCACAAAAAGAATATCTAAATATTGAAAGTTTTTCTCCTAAAGTGAAGAAGAAAATAAATATACAAGTAAGCAAAGAAAATATAAAATAAAGCTAAGGGATAGTGGTATCAAACGACATCATTCGCGTCCCTTGAGGGGTGACTGTATCACAAGATTGGTATATCTCCGAAATGATATGTAAATGGGTTGGAAGTTGCGTGCTACTTTACTATAATATTTGCAAAAGGAACAGTGTTGTTAATAGGAAAAACAAAAAAATTCACGTGTTGTTCTTGAATGTTTTTGCGTTGAACTTTTTTGAACAGCAGATTAGGGGGCGTTAAAATTTTGTACGAATTATTCGAATTACAATTATTTATTATTATTAGGAGAAAAACATTGCCAGGGAAAATATATTTTGAGACTTTGAAAGTCTCTGTAGTTTAAAGATATTTAAAACCGGCACATTGGCCAGTTACATCATGATTGAAGAAATCCAATCCCAGCAGTTGGACAGGTATGGGTTCCAATAATGAAAACGACGATTCTATTATGTATTATGAACTGCCGACTAACGAGCAGACCACCCGATGGAAAATGGTGACTGTCGCCCATGGGCGTCACTAACACGAAAGGCATCATTGATGCGTTGACAGCATTGACTTATTATTACTATGGACATCTAGTCTCATACTAATATCGCGATAAAAATGTCCCAGTCAGTTATGTCATGTCATGTCATGCAGTTAACAAGGTAATTTAAACACTAAAATCATTGTGTCACGGTTTAATTTCGATTGCAGTCGTGAACGCCAGCCATTGCAAGAATAGAAATGTTAACAAGGCAATTTAAGCACTAAAATCATTACATCACGGTTTAATTTTGATTGCAGTCGTGAACGCGGAATTGTTTCTCTACTTGCGTATTGTTGCTCATTTGGCTCGGACATTTTTCAGCGCGGACCCGACGTCCATAATAATAATAAGTCAATGGTTGACAGCAAAAAAATAAAACAGAAAAATGAGAGTACTTTAATCATTGACTTATTATTACTATGGACATCTAATCTCATACTAAAATCGAGAAAAAAATGTCCCAGTCAGTTATGTCATGTCATGTCATGCAGTTGACAAGGTAATTTAAACACTAAAATTATAACATCACGGTTTAATTTCGATTGCAGTCGTGAACGCGGAATTGTTGGCGTCCTTGCGTTTTGTTGCTCATTTGGCTCGGACATTTTTTAATACACAAACGCAATCTATTTACAGATTTGTATTAATGTATAGTTTAATCTATGGCATCTTTACTAGACAGTCTACAATCTAGAGGTCTCGTGACATAAGATAAATGTTTGTGTAGTAATTTCCAGCAGACTTAAGGGTTTTGCGAATAATCCTGTCTACGGCTAACACCTGCGATCCACTATGATTTATTTAAATATAGGAAATGTTTTATTATTGTTGATTTAAACTACGATGTTGTAGTTCAATCCCCGTTTGTTAATCCGCTATCCATTTTCATATAAAGTCGCTTCTTGAGTTGTGGTTGTTGGTGGCGTTTTATTAGACAGGGAATCCTATTGCGGGGGTTTCAGAGTGTACCTAAGCGTTTATTTAATCGTTTATTTATTTTAATCGCTTTCTTCTTTTTTTATTGATTTTAGGTAGCTAAGGAGCATGCAGCACCACCTTCCGCTGCCGCCCATGACACCTGTGACCGACTTAGAACAAGACTCATATGGTGACGGTGTTAGAAAATTAGTTGGTTAGTTTGTAAGTAAGAGGACTGGGACAAGGACTGTTAGTGAATGTTAGTCCTGTCAGTTGTTGTTAGTAATAGTCCAGTTAGTAAATGTTAGTAAGAGTCTCGGTCACAGATGTGTTGCTACCCTTGAGGACTGAGATGGTCGCTTCTAAAAAGTGTAGCCGGCTCCACACCTTTCTATCCGGAACACAATTGCTCTTAAAACAATTAGTAGAAATGGTATATAAGTACCGTGGCGGGCGGTAATACTACCCCGGGCGAACTTTAGGCTCTACTACCTACGTAAAATAATTAAAATTAATTATTTTATTAAAATGAAACATTCTTCAACATGACATTGAGAACACTGAACTGGCTCACAAAGTTCAACGTAATATTTTAAATCGAAAAATCAGCAGCATATTAGGCGTCGAAAGGTCAACGGTCATATATCGCTGACCGGCATTTTTCGCCATGACACCATGCATCAACGGTAGTGCTGACCAAACTCATTTTCACATTTCGCTTGCAAATTGTTACACACACGTGTATAGGACTAACATTGAAATTCAAACACGCGCCACCGCGTTCCGCTCGCTCCGGTCCAGAATTTCAATTCGGGATGTTTCGCTTGCGCTCGGCTTTTGCCACGTACACTGGAGTTACGAATGAATTTTAAATTAGAATTCCTTTTTAGAGTTCCGTTGATATCTAAGTAACTGAAAACGAAACTGTTGAAAAACTGTTTATTTAAAAAGGAACTCTTTTAAACAACGTTTGTAGAGGAAAAAAAAATTGTTACTTCTATTTTTAAATTATAATTTTCACTGTTTTTAAGGAATTTCTTACGATTTTATGTATTAAAATGTTTATCTTAACAGTAAATCTTTAATAACGATAAAGAGTACAGATTTGTCCAAGGTTGCTGATGTTATCATGAGCTTAAAACTTATGACGTTGCCTTTTGCAAACCTCACTACAATCAACTACAATATCCTATGTTGCTTTTTATTTGTTTACTAGTTGTCCCAGCGTACTTCGTACCGCATTATGATTAAAAAATGTTTTGGTGATATATCGACAGCAACGCCACCTACCGGGTCCAATTGTGAATCTAAACCATTCCCAGATCCCCTTGAACACGCACAAAAAAATTCAACCAAATCGGTCAAGCCGTTTAGGAGGAGTTCAGTATCATACACACTCACACTCGAATTATATATATTAAGATTAATGTATTGTCTTATTTTGCTTTCTCCGTTCTAATACTAAACTCATTATCATACCTTGGGAACACTAAGTGAGTTCTTTCGTGTGATATGTCGCATAAAGCAATTGGCAAAAAATATTTATTTTTTAATTTATCACTCAAAGTTCATCTTCGAATTAAGAATTCATTAATTAACGGTGCACCGTCCGTCACTGGCTCACTTCAAAGAAAATCGAGAACGACAAACGTACACGCGAATAATCGTACAAAAGTACATTTTATTCAATGTACTGTTGGATTCTTAAAATCAATTAAATTCATTCAGAACAATTGAACCAAACACTGAATTTATATTAAGTTGTTTTATTGACGCTAATGATTAGTGCACTCGAGTGGCAACCTCATAGCGGGCAGCACTGATTTTTAAGATTTACCAAAAAGTTTGATTTAATTTTGTAGTTATACGTTAACCATCAGATTTCTTAAGTTTGTGATATACTCGTACAACTGAAATGAACTCATTACCAAACCTGAATACCACTTAAATAATAAAATAGATAACAAATATCACATTTCCTATATAAAGTATCCAATTCTCAGAATAAGCAAAACACCTGTTATTGGCTTTGGATACAATATTAATCTTAAAACTATTTCAGACCCGTTGTAGCACTAAGTTTAAGTTTATTATTAGTCGTGTTTATCTATGCAATTTATGTTAATTATCTGGAATTACTATTGTGGTGCTCTGTTCACTAGTCGCATTTACATACCAAAACAGAGTGAGTAAATAAATACTTACTGTCTAAATATAGTTTTAACTAAACAGTCTTGTAGCCATGTTACAGGACGCTTGTGCCTTACGCCCGATGGAATATCATAATGAAATGTAACTTATTTTAATCGCTCCGTAAGATAAATCAGATTAACTGAAGAAAAGTGAAAGATAAAGAAATAAAAATAAATATAAAACACAATAAATAAAATAACAAGTAATTATGTCAACTACCCTCTGACGATGGCAACAGTTACTCGTACCATTTTTAACAATTTTGAGTATCAGATGCCGTCTTGTAAAGGCAACAAGATCAAATTATGAATTGATTTACAATTTGATGTTCATACCTGAAAATAATTGAAGAACTTCTTGAAGAGGAAACATTTTCAGCTGCAATTATTCGCGATTCATAAACCACTACCCGTGGCTTCGCCCGCGTGCAATTTGGTATGTCACATAATCTGCAATCTTATCGTGATAACTTTAAAACTATTGGTCCAATTTAGGTACCTACTTAGTGTAAAAGACAAAGTCTTCTACATCTACAATGTAATTCAACTGTAAAAAGTAGCATAGGACCCTCTTCGACCTGTCAACTAAATCCATTCGAAAATTTATATCAATCCATAGAGCCTATACGAAATTAAAGAAGGACAACACACGTTATTACGGATGTTGTTACTGTTACTGTTGTGATTCAAATACGCATCATAATGGATCTTCCCGTGGGAATGAGATGTTTTACCGGCGTAAAATGTAGCCTACGATCTCCAGCCATGTCTCCAGCCTAACTATCTCCACATACAAAAATTACATAATAACATCGTTCCGTTGCCACGTGAAAGAAGGACAAAAAAACACACTTTCGCATTTATAATATCAGTTTAAGTTCTTACTAAATTGATTCTCCAATCCAACTAGTAAGGATTTTCAATTTGACCAGCCATTTGAATATTTGCCGCAGACCGGCTTGTTTTATGACAGTGGCCGGCATAGATCGATTCGAAAACTACGTTTAATTTATAACTGTCAGTTGGTTTTTATGGTCTGGACCGCATGATTTCAATCCGGCTCGGAGGACCATTTACTGCCATGAACTGATTGGTGTAGTTCGAAATCCTTTGAGCTATAACTCTTTGTTTCAATCGTTTTTAGCCATTTGTATTTACTAGTTGGTGGATATTGGAGTCATAAATACGTAGACGTGTGTATATCTTTCCCGTTGTCGTTACGAAAGCAATATTAATTAGAAAATCAACAGTTCCGGTCCTCAGCCTTTTGGTTTTATGCGTATGCCGTCATAAGCATCATCATCTTCCTGCCCATTTCCCAATTTTATTTGGGGTCGGCGCAAATGTTCTTCTCTTCCATTCTTCCGTATTTGCCGTCACTTCTACACTGACTCCCTTTTCTTTCATATCCTCTCTCACACTATCGATCCACCTTTTCTTTGGCCGTCCTCGCCCCCTGCTTCCATCCACATTCATATCAATCACTGTTCTCGTCACATGCGTTTCCTCTCGCCTCATCACATGCCCATACCACGACATTCATAAGCGTCGGTGAATATTGCTCAACTGCTCACCTGTCAACTACTTATATTATTATGTTTAAAAATACAATAATAAATTAATGTTTCTATGTAATTAGGAACTTAATTAAGTATTTGAATTAATGTGAAGTACCTATACCTACCTTGATGTAAGCATATTGTTCAGCATTTCAATAATTGTTCAAGATTTCCTATAGTTATAATCATCGTACAATTACGATATTGTCCTTTTGCATTGCCATTGTATTGTTTATGTTATGTCCTATGTCTCTCAGATATTACAAATGCGTCCGGGAGTTTTAATAATGCCCCTTTTATTTCTCTTGCAACAATGGCACGCAATAAGACTATTGAGAAAAACTTTACGACTTCCTTTTTAGCGTGTGATTAAAATTTTTTTTCTGTTAATATTTCCTAATATTGCGGAAAATTTATATTTTATTTTAAGGTTCAGATATTATTTAGTTAAATTCTGGCAACTAATGCAATGTTTATGTATATTGCAGGCGAAAATAATTTAGGGTATATTGGAACAGTCTAGAATACTGACCCCAAACGACCGGAGTATTGTAAGAGGCGACAAAAGTTATCTCCCCTACTTGGTATTAGAGCTTCACCTAAATAATGATAATTATTAAGTCTTACATTACTCGTGTCATAAATAACTGCTGGTATTAATACCAGTTAAATTCATAAGGCCTGCCTTGCCGATTGCTAACCTGGTCAGTTCTCTTCATTTTATGATCAACCGTAATATATAATTTGCGTTTATCAGTTGCAATTTCGTAGATGTTAGTAAAACCGGTTCTTCCTTTTTGCTTGGCATGTTCACGCAATTAATGTAAAATATTTATTAAGGAACTGACAACACACAGTCACGGACACGTCTACGTCACAGTTGTCACGGGCGGTAGCGGAAGGATGGTGCTATATGCTCGTTTGCTACCTTAATTCCATAAAAAAGACAATCATTAGTAAGTAGGTTTCCAATTACTCAATAAACGATGTTAAAAGCGAAGGTCTTATTTAGGCGATTGGATTCGTGACTTCGTGATTTAAACGAAACGAAATTCTGAAAAGTTTTCACTACAATAGTTCAAAATTTCACGTTATAAGGGCGCGCTATTCTTTAACCATGATAGTAAAGCATTTTAAATTGACTAGTCTAGAAACAAGTTGAAATCTTTGGAAAATAAATCGCTCAATAAAAGCCACACTTAATGGGAAAACTTTGATAGTTTAGACAGTATACGACCATTATTTTTTACAATAATACTTTTGTAACTTTTACTGACTGTAGGTCCATTAGTATTTATTATCATAGGGACTTCTATTCTATATTTCTAGGTATTTATTTTCCGTTGATAGGTACACTGAAAACAGTTCAAAATAGAACTTGAATCCTATAGTTCGGCCGTTCAGAGAATGCGTTCCTGACACCTATCAGTTAGTCACGACTAGTGATGGGCACAACATAACACTGAGTTCGTTACCGTTCCTCCAAAATGAACCGCCGCGTTATTTTTAAGATTATTTTCGTTTTAGATTGGCGGAATCATTTAAAATTTATATTTTAGTTATTTAAGTGGAAACCAAAAAAAGGTAATATTAATATAATTAAATTATTTTATTTATTCTTTATTACAAAGTTACAATTTGTATTTCTATGCAATAAAGTACATTGAATTGAATGTGCGCACAGAATATTAATCAGACTCCGATTCGCTTGAGGAGGTGGTGTCTTCATCATCATCTTCGATCTTTCATCTTTCTTTCGCGCGTTCGGTTTGGTCGTAGTTTTATTTTTATATTTAATAAAAGTTATCTTATAGTCCATTATTTTCAAATTCTTAAAAAGAAAACCAAACTTATTATTTTATAAAGTATAACTGTATAAGAACAGATTACGATACTATTATTGCCTGTTATTGTTAGCACAGCACTACAAATATAAAGCGCTGACATAACCTTGTAATAGCGCAGTATAGATTTAGAAAAATATTGTTTACCAAGTTATTTGACACTCAGTTTGGCACAAAATTATAACATTCATTGATTATTGATATAATAATGTTGTTTTAATGCTCATCAATTGTTAAAACGGTAAACAACCAACAAAAATATTTTTATCGTAACTGCAACGCCATAACAAAGTTACGTCGTCAGTTCAATCGCGATGTGTCAGGAACGCATTCTCTTAACGGCCGAACTATAACTCATCTTATCTCAAGAACGATTTAACCGATTTGAATGCGATTTTCACTGATGTATTGAAGTTGTTTGTAGTCCACACAGAAAATATGTCAATCAAAAGAATTTCGTATGTCAACCAAAAAAATTATACGTATTTTTTTAAGTGTCGGTACACTCGGTACTAATATATGGGTTTAGCGAAGGTAAATGCAGACTGCGACTATAATTAAATAAGGTTGTAAATAAACGTACTCATAATGAAGCTCTATACCATGATAACATCTAAACAAGTCTACGGTAAACAAAATATTGTGTAAACATTTAGCCCGAGCGAGCTTCTTAACGATTTTTAGAAAACTTTAGATTTTAAGAGTACTTAACGATTTTTAGAATACTTCACAAAAACATTAACGACTTCACTTATTGACTGGTAGAATAGTGACAACTGTATGTACAACTGCACTTTGACGAATTGCAACCCTAAACACATCATCGATCAAACACGTACATTTGCGCCTGAATAAATTAAACCGAAGCTAACGTGCCGATAAAACGCCTATCTCCGTCTCTCAGACTCGAGATAGTCAAATGTACCATTTAACTAATCCCTGCAGTACACAGATTCGATATTACTATATTGGATTAATTCGGGGAATGTATTCAAATGTGTGCGTACTGTTTGGAAATTCAATGCAGAGGAAACCCTTGTGCTTCAGTGAAGAGTTATTGCAAGCTTGTCTGTTTCAATTCGATTGCAACACAACTCATTAAGGCCCAACCTTTTTAAGCTCGATTACTTTTAAATAAAAAGGGAAGAAAGAAATTAAAATTAAAATTGTAAACGGCCAGGGATACTGAGCCTTTTTAAGATAATAAGGGTTAAAAAAATTCGAACAACCCTTTTTTAATTTGATCTAAAGTATTCAAGTTAGTTTAGTTACTTACGATTGTTTTTTTTTCAATATACGTAATATTACACGTTTTGTGATTTTGGATGGAATAATGATTCTACGGTAGTTTCAAATGCAGGCACCTTAGTAGGTATATACCAGTTCCTATTGGTATTTATACTCACAGCCGTAACTAATTAAAATACTCAGTGTCAGTAACTGAAACTAGATCGGGTCTAATTAGATATCCTAATGAATAGCTGATTGAGAAACCCCAAGGCAATTAATAGCTGTTTTCTTGTTCGCAAAGGATATTAGAAATTGAGTTTGCAAGGCAATATCGTTAGAGATGAACGTTTAAATTTCAGGAAACAAATTAAAACTTGTAGGTAGATGAAATATTGAAAGTACGATTATTATTATTCTTTAATTGAGAGGCTTCTTTTGATAAAACGTAATTGATAATATGCATGATTTTTCTACGTCTAAGTATTCATAACTTAATCAAACGTAAAGCCAGGTTTCACCACCAGATTTCCACCATTGACATCTGGCACGTACACACGTACGTCGATGTGTACGTCACGTACACATCGGTATTTCCACAGTGCAATAACATGGGGTCCTTCAAGAAGCGGGTCCAACACTTACTTTTTGGCCGGCAACTTCTCTTCTTTGCAGGTAGGGTCCCCAACTAGGCTACGCGATCGTGAAATATAGCCAAGAGACGCAAAATACTTTGAGAGCATTAATAAATTAATGTTGTTATTATAATAGACAAAAACTAGCTCATGTATTCTCTAAGAGGTGGACATTTTCATGCAGTGAACACAATATTTACTTGTTTTCCAAACGGTGCCTTAACTCCTTAAGTTGGTGCGTTTGTCACAATAGCTCGCAAAATTTGACTAAACATGCGAAGCTCTTAATCAACCATGCAGAGGGGAATGAAATATGGAGCATCGTTGAACCTCGCGTGAGAAATCGTTGCTGTTTTGAATCACAAACTGTGATGGATGACTTTTTACGGAACGTTTGTCAATGTGACGTTTAATTGATGATATCAATCAGGTAATAAGTCAACGAAAAAGTACGATGTTGAAATTTATATCAATTGGGAATTTCTGGGAACAGCGAGAGTGAACGGTACCGTAAGCACAGAGTAGTTAAATTTAACTACTCTGATATTATTTTCATTTCAATTTAGTTTCATTGTAATTATAAATCATACCTTATAGCATACTAAACATGAGTCATTATTATTAAGCATCAAAATTAACGTTCTCCGAATACGCCGGAGAGTACACTTGTTGATGTGTTGTGCAAGTTAATATGAAACTTTGCTTCGATACAAAATATGATTAAGTCTTTCAACGTTGAGAAATAACGTATTCCAAACTCTGAACAAACTTTGCCCTCAGAAGTATGCGTTATGTTAACGAATTCACATATTTTGTTGAGGGAATTACTTATTTCAATTGTTCTAAAGGGAAGTAAGGAATAAAATTATCGCTTTAAATTGTTTTCAAAGTTAGTTTTCAAATTCTATAAAACGAGTTAAGTATTTTTAGAACCCCTTGTATAAAACCATCTGATTGATGTCAGTCTGTACATGAAGGATATTTGAGAAAAACTATTACATTTACAAACAGTAAATATTAACCCAAGCTAAGTGTAATAAATTAATGAAGACCATATCCAAATCCCGATAGACGATTCTAAGATTGAACACACAGCCAAAAGAAAAAAAAATCTAAAGATCATTGTTATGAGGTCTATTCTTTGGGGGTATTAAGGTTCTTGAAAATATCTTACAAGTACAGTCAACATTACTTTAAATTAAAAAACACATACCTACCTATAGCACTATTAAGATAAAAATATACCATACAGCCAAATAGAATCCCTTATAAAAAATTTCCTGTGTGGGTACTAAAGAAGGGTGTCCCGAAGCGAAGGCAGTTAGGAGACGTTAATGAAATAGCTATCGTAAAATACATCTAAATATGAATAGTGAACGATCTTTTCAACCGGTACGGTCCCAGCAGCCGCGATTCAATTTGATATTCCCTATCCAATGTTAGGACTAATATTACTCAGAGGCTCCTTACTTCTAAAAATAATATTCCATCTAAGTTTAAATGACCTCCAACTGGAGTGGCTTTAGGCTTTCACGACGAAAAGTAGGGCAAACTCATCATGGCACGCGTTGCGAAATTTTAATCGTAATGCTTTAAGAGCGCCTCAAGCCTTTTAAATGCGTTTACTGTTTAAAGACGCCGTGTGTTAAATTATTCTAGAAAGTACGCTGACCTAGTAATATATTAGGAAGAATATAAGCAAACTAACAACGAACACAAGAAACTGGTGCGTGGTCTCTGTATCACTACTAAGTAAACCAATTAACGTTCCTCTGTTAACTGGGCTAACCATCCCAGTTCCGATTTAAGTCTTGTTCTGTGTCGGTCACAGTTGTTATGGACAGCAGTGGTAGTACAGTGTTGCATGCAAGATTGTTACCTTAATACCGCAAAAAAATATACAGTGCTACCCCAAGCTACAACACTTGTGAATGCCGCGTTCAAATCCATTCTGTGACCAGCGAAAAGGATCTTATAGACAAAGCCGCAAGCAAGAAATTCTAAAAATCACTGTTATGGGCTGATTGCGTAATGAACTTACTTGGGTTCTCTTACTTGGTGACTGGTGTCATCTTATTTTCCAGCCATTGCTGTAATGAAATCCAAATATTCCATCTGACATGCAAGACATTCAAACCTCACCAAGTTTCGTAGATATTATATTAGAATTCCATTATTAAGGAGCCATGTTTTAATTGAAAAAGTTCTGCCCTGAAATGTTCGCGGTGTGTTGAATTTGTAAAGAGCTCGGAATTTCGATTGAATATAGAGATGTGGTGGGGCGGGCTAGGGGTGACAGGAAGATCGACATGTATTTTCATATTACATTTACGGCCCTTAACAAAAATCCACCAAAAAACAATTTCAAGCACAAAAATCCCTGACGAAATGTTTTTACAGTTAAATAACCTTAAGTTAAATATCTTTAGTTTCACTTTTTAAGGTAAATACCTTTAGTTTACCTTTTAAGTTAAATACCTTTAGTTTCACTTTTCTTTGGGGAAAAAGAAAATGAAATGATTAACAAGCAAAGAATTTAAAATGCTGAATCAGTTGCAATCACTCTGAAATACACCGTTAAATGCACTCAGTTTCCAGCTGATTTCATCAAAACTTGCATACGTGTTTCTCATGCAGCGATTACGTTTGACGAACTAACTACAGCTGCAGATAAGTCAGATAAACTTTAATTAAAGAACATTCGTTGTGACGAATGACGCGTTAACAAAACGAGTTCGTATTTTCATTTTACACTTGTTTATGTTTAAAAACGAGCGTTGAACGCGACGTGTAACTTTGTGCATTAGTTTAATTGGGCCGGTATCACACCTAGTAAAGCACCCAAAGTTACTGCAGTAGCTGTTTGGTTTTGTTATGAAAATTAGTTGCAATAACGAGTTTGTGTTTGTTCGTATTTATTTAATATACATACCTCATTCGTCACTCGATAGAAAACTGCTTTCCTCTTCTCGATAGAAAGCTTTGACAGATGACATCAGTTGCAATCAAAAGTAAACTCGAACTGGTAGTAAAGCAATTAAGACAGATTTCAATCTCTATATGTCACGGAGATTTGATATCCCACGTGACTGGCGTAAACGTGTCACGCACGTGATGCAATATCCGGATGCAGTCAGCTAACAACTCGTGTCTCTATGATACTTGGAATGGTTGACGGATATTTTGATGGAGTTTATGTATTCGATGATTATTTATTATTTGCACTTACCAGCTTTATCACAAATGTTCTAATCAAATGTATGTGTTTTACGCAAATACTATTACTAAATATTATAAATGCGAAAGTTTGTATGGATGTATGAATATTTGTTACTCTTTCACGCAAAAACTACCGAATGGATTTTGATGAAACTTTAAAATAATATAGCTTACACACCAGAATAACACATAGGATATAATTTATAAAGATATAGTGTGAATTATCCAAAATATATAACTAAATCTTTGCAAACCGAAGGAATAAGTTTCCCGATGCGAAGCGAGGGCGGGTCGCTAGTGACAATAAAAGAGCTGACGAGGCTTACAATGATACTAATGGATATTAGTAAAAATTAAGGCACCGCGGATTCGTCGCTGATCAAGACAGAAAAACATTCTAAATTTCTTATGTTGGATATGTTGTGTGATTACCAACCTAATATTATTATTTTGCTCTATAATATTCACCAAAAATGTGATTAATATGTAAAGTTATATTGGTATTTTATATCATACATCTAAGTCAATTTAACTAGTGACTCCTAATTCAGTGAGTCAGTAGTATCTAAACTATCATTAGACTAACATGCTAAGGTTAGATATTTTGTAATTTGGTTTGGAATATCCGCAATGTCTCTGGAGAATCGTCGCTTCAAGGATTTAGGTAGGGCGGGGTCAGAGTGGCTAATGGAAAATACTTCTTCCGGTGGAAGTTTTGTTTAAATGTTTCCTTTGAAAAGCATTTTAAATATTTAAAGGATAAGATTAATGAAGAATGTTTCAGCCCAAAAGTTTTGTTGTTTTAAGTTCTCGACCTGAAAAAATTAGAATTATTTCGCTACATTTATTTTCAATTAAATTTTCAAAAATCCTGTGTAGTTTGGCGTAAGCGAAAACAAGTAATATAAATCTTAGACGATAACATATTAATCATAATATGTTTATATGACATATAACTTCTGTGCGTGTGTATGTCACTGAACTCCTCCTAAACGGCTGGACCGATTTTAATGAAAATGTTTGTGTCTTCATGTGGATTCGAGAATGGTTTAGATTTACAATTGGACCCGTAGGTGGTGCTGCTGTCGATATGTCTCCAAATTTGATTTGCTGTAAAAGAGAACATTACATAATTTTGAGCGGTACTTTTTGTTGCCTAGCTAGAAAGAATAGAAAATTTTAAATTACCCGTATTTTTCTTATTTAAAACTAAACGCAATGTTTATTAATTATAGAGCGGTACGAAGATCGGTAGGATATTGTTTTTTACAAAAATAAATAATCTAGAATTATTACGTGGCTTGAAATAATTAAATACGAAATAGAAGTGTTTTTGCAATATCTATTGAATAAAGTATCATGCCAGATTTAATAATAAAAAAGCCTTATAAATGTCGTACTTTGTCACCTGACACTGACAAAAACGTTTGACTTGTTCATCATTATATTGCAACTAAAAAATTGACGAAACAAAACTGGATGGTCACTAAAAGATTCGGACGCACTTTTAATTGAACATAGTGGGAAGTAAAGAACATTCACGGCCAATCAATCAGAGTCCGTCGATGTCGAAGCAGTAATAAAAGTGCAGTTCACTTTGTGGCCATTCCAGCCAGTTTCACCCCGTTTTTGACAATTGAAACATAGAAATGGTGACTACGTTAGTTAAGTACTTTTGTGTTAAATAAGCAATTTATTATATGACTATACCAACTAAGGAATAGATATTTAAATGGAGTCTAAATACTGATATGTAAGTCTACATTGATATGTAAGACTATTTTATGTTTGTGTAAATTATTTATCTCACACTTCAAAAATATTATTATGCTCCACTCAGACCTGTCTTAGAACTTATGATTCCTTCCTAGTTTCTTCAGCTTATAAGTAAAATGAATCCATCTACTCTACTATTCTTGTCTGTGGTCCTTTGCTCTTTTCACTTAGTCAAATTTTGTTAAAAATATGCAACATAAAATACTACGTGATTTTCAGCAAAACTTTCATACACGCACAGTAAAATCACATCGTATCCGGAACGTATGTTATCTCCCAAAACTATACCCAGTGATGAATGTTTCACCAATTGCAATACGTAATTATCTCGGGCATAAGTAGTTATATCTGGGTGGGATTGATAAATTACAACAGGCAGAATGACGTTTAATTAAAATCAGAAGTAGGTGAAGAGGTGATAAATAGCGCTCGCTCTCACATGCAGAGATGTTCGAACAAAATGTGTTTTTAGGGCATGTAGGCATTTTGGATCTCGGTTCGAATTTGCGACAGAAAAAGCTGTTTTCTTTAAAGCTTATACTAATAAAGTTTGATACTTGCAGACCTTTTAAAACATTTTACGTGGACAGTTATATTTTGAATAACAATAATTTTCATAATCTGGTTTTGTTTAATAACATAATTATGCTAGCCTGATTGTATGTAAAAAATAATATTGGTTTGTACGTGTAATTTAAGCGGTTTTAAAAAACAATGATATAAATATTTAATTCCATATAAATAAAATATTTATGTATTTCGGCCTCAAAAGTGCAGTTAGTGCCTACAAATTTACATTTTGTATTGGAAATTCCATCTACTTTATCATGATTAAGCCAAAGAGCTTAAAATTTTTACTCAATTTCGAATTTGCTTAACAGATTTGATCAACAGAATCCTGAAGCAAGCCTAACAAAGCGGAATGTGAAAGGACTAACTAACAACGATGATGTTTGACATAATTAAGGAGGCCCTGAATCCCGCTGCAGAGTACTGTTCAGCGAGAGACAAACAGCAAAACTGACTAATGAACACACAGATGAAACACAACTTGAGCAACTGCTGAACAATCAAATGTAACGAGCCCAGTTTTCTGGCTCGAAAGCGACCCGTCAACTAGATTAAAAATTCAAAAGAGCACGGCCGCTACAGATTTGTTATACTGCAACGGATAAGCGACGGACGACAAACAAATGTCGCTGTCCAATCTTTTAAACACTCCTTTAGTTGTGAGATTAACAAGATATTTGACGTCAATTAATGATTTAATTCTAACCACCAGTGCATGGTGCAGTAAATATCTTTAGAATTACTTTTATTAAGTAAAATTAAATGTTTCTGCTGAGTTAAGTGACGTCAATCTTAGTATTAAAAATTGTTATCTGTTAAATAAAAGCGTCAAAAGCTGTTAAAAAAAATGTCATCCGCAACGAAGACTCTTTGGAACGTTTAGTGGTACAGGGAAGAGCCGAAGGTCAACGTTCTCGCGGCAGATCACCCACAAGATGGACAGACCTAATTAAGTCTTCAATGCAGTGTTCCGTTACAGAATGTGCACGAAGGGCCATGAATAGAGTGAGATGGAGAAGACTCGCTAAATCTGTAACCAAATTTGAAGACTCTCCATGACCACGACCACTCCGTCAGGAGTGTAACGACTAAGAAGAAAAGAAATAAAAGCGTTGAACTAAAAGTTTATCTACTACAAGTTCTTCCATTAATGTTTTCCTCTCCATCTCGCTACTCGTCTCTGATAGTACAAGTACTTAACTAGCGATTCTCGGGATTGTTCTAGCTTCGCAGAATTTATGATGGAGAGACGCACAGTTGTTTTGAATTTCGGTTAGTTTGGGGATTAACCTCATCGCGATCCGGGAAAATGTAGTCTGAATAATGTTTTAAGTGACGTGGCTTGTTTTCAAATGTAAACTTAATGAAGGCAAGCCAATTAAATATTCTTGACAAATTGGTGGTAACTAACTATATGATACCGAAGGGATGAGAAATTGAAAGTTACTATACGTAGTACTTGAAAGGGTTTTGCATTGGTTGATGATACTTAGTAACTGCAGTGCTTAATAAATGCGCTATTTTTTGCTATAGCACCAAGAACACGTCGTGAGACTTTTGTGAATTAATGTAGGTCACTCGACAGCGCATCCTAAAACCATCCCATATTGCTAAAATCAATCAAGGAAATACATACAAGCGCATCAACGCCTCAACGCTTCTGTCATTCCATTCCATTGTTGCATTCCTTCTCTCTTCTCTACTCTTCTCTAGGAAGGAGTGCCGGGAATTGGAGAATTCCCATAATCCTTCTGACGCATTGTAGATTGCGGATACAATAGCCACAATCTCCCCGGAATTGCGGAATGGAATATAAGCAGGGATGCTTCTCTGAATAAAATGCTTCAGCTTTATGTCTATTTTTTGAGTAATTTAAGATTGTGTTCTGTTAGCCCATGGTAGTCTAATCAACTTATACCTGAACGAAAATAAATGCAGTGCTGATACATCTCTCACACGAACATACAAGCTTCCATAAGCTGCCAAAATCAACAATGCAAGCAACTGCCGACAACCAACGAGCCATTCAAATTCATTCAACCAGCACGTCGTTTTAATGTTGTGAGAGAAAAGTGTAACATTTCCCGGCCAAGAGAAAACCGCAGAGCGGTATGCTAAAGAAACCACTTGAAACGTTCTGACAGAATACTTCAATGAAAGCACTAAGCCTAATGGATTGAAGTCAATTTAATTCCCAAAGCTAAATGCTCTAAAGAAACATTCAATGGATAGTATCATTATGAACTACCAAAAAAACGAAATATAAAGTTGAAAATCAAAGAGAACCATCTAAAAATACTATTTCGCCCGACTGAAATTTTAAAACGTTTCGATTGACAAACCTGTACAAAGTTGGAGCGAATGTCGAGTTTGTTTCATAGCGAAAAAAGTTTCCAAATTGAAAATGCTCGACTTCATAACAACTACCTGTTCGTTCGATATTCAATACAACGTTTGGTATTTGGAACGCGATTAACACTGCTGTGAACCATCAAACAATACTTCTAATATTTCTAGTATTCTCTTTATATTACTAATATTATAAAGGGGAAAAGATTTTTAATTTTGTTTCTATTAAATTAACTTAAAATATACTGGACCGATTAAAAAAAATCTTTTATCATTAGACCATGGAAATATCTTGATAGCATATCCCCCCCTTGCTTCGAAGCAGTAAAATTAGGGCATGAATTTGCCTAAAATACAAAAAATATTTTTTTAATTCCGACTGGCCAGTCACAATAAAAAACCTTTTTAATACTAGTATGATGTACGCAAAAACCACAGTAAAATGTAAGCACTGTATTAATCAGTACGTTCTATAAATAACAGCAAGTACCAACATATAATATATGAACTGACATATTTATACCCGCATATATGTACGTAGTGTCGTGCAATAAACGTCTACTGCGAAATCCAGAGGCGTAGTCGGCTACATTCGGAATTCAAAGCCAGCGTTATTATTCTAAAGCCATGCTTCAAGACTGTGGGTGGATAACTGTCACTGCTTAAACTGTTTGCGTGTATCCAATAACAGAGTTATGTACATGATATCACTGTTTTATGAGGAAATATACGGTTAAGAAGTTAAATCGAATGAAATCGTAAGTGTACCTATTTGTAACTTTTTTATGGAATTAAGGTTGTAAACGAGCATGCAGCACCACCTTCCACTGCCGCCTATGACAACTATGACTGAATTAGAACAAGACACATACTTAATGATAATCAATGTAAGTTTGTTTGTTACGCTTTCACGCGAAAACTACTTAACCGATCATCATGAAACTTTGCACACATATTCTTGGAGGTATTAGAAGTAACATTTGATACTTTTTACAGACCAAATTCCACGCTTGCGAAGCCACGCGCAAAATCTCTATTATATAATTAAAATGGAAAAATTAAATACTATAAAATACACTGTAAGTAATATGTAGATTTTGTAATAACAAATACAAAATGATTAAAAAAAATATACCTACATCCCGTAATTAATCAACTTACCTTCCACGTATAAGTAAAAGCACATATCGTGTTCCAATTTCATACCGGGGATCCAAATAATACTTCTACAGTCATCCTTCGATTCCAACGAATCCTTCGAATACACCATTATTTGGAGCGATCCGATCGGATTGGAGGGGTTAAGTGTCAAATGTCACGGGTCTAAAGGGCGTTTAACCCTGCTACATCCCAAGCGAACTAAAGCAAATTTCTGTTATGTCTGGTTATTTATACCACTGGCCACCAGAAAGCCCGGATTACGTCTAGTTTTCGGATGATTTAAGTGGTTGGATTTAGTAAACCGAGCGTAGGTTTTGGGCCAAAAATATTTCACTGTTGTCTTTGAAATGTAACGCGGTCATGTCTAGCGATATAAATACACTGGGCAATGTTACCATAGCGGAATGCTGTTCGAAGGTTCTTAAGTTGGATACACGGCGAAGCGAAAATTTTAAGGATGAGTTTAAATTTCTGTTCTCGGTCTGGGTGTGTGTGTTCTTGTCTATAGTGTTGTCCTTGGCACCCACGACGCAGTCAATCCTAGTGTGGGCTATGGGTATGTAGTGGTTTTTAATTTTTTTTTAATATCATAAATAGATAATTGTGCTATATAAATAGAAATATGTGTTGCCTGTAGTTATTTGTTTTTGCAGTTAAATTTTTTATTTTTAATATCTTTAGCAAATTCCACCTATAATCCTAGTAGCATAACATTACTATAGTAGCGAATATCGTATATTTTCGATGTTGGTTACCGATGGTTGTTAAACACGAGGCCGGGAAACAAGGAAACACATACGAGATGGACAAACCTTTTTTGTCGGTTAACGACTGAGTGTCGGCGCCAGAGAGTAATTTATGATGTCGTTGTAGACTTCCGCAGTTTCCTGTCACTTGAGATGTTGTCACATTCACGTTTACGATGTAGTTATTTTTATACAACATAATTATAAAGTTGTAGGCCCGTTACTTGCATGTTGTTTAGATGCGAGATCATACGTACGAATAGCAGCCGCATAATTTGATGTTAAAATATCTAAACATATTTATTGGAATGTATGTATAGCGTTTTGAAGGTAACCAGAGGAGTTTTTGTGACCGAATTATAACGAGACTCTTACTAACAATTAAGTACTAACTGGACTTTTACTAACAACAACTTACAGGACTAACATTCACTAACAGTCCCTGTCCTAGTCCTCATACTTACTAACTAACCAGCTAATGTTCTATCTAACACCATCACCTAACCGGGCTAACTATCCCAGTCCCCGTTTGAGTCTTGTTCTAAGTCGGTCGCAGTTGTCATGGGTGGCAGCGGAAAGTGGTGCTGCATGCTCGTTTGCTACCTTAATTCCATTAAAAATGTATTTGTATTGCATCCTCGCGAAACGGTGGAAGCAAATGAAACAAAGGAAGAATGACTTTCTTAAGCGTATCGTAAAATACTCACATGATTAAATGATTTTGAATGTTAATTTATTTTTATTTAGCTTGTCAGTTATCTGTACCTACTCATCAAAATTCTAAAGAGAGTTAAATAAGATTCTCGTTAAAGTCGTCAACTGGACAATTCCACAAACTTAACTCTTGAGCAACCTGTCGTCAACTGGACATTTTCACAAACTGAACTCTTCACAAACTACTTCCCAGCCACTTTCATGATGTTGTTGTCTCATGTTATTTCACGTTTAATACGCCAGTCATATTATTAAGTTGGTGACTTAACTATCATCAAAGTTCCAAGGAGGAGTTAAATAAGCTTCACGTTACATTCATCAACAGCTGGACATTTCCACAAACTTAACTGTTCAGCAAACTACTTCCCAGCCACGTTCGTTATGTCATGTTATTTATTCTGAGAACGTGCTGCATTTTCTTATGTAACTACTTCGTATATCTTTTCATTCATATTGCGAAACTATGCATCGTTTATCAAGTTAGAAAACTTTCGGGAGCCAGCGCCGTGCTTGCAATTTTAAGTTTTTAACTAGATTTGCTTTTAAATATTATATTAAATTTATTTGTGTAAATGTAACATCACGTATAGTTTGTCTAAGGAATTGTCTGTGTCTTAGCCATATTGGGGTGGCCTAGTACACTGGTTCAGTTCCCTTGCTGGCAGACCAGGGTGCCGTAAAAGGCAACAGAAGCCACCATTGGTTAGTGGTAGGGTTAGGGGTGGTGCTGACTAACCAACACCCTCCTGCTTGAGACAGCCGTCTGACGACTTATTGACGACTGTGTGCTTGAAAGCCAGTTTTTTCTTTCTTTCTTCTTCTTTCTTTCTGCGACGTTGATCAAATGCCATCACGTGGCTCGACCGTTCGTTTTTCGACTATTAATATAAAAAGGGACTCTTGGACGATTTTGCTATAAAATGCTTTAATTTCCTTTCCCAATAAAAAAAGTCATCCTTGGATCTGGCAGACGATTTTAATCCTCCCAGATTTTTATTAAATTAAAACGTAAATGACAATACTAATTGGAAACAAAACTGGCATGTCTCGCTACGACTTCTTTAGCGTCAGAATCAAAGCCCACCATGCTAAGCATATATGTATGTACCTAGGGGTTAGAGGTGTTGTTTTATCTGACGTTATTAAATGGCCCTATTTGTTAGTTACATTGTAGAATAAAAACAAATAGAACATAAGTCAGAAGTTCAGCCACAATTTAATCAAAAGTTACTATTAAATTTTAATAAGCTCTTAAGAACGCCGATTCATATTAGTGTAGTGAATTTATGGTGCTGTCATACTTTTTCATCATTGACGTAAAGGGAATATTACTTTAGAACTTCGTAGTGAATGCTATATTTAATTACGAAATTCTTTGTGCAATCAGACACGTCCCATGATATTTATTCACGTTACTTCTATGTAAAAACTAACTATAGTCCAGGATCAAGTTAAAAACAGTCTGAAGCCAGTGCTATTTCTAATTTAAAAGTTCACGGTTGCTCATTGCGCGAACGAACTCGTATAATAACTTCATCAAAATCCAAAGCTCGCACCCCGAATAATAATAACTCAGCGAGGTGAATTAAGGTGCGCTTTGAATTTGTTTGCGTTGTGAGTTACGACAGGTTAGCAGAGCAACTTACAACATAATCGATTTTTAATTTAACCTCCTTGTTAAAATCTAACTTCACTACATTTTTAATGGCATCGTTTAAAGCGATATTATACAAATCTTACTAATTCCAACTCTTATCTATCTTTATTGCATTCTTCTTCTTTCTTGGCCGGTTCCTAATACTTTTCGTTACTGGACCGACAATCGATCAGATGATCTATCTGATGGTAAATGGTCGCCGTTGCCTATGGGCATCAGCAGTACCAGGCATTACCGATGCGTTGCCAGCCAAGAAAGAGACAAGAACAAAGAAAATGTGTCTCTCAAGTTCCCAGCCGGATTATGACAAGTCGTTTGATCGCTGATTCAAGCAAAAGGCGGTTAGCTAGATATAGATATTGATAAATTTTATCATTATGCGAAGCTCTACCACCAAGCGAAGGAGACATCTGTGATTTCTTATGACACCCTGGTCTGCCGGCACACGAATTAAGTTACTAAGTCGTTTATACACGGCCGCATGGTACTTGAAATTGAAACATAGGGAATTCTAAAACAGGTGTGAGCATTTATTATTATTTGTTGTATCTAAGATATTTGGCTGTTAAATTAACGTCTTTTTCCGTCAAAGAGCACTAAGAAGATTAATAATCAACTAGGAAAACTTCACGGACTTCACGCGACTATAACAATGCTCTAAAATTAGCATATTTATCAATAAGTAATATTTTTATAAGCATGGTCTGTCTGTCATAAAAAGCCTTTTTGGTTTATGATTCTCTTCTCTAGCAATCAATCAATTGATGTATATTTCTAAGTATGTCTAAGAATTGACTAGTCTATGACCAAGTTTCACTATGACTAGTGTATGGCTAAGTTTTACATAGTTTATGACTAAGAATTGACGGCATGTCATGTTTTCTGGCCATGTTCTTAAATATCGTCCTACGAAAGTTTCACATGCTAAAGTTGCTCATCTCCGATTCAACAATGTTACCAACTTTTAAAGTAGCAATTCGCTCAAACTTGGTATTTTTGAATTTTCTCCGTGCATTCGTCCATGGGTTTCCAAAGAATTTCCAATTGCCAGTTATCTTTCGCATTGCATTGAATGCAAACCATGCGAAAACCGAACGCCAATTTTAAATCTGTTAGGTTTTTAACGAAAGGGTTTCATGGATTCCGTGTTCTATTCAAGTCTTTGTGAAGTACGGAGCGTAAGAATCCAATATAGACGGACGGACAGCGCTGCTGATTCTTGAATTGCTAACGCTTTCGTTCGGTATTGTGCACGAAGCGCACATACCACACAGCTTTGATTCTTGAAAAATGTCATTAGCTAGTCAAATGTTATATTGATATACGACTTTTACGACATGAGATCTTGTAATGTTCGTATGTTTGGATCAAATCTTGAAAGCTGAATTAGGACTACTTTTTCACACTCTACGGACTTGAAAATGTGCATATTGTGTTCAGACGAGGGAACTCATCCACGGATAACATTTTCAACTTATTCAAGTTAAGTTTAATTTAATTTTAAATTAATAATTTAAGTTTAATTCCACTGAAAGGTAAGTGGCGATATAGTCTTGGGTATTTAAAAACACTAACTTTAAATAGGCTATTCAATGTTACCTGGCATAAGCTAGTCGACGTATGATAGAGGAATACCAGATTACAACTGTAACTAACTGATCGATGACGTAAGAGACTTTGTCTGTTTTATGAAGTGGTTTACAAATAAAAAAGTATGTTTAAATAATTTCGGTTGAAATGTTTTGAATATGGGTACTAAAGCATGTTTCCCGAAGTGAAGCGAGGGTAGTTACTATTAATATAATAAGTTTCAAAATCGAATAATCTACCGCCTGAAAATATTAAAATTTAGGTAGTTCTATGAACAAAACAACATCTGCCGCAAAGGCTATCCGGGATGTAAATTAATTAAATAAAAGGCCTATGCAAATTAGTTGGTTAACTTTAAAATGTCCATCAAAGGCTGTGTATAATTTAGGCCGGCCTATTAACTCGGCGTTAATAAACAATTCGCATAAGATTTACGATTTTGATCAAACGAAGGCATTTTGAATTTTTAATAAAGCAAAATAAGGCTTGATAAACTTAAACATGAAAAAAATATTATTATTAAACATTATAAAGCAAGCAAACCATCTAGGTTGTAATTCCCAATTATATGCAGAATATTCAAGAAACAGGAAACTTATAAAGTAAATATAAACCAGGGCGAGTCTTGCAAGCCACATTTGCATGTGTATGCGTTAAGTTGGATTGGATTTCGAAATAGAACTACCAATCTTAAAGTTTTAAGTGTAAATCATGTATGTATGAATTTTCTTTTGAGATTTACAACGGAAAGTAACTCTTTAGAAGTATTCCGAGTCAGTCTGAATATTCATGTGAACATAATAATAATTATAAATAAGTCTCAATATTGCGAAGATAAGTCTCTTGATAGAATAGGTAAATACCGTGTCGCGTGTCGCCAAGGAGGAAATAAGGTAAAGTTGACGTTTCCATTTAGGTCTAGAATATAAAGCCTGTATCATCATAAACGACCCTGTAGGATTAAACTGGATGATACAGAGCCTAGCGACTAACCTTTAACTTTTTCATATCCTGAATGCAATTTGTTTGCGAATGAGTGGACGAAGGTAACAGTGCATGTAAAATTCTGTGGGCGAGGTACACGAGGTCTTCAATTAATATAATGAGGGTCAATTGTATTAATTAAAGCAAAATAAGTGACTAAATAAACAAGCCCTTTACAACCCGAATCCAAATAAATTCTATGAATGATGAAGCACAAAACTTAAAGGGTCATTACCACACCAAGGAGATAATTACGATTATACAAAAGGGTTCGAGTAGACCCTAAGTATATATGTATTAGTTTACATATGTCTCTCTCTTCCTTTCTCCAATTGACTTATAACAGCACTTGAAATACTTCGGTTCTCATTGTTGTAGATCCGGTCCTTATCTAGTAATTAAGGCTAACGTCCCTAATTCAGATAACAGTAAGATGTATGGAGGCTAACGCCTACATCTAATTAAATACTGCTCTCCCCAAATCGCTTAAAAGGTCAATCGTTGGCGTGAACCTATTTTATTACATACTCACGCTCTCTTAGGAGTTTATACGTAGGTTAATAATAGTTACAAAGATTTTCTTACATTGACGACCCGGATGGCGCGATGATTAACACGCCGGATCGCTGTTCCGAGGGTCCTGGTTTCGATTCCCAACGAGGCGGAAATTTGAATGAAGAATTTAAATTTCCGTTCTTGGTCTGGGGGTGTGTGTTCTTGTCTTTTGTGTTGTCCATGGCACCAACTATACAGGGAATCCTAGTGTGGGGCTATGAGTGTGTAGCGTTATTTATTTATTTATTGCTATTTTAATTTCATTTTAATTCTAATCTAATCTCATAATTTCATTTTAATTTCATAATAACTTCATCGATCCGTATTGAAGTAGCACATGTACCAGTTTGTTTTATATCTCATTTAATCTAGTTAGGTAATATCCGTAACAGCCCATTGATGTATTGAACAACTAAAACGTTAGTCAGAACAAAAGTTTATATAAAAATTATGTTTAAAAAAAAAGTAGTAATAATAAAATTGTAATAATTTAAAGGAAACAGAATGAAGATTAGAAATTGTTTTTTAATTTAAGAAAAATACACTACAAAATCAAGACGAAATAAGATTTACGCATGGCACCTGACAATAAATCACAGGAGTTTCTCGCAGTCAAAATAACTGCGCGAGAGAAGTCGAGAGCTGAATTTAATAATAAACATGATTTACAGCCTTATCACAATCGCCAAATTACAAACACCAACTGTTGCTGTAATTTAAGCAAAATTAATTTCATATTAATTTATTGGCGGCAAATAACATTTGCGTTTCGACTAACGCGCCCTCAAAATAGTTCATTATATCCAAATCAGTTTTGTCACTCCATTTGTCATTTGGATAAAGCGTATTTGTTTGCTGAAATATTGGTAGTTGTGGAAATATTTCATAGATAATATTCTAATAAATCATAATTATAACGTTTCTAATTGCATCTATAGTAATATTAACAATTTAGAAATTATGTTTTTAATAATAACAATTGATTTTATTGATTGTTGATCAGATGATCAGTAGGTACATACATATGTACATGATAATTTTGTTCGAAATTGTCTAAGATACTTTTTTCTATTAAATTATTTAATTCAACATTTGATTAAAAATACTGTTTGTATAGTGTTGTAATATTGCGTTTGTTGTAATATAGTGTTGTGTTAATATTTGTTATCTTTGTCAACAGGGGAGGTGTTAGCCTAAGATGGTGTTGGCGCTTGTGGTCGGAGTCTTGTGCGTGTGGGGCCGCTTGAGCGTCGCAAACCCTGAGGCGAAGCGGCTGTATGACGATCTCCTTTCTAACTACAACAGACTGATCCGGCCCGTGGGCAATAACTCCGATCGGCTCACCGTCAAGATGGGTCTTAGGCTTAGTCAACTGATCGACGTTGTAAGTACAAGTATTATTACTTTTTAATCACTACATAATATAAATCAAAGTCGCTTTCCCTGTCCCTATGTATGCTTAGATCTTTAAAACTACGCAACGGATTTTGATGGGGATTTTTTTATTAGATGGAATGATTCAAGAGGAAAGTTTATGTATAATATATTAAAGTTTTTCGCAAACAATTTTGGACTTGGGTACTAAGGGACAGGTTTCCCGAAGCGAAGCGAGGGCGGGTTTACTAGTGTAATTGTAAACGATTCTCTCATCTCACAATGATTACTATTAATAATGCTATTTTTAACCTGGCGTTAATTGGTTTTGATTAGGTAAACAGATTTTTATGTAACAAATAAGTTGCATCAAATATAAATGTGATCTTATTCAAAATTAAAGGTAATTTATGCGGTAATCTTTCAATTGTCGAACTCGCAATAGTCATCCGTCGTTTGATACCATATTTTTACATCACAAAGTACTTTGCATTCGGTCAATCCTTATTCATTCTGTCATACAAATCAAATGTAATTAAGTAACACTTTTTAATAAGTCAAATGTTAATAATTGCTTAGATATTCATATCTCCTTACAGCAGCTCTTTGTTACCATAATTCACTTTACATATTATTAAGAGATTAAGAGACTACAATACAAAGAGCAAGAATGCGAACTTTTTGTGCTGCAGATCACGTAGCCATGACAAGTTGTCTTGAGAGGTCAGTACGAATTCCGGTGAGGCATTCGTTATTTCCTTCCCTCTTTAAAGGAAGAAAAGACGTAAATTTATAAAAGGATACGAATACAAATTCCACGTCATTTTTGCCGTCTTTTATAAGGGAAATATTAGCCTACCAGACGTAGTTCTTCAAATTTATTTTACAGAAATTGTTAATAACGATGATAGTGCTACTTTCAAGCTAAAATTATATATTTTAATTATGAAATTTTATGGATTATATCAATTGACAATGTTCTGAGACTTGCTTGATAATACTGCCAGAGGAAAGAAGAATTCCAAGTTCGATCCCTGTCCAGGGCAGGTAGGCAGTTCGTGGTTAGTTGTAATATTCCTGTGTATCACCATGTCACCCGCGACTAGCAATTAGGATAGGGCAAACTGCGTGAACGTTTATACTTAAAACAATAAATTGTTTATTTCGATTACAATTTTATTCGTTTATAGATTGCTTCGAACGTTAATAGGGAATTTAACTTCCGACCTCACCCAAAGTTACCCAACTTTGTCGATAACTTACGACCCATTCGCTCCCGTGAAGGCAAATAAAATTACATTAAATAACCTCCAACAAAATCACACTCGTTTGCGTTTAAAAGCAACTAAAGAGAATTTATAACGGTCCCAACATTCATTAGTCCCCTGGGCGCTAGAAATTTCACAAAAGTAATGACTCTGTGTTTTATAGGCCTTTGACTACAATACTTACTGTACGCTTCAAAATTTTAATGACTTAACTCCAGTTAGTGGCGCCCCTGCCTTCGCTGGGTCCTGAGTTCCTTTCGATGTAAGCCAAAAATTTAACGACATGTTTGTTTTCGGGTCGGGACATTTCTATGTTCATAGCCGGCAAACGAGCAGACTATGATGATGGTAAATGGTCATCCTGACATCTTCATGACATCTATTGGCGACACAGCAACACTAAAGCTACTTCAGTAGACGACGTTGTTGAGATTTTTGGCGTTGTTAAGAAAACTACTGAAGCTACGTCATCCACGTACTAGATATTGACGACAAGTATGGCGCAATGGTTATCATTCTTGCCGTTCAAAGGGCTCTTGGTTAGATTTCCAAAGATGCGAAAAATTTAAATGACGAGTTTAAATTTCTGTTCTCGGTCTGGGTGTGTCGTTGTCACACTGTGCACAATATTTTTCCAAGCTAGATAAGTAGTCAATTAGAAGTTTAAATGAGCCATGTCGTTTTGATACCCATTAAAAGTTTCATTGAAACATTAAAGATTTTTTTTTCAGTTGTCTTTTGTCACTGATATTATAGTGTTAGAAAATAAGATCCTTACATACTTAAATAGTATTTCTTTTTCAGTCTATTTAGGCGTTTTTTTTTAGTTTGTAATGCTCATCATTAAGTATTAGAAAGTCCGCATGAATTACTCTGTCTATTATTAAAATCTCAACTGTACTGCTATTTTTGATTTATAATTACGTACACACAGATCTGAAGAACGGTTTAGTGATATTCCATCCCATAGGGGTTAAATAGGGTTACAACTCAAAATTACTTAAATATACGAACTACATGTGACTAAAATCAAAGTAAATTGGTACTTTAAAACGAATACGAATGTACTTTAAATGAATTACGCACCCTTCGCCCTTTCTCGCCCGGATTTAGATTTAATTCAAAACTCGTTCACGTTTGCTCTTCAACTAAATAGTTTTCGAATCGAAATGAGTAAGATTATCCTGACACATACCTTAATTCCTTTCATTAAAATGGGTCTAACTTCTACCCATATACCACGTTTTGCCGTTGTGTTAAAACTTTCTGGTAACCGTGAGGATTAAATTTTGTTATAGCGCCAAAGTATGACATTAAATTTTGGTGCTCGGGCAGCAATAACTTTTGTTGTATTGTTCCAAATTGTACAGAAGTGTACGATTTTCCTAAAAGATACGTTGAGGTGCTGCTGTTTTTTTTTATTTTTGTATTAATTGTACATTAATGCTTGACTACAACTAGCCATGATAGAACATGGTAAAGCGCTTAGCGCGCGCTTAAAAAATACTTAGCGCCTATTCACGCTTAACACCCATATTGTAATCGAACGAGAGAGTTACCGAGTTATTATATTTTACAATCGGTGACTATAAATATTATACATCGATTACTAAATGACTGACAAGAGCGGGAAGACAACAAGTTACAAGTGTCCACTCTGCAAAATAATCCACAAATGTAAAGAAAGTCGATTGCTATCAAGAAGTGAAATGAACACCCATCTTCCCCCTAATGTTTGCTTAATCAGCAGGCTACCCTATCTAAAGAAACGAGGCTAATTTCGTACAAAAATGTTACACCAGCACTGTACAAAGGGACTATCCAACTTTCCAGTCGATAACACAAACGAATTCCGCTATTCAAACGACACGGAGACGGCATGGTCGAACTGTTTTGATGGTTCCACGTTCCACCAGACTTGGGTATGACTCGCAGCGTATTGCGGGTAATAGAAAACACTGACTTTTTTACCCGACTCGCAAAAAAGTGTAGTGTAGCGCTTACCCTAACAGCGATCATAATCTTCGCAGCAAAGTCCCATACGACCACGGCTATCCCCGGAATATGGTAATGAATATGTGTAATAAATACATTAAAATACGTGTTGTACCAGTTGTACATATATTTAATAGACGATACATATTGCACAGTAACTTTTTTACAGCGGATTTTTCATTAGTCGGGTTGTAGATTGTGGTATATTTTTTTTAAATAAACATTATAACATTTGATTTATACATAATTATATTTCGATTACTTGTCTTTATCGGTTAATTTATCCGTATAAGAAAAGAATAAAGCCTTTTTATAAAATTTATCGTATTTACCCATTGATATAAAAACCATCGTTTTTATATCAATGTATTTACCATTTACTTTAAGATTTTGCGAATACATGAAGATTGTATCCGAATAAAAACTCCATTTTTTTAAACAAAAACAAAACCAATTTTCGGAACGCTAAGTTTCCTTTACTGAAATTTAAAACGTTTCAATAAAATAATATTCAGTTATGAGTGTTAATAACGAAGTCTAGCAATAGTTGCGGTAAAATGGAACTTCCTAATGGTATTTTCAATTGTTTTGTGTAAGTTTTAATGGCCTTGAGTGCATAGAGAAATTTCGTAAACAGGTGTGATTGTTTTAACGACTTCAATACTAAAACGTGTGATAGTTGCCTGTGCAAAAGTTTCTAATGAAATAATGGAAATTTTAATACCGTCCATGACAAAACGGGTAAATGTAAATTCATTAAACATTACCTTAAGCTTCAGAACCATAAATTCAGAACTATAATAAAGCTAAGGATGTAATGTGCCTTAGGCTGAGATGTATAGACGATACTCAGACTTTACTCTGACTTAAGACAGCGTTCGTATTTATAAAGCGATCTTTGAGTTGGCTGAGTACGAGCTGAGCTAAATTTAATAAGTTCATGAAATAGACGACTTACCAAAAACTTTGGCTATTATCTGAACAAAAATAATGGTCCCAAATGAACCTTGATATTAGTCGGTTCCTAAGACATTTAAATTTTTCGTATTAACAAACAGATAGATGGCAGCAATCAATTATGACATTAGCGGGCTGAGAACAATCTCAGCGTGACATGTCTATAAATACCAAATCGCGGTCTTTGCAAAGTCAAGTTTTTCGTAAGTAAAGTCTGAGCTAAGGCTAAGTATCGTCTATACATCTCAGCCTTAGACCCCTTTGTAGTTAACGTTTGAATAAGCAAGAATAACATTGTGTATTCGATACTTCGAAGTACATAATATGTGCTTTAGTGTATGATACGAATGATAAAACTGTTACAGATAAATACATGTAGGTACATTGCCTTTTTATTATACCGCAGGTGAATTTTGCGTGAAGCTTATTATTCCAGAGTTTAGCGTGAAGCTTATTACTGCAGTGAATTTTGAGCGAACATTATTATTGCGTGCGAAGCTTTTGTTTCTATACTATACCTGCTTGCATGTGTTACTCTGCACAATAACCACTGAATAGATTATGATTATACTTGGCATATTTATAATTTACTAGCGACCCGCCCTCGCTTCGCTTCGGGAAACTTATTCCTTCGGTTTGCAAATATTTAGTTATATATTTAGGATAATTCACACTATATCTTTATAAATTACATCCTATGTGTTATTCTGACGTGTCAGCTATATTATTGTAAAGTTTCAGCAAAATCCATTCGGTAGTTTTTGCGTGAAAGAGTAACAAACATTTATACATCCATACAAACTTTCGCATTTATAATATTAATAAAATAAGACGGTGAAAATGTTTATCTCCGGAAATGAATGTATGTCTTTGTGTGTAGTCCATGGCATCCACGACACATGGAATCTTAGTCTGAAGCTATGAGTGTGTTGCGTTATAAAAATCTAAGAGTACGCTTAACTTAGTCTAACTATGTTATTCGTAACGAATCAAGCACAGGTATATGTACGATAAAAACTTTTTTGCAATAACTTATTTCATTCTAAACTATTGCCGATACAAAATTAATAATTCATGGAAGTGTAGTTCCATGAATTCCGCTTTAATTCCTAACAATTCACGGCAAGTAGAACTCGTTAACCGAACCGCCGGGGATTTGAGTGAAATTGAATCCGAAGCGCTCGCTGTGATTGCATAGATACAAAAAGTAAGACTTTTTATGTTTTCAAAATAGCAGTCCTCTGATTGTTCATTGAGCCTTCAGAACGGCGTATAAGAGACTCCATTTATTTTAGTCTGAGACAATCTAATCTGCGAAAGTATTCGGTTAGAGTGTTGAAGAGAAGAAGTATTAAAAAAAAAACACTAAAAGGCACTCGGAGACTGCCGCGGTAAAGCTATTGCATAGCATTTTTTATCAACTTATGCAATTATAATTATTAGAAGTGATATAGTTATATCAGAACAGCGCCATCTAGTTTGTAGAAAACATACGTACCATACCTTAGTATTAAGGTACTAGATGGCGCTGATTGGGGGTGTTAGGTTTTTTTCGTTACGGAATTTCTGGATTCGGTCCCACGCTCAAGGCCCGCGATAAAAGCTATGCAATAGCTTAAAACTTTACCCAACACAACTTCTTTTCTTTCTACTTCCTTCTTTGTTGGCTGGCCCACGCTTGGTATTACTGATTATCCATGGACGATGGCAATAACTTACCATAAGGTAGCCTCTCTGTTCGTATTTTGGTTACTGACATGAAAAAAAATGATGTTGAGCGATTTTTCAGTAAATTGCTTTAAGTTTCTTTCCAAATATAAAAATATTCGTAGCTTGCTTGTCACGCATTACTTGCATATTACGCATGAATACGATCGAAAATGAAAACTTATTTCACAGAACCGCTAGCTAGGGAATGTATTAGAGTCGAAGCGTGGTTTGTTTGCGTTATTCATAGACGTTTTAATACAGTTAGCTACAGTCCTGCATTATAATAGCATATATATAATATAATAATATAATAGCATGATTATTAAATAATATTTTCAATACTGCGCAATTTTCATGGACAGAATAAATTCTTGTTGTCAAAGTAAAGCAAACCTTATTTTAATAGTTATAGCTGTATTAGTGCATCGAAAGACCCAGCAATCAACTTAGCTTACCTCTCCTTACCAAAATTTTACCTTACCTTGATATCGTTACCAATCTTATTAATCTTCCTTCTATTTTTTGTCTTTTTTTTTACGATAAGACCGCCTTAAGGCTGGTTTTAGTATCACTATTATAGATTGAGAGCTACTGCCAATTTTTGGGTAGGTATTTGAGGCTAGCTGAAAACTTGTCTCATAGCTCTCCTACTAAACCCCAACTCGGAGCTGCAGACCTGGCTGCTGAGTAGCGGGGCAATATGGACCCCTACAATTTTAAAAATGTTATTTTTTTATTCCAAAAAAAATGTTTGAGGCAATATGCAATTTCTATAATGTTGTAGTTTAATGTTTAAAGAATAGAAAAAAAAATAAGCCAGACGATTTAGTCAGGGCTTTGACATTGCCAGGCGCGTGCAAAAATTAAAAAAATAAGGTTTAAAAAAAGTGTTTGAGGCAACTTGAAATTTTAATAGGGTGTAATTTATAGCTAAAAAATAAGATTCTCAAAAAGACAGATCATTTCGGTGGGGCTTTCTACCCGCCAGGTGATCTAACAAATCAGGGTAAAAAACGGTTTATCTCGATTTCTGACAAAACTACAAGTCCGATGGAAAAAAGTTTAACGACAAAGTTGTAGGTAATAAAAAGATCTATAATCTTTGTCTTACCACTTTTTTCAGATAACCTCAAAATTTATTTGAAAAATTAAAAAAACCAAATTTTTGGTTTTTTATTTTTATCTCTTCCAAAAAAAATTTTTTTTTCACCAAATTTGGTGAAAACCTACCTATTTTTGTCTCAAACACACTGTAATTTTTTTGATTTAAAATATTTATTTTTGCACCTTATATTGACTTAATATCGAAAAAGCACCCTAATTTTCAATCTAAAAGTCTTCAATTCAATCAAAATTTCATTTTTTTTAAGTCTTTTTGTTCGTTGAAATCAACTTTCCGATGGTGTTAAAAAATATATTATGTCGGCATCAGGTAGGCAGGGTGTTTGTATGGGTTTTCAATCGATTCTACTCTGTGTAACATGTATTTTCATGCAAGTAATGTAGGTATTCTTCATCAAACATACATTGTGGGATTGTTTCATGTCAGGACTTCAGATTAGGATTTCAAATAAAAGAAAAGAGTCCGGACCAACACATAAGCAACTCATTTATTCACTGATCACTGTCTGGCTCTGTTTTAACGCTCTTTTACTTTGTTTATTTAGTTATTTACGCGGATCTCCGATTCCGACTTGTTTAATTTACTCAGCGATACGCAATATTGATTTATCGAGCAAACCATTCGCTATGTTCGCAAGTTATGTGATAGCACGTTTTATTAAAACTTTATTCACTTTCAGACATTACTCGCCTTAAGGTAGCATTCGGTTCTTAGCGACCGCGACGTGCGACTGCGTCCATCTCCATTCAACTACGCGACCATGGCGACGTCGCCTGTCGCGGGGCGACCCCTAGCTTTCGTTGTTGTCGTGTTCGTTGTCGTTCTATTGCAGTTCGATATGTCGGACAGTTTAGTCGCAGCAAAGTAAAAGTTATCCATCAGCTATCGGTGGAAAAAGGAAGAAGATTGACTCAATTTTTATATCACGAGAAGTTGAGGGTTGCTTTTAAATACTCATAAAACCACATTTTAATTATAAATACAGAAGAAGAGTTCAGAAAATATTGTAGGTAAATCATAAACAGTTTGATTTTGTGAACAGATTAATAAATAAAGACATCAGACCAAGAAGAAATGGCACATCAGTAACACGGCACTGCCTATTCAGTGGATGAGTCGCGTGGAGCCGCGCGGTCGCGGGTTGTGGTCGCTGAGACCGAATGCTACGTTTTAGATTACCTTTATAACTTCTCCCGAGAATTCCTATTACGCAGACGACATCATAATGAACTCCATTTTGACAGATCACGCGATCTCCCGATCCATTGATAAACAATACCATCGATTAACGAGTATCACAGATTAATTCGTACCATCGATTTACCATCTCCGATATATATATTACTATGGTAAATTTTCTCAGTAAATGTGCCTTTACTGCGACTAAATCAGGCACATTTTACATATTTCTGAGAAAATTTACCATAGTAATTTATATTTTTTTACACCATCAGAAAGTCAGAATGTCAACTATAAAAAGCCCACCGACTTTAAAAAAAGAAATTTTGATGCGAGAATTTTAGATTGAAAATTAGGGTGCTTTTTCGATATTAAGTCAATATAAGGTGCAAAAATAAATATTTTGAATCAAAAAAATTACAGTGTGTTTGAGACAAAAATAGGTAGGTTTTCACCAAATTTAGTGAAAAAAAAAAATTTTTTTTGGAAGAGATAAAAATAAAAAACCAAAAATTTGGTTTTTTTAATTTTTCAAATAAATTTTGAGGTTATCTGAAAAAAGTGTCAAGACAAAGATTATAGATCTTTTTATTACCTACAACTTTGTCGTTAAACTTTTTTCCATCGGACTTGTAGTTTTGCCAGAAATCGAGATAAACCGTTTTTTACCCTGATTTGTTAGATCACCTGGCGGGTAGAAAGCCCCACCGAAATGATCTGTCTTTTTGAGAATCTTATTTTTTAGCTATAAATTACACCCTATTAAAATTTCAAGTTGCCTCAAACACTTTTTTTAAACCTTATTTTTTTAATTTTTGCACGCGCCTGGCAATGTCAAAGCCCCGACTAAATCGTCTGGCTTATTTTTTTTTCTATCCTTTAAACATTAAACTACAACATAATAAAAATTGCATATTGCCTCAAACATTTTTTTTGGAATAAAAAAATAACATTTTTAAAATTGTAGGGGTCCATAATGCCCCGCTACTCAGCAGCCAGGTCTGCAGCTCCGAGTTGGGGTTTAGTAGGAGAGCTATGCGACAAGTTTTCAGCTTGCCTCAAATACCTACCCAAAAATTGGCAGTAGCTCTTGGACCATTATACTTGCATATTATGACAACTGCAATTTCGTTTTTACCACAAATCGGTAATCTATTTTATGAAATGGAACTCAATTTACAAGTTTATTCCGTTCCATATAAAAAAGTAAAATTATTTATTTTCAACACTTACAATCGTAAATCTTTTTCAGTGCAATTTTAGCTTCGCGCCATTGTGATGGCTGGAATGACTGATGCGCCATCGAGAATTTTTATCGTCGATAAACTATTCACAAAATTTTAATATCAGCTCAATCGAACCATTGTTACATAAACAATGTTGTTCTGTGCGAGCGCGTGTGATTTCATTTTACAATTGGCTATCGGGAACGAATATTTGCAGTATACTGAATAGTAACAAGTTGGTATACAATGTTAAGAGGCTGAAGCGGCTGTAGCCCGGCGGCTTGTTCGACCTTAAGTGATTGACCGAGTTCAGGAACAGCGGGCGCAGTGGATCTACGGCTAGGCAAATTTTATTTGAGCACTTCTGTGCCTCGGAGGGCGCGTAAAGACCCGCTAGCGCGCGTAAAGAAAGCTGACCCGGTTGTTTTAAATAGCAATCGGTAGGACAAAATGGAGGTCTTGTGAGACATAAAAAATTCCACGGACTTTAAACTAGACTTAAGACTTGTACTCTGCGCTGTGGGATTTATATTGGGTTAAAGTTGAGAAGTTGTATAAAACAATGTCGCACCCATTATTAAATTTTAAATAATTGTCTTAGATAAATAGATAATTGATTTAAAGGAATATTTGACATATTCATAATAGCTGAATTGGCTGAATAAAGGCTTAGGGTGACAAATAATAATGGTAAGTAAACCTCCGATTCTAAAACTGTGACCATGAATCATTAGTTAGATTTTAATAATATTCGCATAAGCAGGTGAATATCACTGCAAACATTGGAATTGAGAAAGACATGATAGAAATTCCAAGTAAAGGGGAAACATAATGAATTTTAAAATTGTAATAACAGAACGGCATTCCCTCGTTCGATATTCAAATTGATGAATCAACGCCGGTGTATTCTCAGTGGGAGCACCAAGCGGAGTTTAAAAATACAAAGGTTTTTTCCATCCTGCAGACATAGTCACGTAAATGTTAATTAATTTTTGCGGGAGCGCCTTTTTTTATATTATAGCCTATTATAACTGCCCTTTCATCAGTTTTAATGAATCGAGTAAATAGGCTTACGCCATCTTAGACTGTTCTATTACCTGTTGCCATAAAATGTGTAGCCAGTCGTTGATCGTTGACCTTCTATTATAGTGTTAAGGACAGGCGTCGATATTTTACATCATTTCAAATTCTAATACATATTTCAAATTAATAAGTATTAAGGAATAATAATCATATATATAAGAAAAAAAAGAAAGAAAAAAAAGAAAGAACTTAATGTACATCTTATAAAGTAACTCTTATATGACCATGATTACAAAAATTTGTTTTCTCTGTAGACGCGTTTAATACCTACTCGTTTACGCAGTAGGTATTGATATAAGTAATAAGGCTTATGATTAAGCCTTGTTTGTTTTATTTACTTATGTCTGTTGGCTGTTTGTTTAGTTGTGTGCGTACATAAGCGCTTTTTTAAATTTTGCTGAGATATTCCATTTAAATGTAATTAAATATAAGAAAGTTAAAAGGTTGCGTGCTCAAATCGTGATGGGGTCATCACTATGGCAATGCGGCAATGATGCTTTTGATATTGACCACAACCACAACGTTTGCACATTTATATCATATTTTGTATGTATTATTTACCAAAACTTCTTATATCGTATTTGATATTAATTTAATTTTTAACTTTTATACATTTAAACAGACTTTATACTACAGATTATAAATAATCCGCTGTCTCACCCTTCTGACTATGCGAGTTTAATTTCTTTTTAATAAAATTTATGCCACATTGTGAATACAAACATTCATTGTGATTACGTTTAGGGATTAAAAGTAATTTAATGGGACATACTTAATCATTCGCGTATTATGTAAGGACTTAGCATTTAAAGTGACTCTCACAATGTCAGACATACAGGCCATAGTCACCCTGACCGAGTGCGGATAAGCGGACTTCACACCGATTGTTATGGCCGGTAGCGGGCGGCACTACTGCACTACTACGGCATTTTTAATCATTTACCGGTAAAACGTATATCTTTCGTGAAGATTGACGGTAAAATACGAACAATTTTTCAATAACCATAGGCATCCGGGTCATGAAAAATGGTAAAACAAATATTTTGTGAAAGTTATTATGTATTTTTCTCTATTAGGTACTTCTTTAGATAGAAAATGCAAACGCCTGTTTGGTGGTAGGGCAGAAGTTCGTCTTGCTAGCAATCATCCTCTTCTTGAACTTTGTCCTTCTTTCTTGCTCGGCTGGACATCCTTATCACCGACTACGGCTTTGTCCGCGTGAAATTCGGTTATATCGCGCATTTTAAGGAACTCACTTGCGTCACTTGAGGACCCAATATACAAAATTTCAAGTTAATCCATCGAAGAAATAAAAAGTTTCAGTTTATCCTCTTTTTTATCCCGTTAGAGAGGGAATTTCCAAAAATCGTCTCTTAGTGCTCCCCTACACTTCCCAAGGAATATACATGCCACGTTTCAGCTTGTTACGTTCATTAGGTTCGGCTGTGCGTTGTCTGTCAGTCACTCGGTTACGGAAGAGTTATATATAATATATATAAATGTACATAGATGATGGGCGACGTTTTCCCCTTTCCATTAGGCGGCTTGTTTGCTCGTTGATTGACTATTAATACAAAAATATATATTTTTCAAATATTATAAAGCTTCTGGAGGGTATCATAACAAAGAGGAAAAGAAATTTCTTTATTCTTGTTTGATCTTTTAAAAACAATATCTCATTACAAACTTATTTGCATACTTGAGTGGAACAAGTTACTGATATCTGTTTCAAAGCGTCCTTTTCTTTTCTTTTGTTATATTTTAACACGACTTTCTTAAATTTTATGATGTCTACTAGAGTCGTGTTGAAATCACAAAACGTATCGATATTCGTTCGCTCTGTCGACAACAGCACTACGTCAGGAAAACGTAGCGATATTTACAATGTGCTTCAGTTGTCGCTGAGCAATAAAGTTGTTTGATTTTTCAGAACAATATCTCGCTCTGCGAGTATCTTGGATTTTATTTTTCTACAGAACTTGACATCCAATATATTTTATGTAATCTTATAAAGGACAAATAACTTTGTGTTGTTGTCACGTCTAGTTCAATAGATGACCCTCTTTTTATGGCTATTACGAGGATATTTACTTTACTAATTTTGTTAAAATCTATCGAATAAGCCGAGTATCAATTTTTGGTCGTGAACGTCTTTCCGGTACGAACGACGCGCTTTGCTTCGTCTTTTATGATACGTACGTAATGTGGGAGCCATTAAGTCAAGAGCGAATAGATTTTTTCTACGCGGTTCACCATCTAAGGGTTAAGTTGCCACTTACCATCAGGTGAGATTGTAGTCAAGCGGTAACTTACACAAACTTTCAGTAGTCAGTAGTCAGTAGTCAACTTTCAGTAGTCAGTCAAAAACCCCTACTGACCATTAAATTAAATATAATTTGTCGAATCGACTTGATGAGAGAGTTAACTCGTTATTAAAGAGGAACGATGAAATTAACTTTCAAAGCAAAAGGCAGGAAGGAACCTGCTTATTACTGGCTATTTGATACTGCAGCCAACTTCAACTTTGCTCAGATGGTTGTTGATAATTTTGAACAAGTTAAATTTGTAAACTTTCTTGTAACATACTTTTTTAATACAACAAGCATGAAAAGCTAGCAAACAGACATACTTATTTTCACTTCTGTAATATAATATTAGTAAGAATGTAAAAGTTCACTAAATTGAATGCGGTTACCAATTTAGATACATTTTACAAGGCAAATATACGTACACAAAATATCTTCTATATTTTTTATATTTTGTCACAATTTAAAACATGCTATATGTAAAATTAAAATCCTTCCCTGAAATACTCTACATTAAGTAGAAACGTTTTAATAAAAATAGTCAGGATCAGACTCGTTTTACAATTTCCCTGCGGTCGAAAGCCACACACGTGTGTGTGTATGTATGTGTGTAATATCAGTTGAGTCATGGTGTGGATATGCCACTTGCAACGAATGGGAGCGCCTGGCTTTAGATGTGCTACTGTCGACGAGTGAGCGATAAGTTTTTAATGTAAAAAAAGAATAGTAATAATAATAACGCCGCATACTCAATATGCTCATAGCCCCACACTAGGATTCAACCAACCATTCGACCAAGGGTAAGCATTTAAACTAATCATTGAAATTTCCGTCTCACTGGGAATGGATCCCAGGACTCTTCAAACAAAAATCCGGCATGATAACCATTGCGCCATACTGGTCGTGATATATAATTATCTTTATATGGTTTAATATAATGTAATGAATTTCGATCTTGTGTGTGCTGATTATTTAGTTTAGTAATATTGCATACCGATTTGAGAGTTACACGAGAAACGTAACCTTATTTGTTGTTGTTAAGATATATTATGTTGACAGATTTTTTATTTCTCACCCTATTGATATAAAACCAACATTAAAATGTTACCTCGATTTAGTTGTTTTTGAGAGTGTTTCGGTAAAATTATTTCAAATTATAATTGTTTAATTGTAAAATTATTCTAAATTATTATTCTTCAATATGTGTTCTGCACTAGCCCAGTTTTACCATAGCCATAATTAATCCAAATGTATCGATATTGATTAACATACTCGTAAACGTATCACCGTCCATATCATACGTACTGTATTGTTTAATTAATACTCGTTGTTCGCCTACGATAAAACCTACACCTTTAGTACGGTCTGCAATATGAGTTTTAAACAGATGCGCTTGCTACACCACATTTCTGCCTCGCCTACTCGCCCTACATTACGCACTTTTAATCCAAATGTGAACGATTTGTGGCGAAATATTCTCAGCATATTCTGGATTGTTTTTCCAAGAAAACTACTGAAGTATTGAAAATTTGAAACTTTAGTAATACGTAACTTACATCCTAGAACATACGTTCCAGAATCCAAGCTTTGTTTTCCTAATAACAGCGCTTAAGTCATTCTTGCTGAAGGTACCTACATATGTAGACCATGTACCTATGTATGTAAAGCAAATTACAATCCCAACGGTATTTGTGTATGGTGTTAAGGTTCGTCACCGGCCTGGTTTAACTAGGGACTTCAAAGTTATCAGTGTTTCAGTGTTAAAGTTTTCCACTTCTTTCATGTCCTGCTTAATGATTCTGTAATTATGATTTCTAAACAGATTGATTTGATTGATTGATTAAACGATTGCAATTAAGCCGTTTGTCATACATAAAAAATACTTTCTTGTACTTGTTGCGTTGCACAACTATTTCCGTTGAGAACATAAATTTGTTGTGTTCTATATTTATCTCTCTATACCTATAACTCCTTTATAAGTATTCACCATGTTCTTTTAAATATTGTATTATTAGAATATTGAGAACTGAGAGTGAAAAAATTGTGAAATAATAGCAAGCGTGAAGATCACCACAAAGTTATCGATTGTGTGAAGGCTGCCAATTTCCAAACCTTCAACCCAAGCCTCTGAAAGTTACTCGAAGGTTCCCCGAAGTTAACCAAAGGTATTCAATATGATTTAGAGTTCAACAACAAGATCTAAGTACTCAACGTACTTTTGGAAGCTCGAGCGTTCATCTAATTTCTCGAACAGTTTCCACACCGACCACGATCATGTTTTTAATTATCATGATACCCCCTGATTGAGGTACTGTAGAATGAAGGGTTACATTAGCTGCATTGAAAATTGTGCCAATAAAAATGCTAGCGCATATCTGGATATTTACGGTAGGATCGCATTGAATTTGAAATAAAAATAAGAAAGAAATCTCACTGAAAGCTGCAGTGCGCTACACCATTGCCTATTTTCATACCTTTTTCATCGTTCGGCTAGTTATAACGCAAAAAAAGTAGATTTTTCTCACTTTTCATCTACTTTACTGAGTTTTATTTAACACAAATCTAATATCGTTTTTACCAACCATTCTCCGGGATATTTTAACGAGAATTACGTTACGTTTATAAAGTTATACTCGTATTAACGTGGATATCATATCTGTTCGATAAAATATTGAAAAGTAAGAATTTTTGCAATTATTTGTAAATGTATTGTGTACAGTGGCGATAGTCAGACCAGACGACACAAAAATCGTGGCTTTGTAATACATTTTGTGTTTATCAAATAACAACAATCATGTTTGACATGGTATAACTTCAACTCATTAGTGGCCCAAAAGTGTGTGCGGGTCTCCCCTAATAACGGTGCGGATTGGTAGACATGATGGTTCCAACCGTCCTTAATTATTCTTTTATTTTTAGCATGTTCATGAAGCGAAGTTTTGATAATATTGTTAAAAGCATCGCATAAAATTATTGCATTACTACTCGTGCTTAAGCTTGGGACTCGTTAAGTAGTCGTTAGACGTCGGTTTTTGGGTGACCTAAAAACTTACAACTTAGGTATTCTACAGGTAAGTCTCGCTATTCACAGAAAATTTCCAAGGTCAAACTTCAATTTCAGAAAATATTTTACACACCTCAATGATTTTAGACGATCTTTCTCTTATTTTATCTCAACTACACAAGGACTTTGTTTTTACATCCTATCAAACGCGTCACTTCGAGATGAAATACTTTCCCGCGTGAACAAGCTTAAAGTTATCGGTAAACAGGTAAACACTCTATACGAAATGTTCCCCCACCCTGTTCTTCTCACGCAAAAGTTTACACCGTTAACCGTGTTTAGGATGCTGTTGCTATTTGCAAACGTAAGGAGTGCTAAAGTTTTTCGAAGTGTAACGCAGGTGAGGGCACATGAATCCAGACGGTCGCACTTTTTATCGTTAGATAGGTTACTATATTGAGTTAGTAACTTAAATGTCAATTTTTGCGTCGGGGTACCTAAAGGTTACTTTTAGTAAGAAAAAACGAAAGCATTAGCTTAAAGCAACAAAGCCATGTACCAACTTATAATCTGTATTCATATCCACTGTATCGTTGATATCTAGTGAGATCGTAGTTAATAAGATTGTGTAATCCATGACAACAATTTAAATTCTCCCTGGTAAAAAGCCTCAGATCACTTTTAAACCGTAAAAAAGAGGTATTAATTATGAGGAGAGAAGTACAAAGGCAAACCACAATATATTGTCTTGAAAATGCAAACTGAAATTTTTTTGAATGCATTTACGTACTTCATATAAAATGCCTAACGCAAAAAAGCAGCTACGCGTAAAAATTACGTTATATATCCAGATATCACTGGAAAAAGAGTCGAAACACGCCGAGTTAGAGCTCATTTTAGAAGAGCGGTTTCAGGTAGATAAGGCTTGATGTTGTTCATCATCAAAATGCAAGGGATTTTGCGTGAAAAACTAGAGTGGGTTAACTGAATAATGGCTCTCTGGATGTGGCCCGACTGTAATTTGTGTCTGTGGCTGCTGATTAAATTATACATTGTTTCTTTGGCGAGCGTACGTTATTATTTTCTCGTGATTAGCTACAAAATGCTTCACCTCGCTTCTCGAATACAAATTTGCAGGTGTTGGGCTAATCAGCTCCTGAAATATTTTGTTAGAAAACGGTAATTTTACGGTCAGTTAACTGTCAAAGTACATGTTTGAACACGATAAACATAGGATAGGCAATAATATAAATATACCACTACATTACTATTTACATCTCCATTGTCGATGGATGACAATGGAGATGTCCATCCATCCATCCATCCATCAGCCCATGCAAGTACACTGTTGTTACCTATATCAATTTCTGATTCGTTGATTCGCCCAATGACTTAAATTACAAATTACATTATTTTGACAAGCATTACAAATAAATATCAGTGTATTTTGTGTGGGAAGCAAATTCAGGTGAATGTTGAAAGAAATTTATCAGGCCTACATAAATTATGACACTGACTGTTGGTATCTGACTCATATAGTACAGATTATACATTAATCCATTATTGAAACAATTACATATGAATGATTGTTACAAACTAGTTTCGCCAGGATTTTAAATGTCAATTAATGATATTTATGCATGAAAGTTCATATTCATTATCATAATGTGTTATACTAAATTTAACGCACACAAATTAAATTATTTCAGTGATTTAAATATACAAACAATGACATTCGACGGTTTGTATCAAATACTCGGCATAGCATAACTTCGCCAGTTTCCAGTTATTAGATACAATCCACAATCAAATTGAAATAACTATTCAGTATTTCGGAGCTATTCAATATTTTGAAATATGCGCCCAGTTGCTATTCAAAAGCTGTTGACCCAGCGTCGTCTCAAATGGAAGACTCTTGCAGTTTGCATAATGCCATCCATTACTTCAGTTCATGTGGTGTTACTGTACTTACTGTTTTTCAACATTGATTGTTCTATTTTCGATGTTCATTTGTTATTCTAATTAATAAGATGCGACAATACGTATTTTTGTTAACATGAGATAAAATTGTTCTAGCAACTGTTGTTGTAAACATATTTTCACTGTAGTCTTTATTTGATTAATTTATTTTTATTATAAGTAGGTATATTCTATATAGTTCTAGTAGTCTGTGTAGTTACTAATGATGATTGATTAATATCCAATACATATACACTGACAAATAGGTAATAGATTGGCACTTGTCAAAAGGGTACAAATGCTATTTAAACCATTGGGATAATATTATGTAGTAAAGTACATAGTACATTGATTTGAACATACAACTCGATTCAAACTATCAATGCTGAATGTGTGCGATTCGAAGCGATGGTAAGCCACTGTATTATCCCAGCAAATTGAAATGTCTCGGAAGATCTGTATATTTCCGGATCCCGCGATCGTCGCTTGTGATAGGCGATTTGCCCTGGGTTCAAGAGCGGATGTTGTGCCTCTCATGAATCAATTTGGGTCATTCCCATTGTAATGGCACTGTATCCTACTTGCAAAGTTTGTATGTTCGCAGATAAGATGCCTTTAACATTCGCTATTACTCTCACGAAATTTGACATCTTTGACCTACTTTTACAGTAGAAATTCTGGGGTTCTGGTTGTCATACAATATAAATGTATAGGTGGTAGAAGTATCTTATATACCTATTATTGATAATAAATCTTTTTATCTGTTTTTTAATAATATACACAGTAATGAATTCGGTATCAGGTTTTTTGTCAGTGGTGTTACACACGCCATATTTTGAAGTTATGCCTACTGTTTTATTTTTGACACTGTCACATCTTTTTTTACACTTGTGCGTACGTAGTAGTACTACGTAGATTTTTTATTTCAAAATCCCAAAGTTTTTAACTTTTTAACTAGACTACTATCTATACTGGAAGAGACTACTATCTTTCTTTATTTTGTTTAAAATTTTACAATGCATTATCACATTTATTCTTATGGACATATTAAAGTTGGTCATGCATATTATCGGCCATTAACTTTTACAATCTAACCTCGTTGGGAGTTCTTTAACTTGTTTGATTACTCACAATTACGTGCCGTCGCACTATGAGTGATTCATGATCCATAAATCTACATCAACTAGCACGAGATCATTACTCCAACCTAGAGCCATTTCTAGAGAAAAGACTGCAAGTTTCCAATATATCTGAAAGACACTTACACATATTGCTTAACGCCAGGGGACGGCTGACGCGAGTCTTGAGACATTTAGCAAACGAACGACGGAGCTCTGAATATAAGATGATACAATTTGCAGCTCCGCATCGCTTAGGTACACTAGACTCAAGCGAATGTGTTGAATATAGAGTAACTATTCATATGAATACTATATTGGACATAGCTAAAACAGAAGCGGTTGATAACATAGGTATTAAAAACCAAGAAAAAATAAAGAATATGTTTACAGTACCTAATCAATAATATAAAACTCTTGCGTTACTGATTGACTGACAGACAACGCACCGCCAAAAGTATTTAACCCAGCTAAAATTTGGGTTGGAATATAATTATCCTTGGGGTTTGTAGGGGAGCACTAAGAGAGGACTGATTTGAAAATTTCTCCTCAGGGGATAAACTTAAACTTTTTATTTCTCCATATTCATTTGAAATAAGACTTTTTTATCAAAATATTGTTGTTATCTTATGTAGCACTTTATGTAGCACTTTTACTCTTTGAACAGCTACAGTGATTGTAATAAGTTTAACAAAACAAACTTTGGTAGTCAACATGCTTACCGAAACATCAAAATATTATCATCTGTAACAAAACTTAATATGAACCAAATCATTTGCATACTCGCACAGAAGGCAGCCTGCACGTTAAGGTGAGAGAAGAACTATTTTGATCTTAAATGCAAGTGCATACACTATGGAATTCCTTGCAGGGGTAAGTGTAGGTAAAGTTCTAGAATTTGCAAATATGTTAACAGGTGAATCGATGAAGTTTCTGAGCTTAGGGATTGTTCAGATGGAATTCGTTAAAAGGAAGTTTAACTTGCAGGAGCGCTGGCCGGAGTTTCCTTAAAATTAACGGAGCACTTGCTTACATGATATCGTCTGGATCAAATAGATCCAGATTAGACAAAGATATTGGAAAAAATTTAGACTTAAAAGATGCATAAGGTTCACCCAAAGAGCCTACTAATGGTAAGGGCACGCTGAGGGCTAGGAAGCCAGTACCAGGTTCATCTTCGTAATACCTTCTTTCTTGAAAAACTACTCATAGGTGATGCGTTTAGTGTTACTTATAGCCATGGGCAATGGTGACTTCTTATTATCAGGTGCTGCGTTTGTCGTGAAAAAGTGTGGAATTGTAAAAAACGTCCTGTAAAATAATATAACTCGTTGTCGATTAAGCTAACAAAGGAAGCGAAGCATTGAAGTTCCATGATATTCCTCTATTGCTCCGTGTTAAACCATTAGTCAAGGTAAACTGACATCTCGTTAGCGTAGTGATGCTTCTATATAATATGTATTGCAAACATAATGAAGGTGACGTTACCCTGCTTCTAATATTATACTTCTTTAAGTTAATATAACAATGGTTTCTGCATTAAACGCCATGCCTTGATTGAAATGACACCTGTGAAAATAAATTAATCTGCGGTATTGACGTATAAAGCACAAAATACTGAGACTTGAAAGTTCAAGTAATAAAATAAGTATTTTAATAAAATAATTTACAAGTAAATATAAAAAAAACACGGTTTACCCAGTCGAAACTTCTGAGCTAACAGACGTAACAAATAATAGTCGAATTGAGAACCCCCTCCTTTTTTTTGGTTGCCTAAAATTGAATATTATAGACATTTAAATAGGTTTATCCATTACACAGTTATACACAGTAACAAAAGATATAATTCTCATTTTAACGTTAAACTAATTTCAGGAGCCAAACTTCGCTTTTAGCTGTGTTAAAATAATTGCGGCTTCGTTAAAATCTCAACATTATAATAATGTTTTTGCTAAGTAATGAATAAATGGAAATTTTGCTCGTGAAATAACTCTTTTGTAATGGAGCAATTAGGGCCATTTCAAATCAGTTAATTAGTTTTGTTAGATACTGCTCTTTGAAAATGGACTATATTTAGGTATAACCTGATTTATGACTTCTCGAGACATCTTTCCTCAAGGGCATTTTGCTTGCGTTTGAGTGGACACTGCAACTTATTTTAACGATACAGAAGAGAAAGATGAATTTACAGAAATCTTTGATGAAAGTGAAACACCGCTTGCTAATGGAAATTTTACATAATAATATTTCAATGGCATAAAACGATGACGTTGTTCGTTTCTACACCTTTTATAGGTTATAGATTTAATTTAACGCGGTTTGAATAGCGTTTACAGAGTCGCTTTTCAGAGCCCAGCGTATTAATTTAGTCAAGTTATAAAAGAAATATCTACCTATATGCCACTTAACAAAGGCTTGTAAAACATTAAAAGTATTTATCATATAAATCGCAAACATAAACATACTAGTCGAAATGTGCGAAAATATAGAAAAACAAAATAACAAAACTTTATTCAACTTTACTTATAGGTCATAAAGTGAAGTAAAACTTGAATCTATAAATTACCAACGTCCTTACTTCGCTTCGAAAAATATGATCCTTTAGCCTCAAACAGTAACCGCACGCAAAAAGATCGCTACATTTTTATAAAATGTTTCATGTTGACCTCATTACTTAAGCCTTACCTATATGTATATATTTATTAGTATTTTTATCTTTAGGTACAAACCGCACACTAGTTCAGCTAGTACAAAGAGTTTGTTTTGCCTACTGATTATTTGTCTTCCATAAAATATAACTTTAACAATGTTTATAGACAGTCGTCTATTGTTTGTTTCAAGTCTTGTCCTCTTTCGATTTCAATACAATAGTGACGTTAACGAGACTCCACGATGCCCCAAAGGCGTCTATTATGCATGTCGAGAAGACTGCCTCAGCGACATGTGTCGAGCACCGAGCGCTGCCGGACATGTCCCGCGGGTATATTATTATAGGCCACTGTTAACGATCTCACCAAAATCTTCTAGGTATTTGGTACTGTACTAAATTTGAATGTCTTCTAATGATAATTGATTTATTTATTGAAATGTTTCTTGATTTATGAAGCTGCATTAACACAAGTTTCTGTAGAATAGACTTTGTTCTCCTTAACACTTTTGTTCATCATCATCACAACCAATATAACTGTCCCACTGCTGGGCACGGGTCTCCTCTCACAATGTGAGGGGTACAGGCCATAGTCCACCACGCTGCCGCGCTGGCCAAGTGCGGATTGGCGAACTTCACACGCCTTTGAGAACATTATAGAGAACTCTCAGGTGTGCAGGTTTCCTCACGTTGTTTTCCTTCACCGAGGGATAATTAAATACTAATACGCAAATATTTTTTGAAAATTATAGGTGCGTTCTGGGGTTTGAACCCGGGCCCCCCCTGTTCAGCGCATTGCTTATGATACAACCTGCTGAACAGTGGACTTGAGGTATCTTAGAATTTACTGATCTCTGTCTCATCCAGTTTCATTCCAATGGTGTTCGATGTATTTTTAATAATCTACTTTATGAGAATTGTTGAAAATTTGAATTTCAATTTTATTTCCTCTTCACAAAAATGCGAAGTATTTGAATTTCGTTGTGTCCAGAAGCATTAGTAATTTTCTAACAAAATACTTTTGAGTGTCGTAGTGAAGAGAATAAATGGTTTTGAGAAAAAACATTTTAAAATAGTCTATCTTTCTTTACTTCTATTTTCTTCGATGTCTCCGTACAAGTGTCATCGGAAACAATTCTTTAGGGATAGTTAATGTCTCGAAATTGTCGTTGCCCAAATCTCCTAGGGGGTTTCATCCAAGGAGATAAATGATTGGTTAATCTTAAGATGCCTAGTGAAGTTAACTGAGTTGGGAATGGTGTCAGGGGATTTGGGAGTATTACTACGTTATTAATGTACTGTTGGTAGTAGATAGAGGATGCATGGAGTTCAAACCATTCTTGAGATTCAGTCAGCTGTTTGTGATGCGCTCTTACGAATAACGAACGAGGCAAAGATGCTCCTGTCAAGATTATCGCTGTCTTGAAGGAAATCGCTTACCTCTGTATTGCTTTCTAACATAACTAATGCACAATTTCTATCAAAGCTATTACCCAGCATTTATATTATTAAGCCTAAATCCTATACATACTTTTCAAATGCCTGAAAGATAAACGGTTTTTGCTTTTTAACTATAATCATCAGACGATACACTGAATAGAAAGTATAAAAATCCATTGTCTCTTTCGACGTATCTTCTGGTATCTTCAAGTCAAAAGTGTCAATAAACTTTTAAAAATAAGCCAATGCTTATTTTTTCACTTCATAAACAAAGATTATATCACCATTTTCCATGGAGGTGATAGGTGTATTAAATTCAAACATTAACGCATAATAAACGTAGACGTATAACAAAGTGGTTAATAAAAACATCAAGATGTTGTCACCACAAGATGAGGATGCGATGAACTCGCATTTTTTTTTACTCTGGGTTGTCTGGGAGAGAATGTTAGTAGGCATTAATTTCAATCTTTGTAACCTTGCTTAAAATAAATAAAAAAAATCACTCGATTCAAAGAAACAATACCTTTGTTGATATAAGCTGCCATGGAAATGGCATAAATATTACGTTTATTTTTGATATTTTATATCTACCTGTACGTATCGTATCAAGTTTTAAATTAAAAAGCATGCTCCAATTCAAGTTTTCAAAAATGTATTTACCGTCTTATTTTTTCGCTTTGTATTATTAATTTATGCTTACCGCACCGCTTACTTTCTCGGTGATTTTCGTGCCAGAAACATGTACATTGTCAAACATTGCATTAACCGAGTTTCCAGGTGTACTTTAGCTTCCCCGATGATATTCCAGAATATGTAAAGCCTTTTACATAATTAGTCGTTTCTCTGCACTAAGTCTGCCGCAACGCTACTACCGTATGTTTCCCTTAGTTTCAACAGCTAATGAGAAAATGTGTTGCTTCGCTGTCCTTCTATTTTATAGTTTTAATAGCACCTACGAGGTCTTACTCAACTGTAATAAGAGTTCATATCTCATTACTTATTTTAATCAGAATTTATTCCCAGAATGTGTTGCAAGATTTTCTTCGCATAAATAACGATCTCTTGGAAGTAAGAAACTATAAAGTAAGATATAAGTTGCGGGAAGATTTAAATTTATTAATCTGAACATTGTAGTTTAAAAGAAGTTCAAAAAGAACAATAACTTATCTGACTTGGGTTACATGATAAAATAACTACATGGTTGTCTCAGACAATAACTTAATTGTAATAGAAATTAGAAAAATCCAATTGGGTAATGAGTGAATAATAAGTAACAAAAAATACTTTTTTAGTTTCAAACGGTTTTGTGGTAATAGTTAAACTGCAAATCTGACCAGCTGACAGGTGATGAAATTCCGGGGACACTGTTGGGGCAATTGCATTTAATTGCAGTTTATATGTATAGTTCTTCAGAACACTGGTGTATTTTGGTGTATTGGTCATAATTTCTAAAGTTAATATCTATAAAAGAGCCAATTTAATGTAAGTCTGCAATGACTGTTAAAACGACTCAAACAAGTTTCTTATTTACTAACATAATTTAGTATAATAAATTATTGTATTACGAATATTATAATGAAATTGGAATACATGAGAACCCATTTAATTAAAAATTCACGACAGTGATAAAAAATAAATCGAGCTAAAAATGAACAACTAACGTAAGCTGAAAAGTTATTCAAACGTGATTTGAAATAGAATTAACAAAACATGTCAGGAAATAAAACCCGTTGTTGAATGCAAAATACTTTACTGAAAAAAGAGCGTTAGAATATTTTTCCGTTCCTAGGCTTCGTTTGGAAATGGTTCGGACGTATTTGGCTGGATAATTTTCGGTTGGTGCCAAATAAATTAACATACGATTGTTTCTGAACGAGACTTAAATTGAAATGGTGCTGTAGAGCCGGTTAATAAGTGGTTTTACAAATAGATTTAATAATAATAATAATAATATAATTTTATTTCAGGCCATCACACCCATAATTTACATTACAAAATTTCCATATACCATAATTACAAATCAAATAAATCAAATTTAAAATAACATAAAAATCATAATTAACACATAAAATAATATATAATCAATAAAATCAAAATTACATAAAAACTAAAACAAAAAATACCACAACCAAATTGAAATTTAAAAATATATATACCTATGTCATAAATTTTTATAATATTTTTACCGGCATAGGTACTGCTGCGTGTCTATTACAACAGTGCTGTAGGTAGCAACAGTCGAACCTGGCCGCAATCATCTTTAGCACGGTGTTCGGGCTGCCCCGCACTCTGCAGACCAGCGACGCACTTCGCTTGCGCATGGTGGTATAAAAGCAATCGGTGTGCGCGTCAGCAAACATGCCTGAGGCGCTGCAGAATCGGGGCAGCCCCAACAACATCCTAAACGCGTTGTTGTACAGGACGCGGAGGTCATTGTACTTTTTCCTCGAGTAGTTAGCCCATAGGCCGCACGTGTACAGTGATGTGCAGTACGCTCTAAATAGCGTGACCTTGACTTTGGCAGAGCAGCGTGCAAACCTGCGGGATATCATGTTAGCCCTAATCGACAAGGCCCTCCGCTCCCGCTCTATATCTGCATCATCCCTGAGGTCTGCGGTAATTACATGTCCTAGGTACTTAAATCGTTCCACCACTTCAAGCGGAAAAGCAGATAGAAGTACAGGTGGTACAACGGCATGGCATTTTCTACCAGCAGCCTCAAAGACCATGCACTGACTTTTCGCGACATTGTATTTCAGACCATGACTCACAGCATATCGCTCACACGTCTGTACAAGCTTTCTAATTCCACAAATCGACGCACTCAGCAACACCATGTCGTCCGCGTAGCTCAGATTATTTACACACACTCCGTCAACATGGCAACCGACATGCATGCTACTGAGTGCGACGACTAATTCATCCATGTACAGGTTGAACAAAGTCGGAGACGTTAACCCTCCTTGCCTTACGCCGCAGTCGAGTTGGTATGAGTCCGACATTGTCCCCGCCCATCGCACACTGTTTGACTGGTGCACGTACCAATATCGGAACATATTGACCAGTTCATGAGGCAGGCCTGTACACTTCAGTTTTTCCCACAATAAATCATACGACACCATGTCAAATGCCCTGGACAAGTCGAGGAAGCACGCATACACAGGAGTATTACGCTTTGTGTAGTATTTGACGGTGTGCTTAAGGCACAGTATAGCACTTTCAGTGGACAACTGAGGGCGAAATCCAAATTGATTATCGTGCAGCTTCACGTGTTTATTTAACTGTGCATTAAGCAATCCGTCAAAGACCTTAGCTAGAATAGTGGCAAGAGAAATGGGCCTGTAGTTACTTATGTCGGTGAGGTCCCCAGTTTTATTTTTCACCACAGGCACTACCACTGTTTTCATAAGTTCGTCCGGTAAATAGGCATGGCTCACACAAAGCGAATAGAACACAGCCAAGATTCTGTAAATATGATGTCCGGCGTGCTGAAGGTGCTCAACGCTGAGTCCATCGTGTCCCGGAGACTTTCCTCGGGTCATTTGCTTTATGGCCTTATAAATATCTTCCGCATGGAATGAGATCCCTAACGTTTGTCCGCTCATGTCAGCGTTGTGCACCTCCATCGTCGGACCTAGAACTGGTTTTACAGTAAAATGAGTTTTGAATAAATTGGCTATGTCTTTAGGATCACTCATGCCATTCACGCACACCGGTAGTCCCGGACGTACATTTATCTTACTCGTATCCTGCCAGAAACCACGAAAATCACCCTTACAGTGTTTTTCTGCTAGGGCGTCCATTTTTATTTGTTCCTGATGATCTTGACACCACTTTAATCGTGATTTAAATTTTCTACGACTTTCACACATATCACGGTATAAGGGGCCGGACGTAGGTCTACCGTACATTAGCCATTCCTTAAATCTAGCCCTGGCCACCCGGTGCGCGCAACTGACATGCCTATTCCAACCCACTATGCGCGGACCACGCCCTCCCTTCCTCGCACTTCCTCGACTCACGACTGCCGCGCTTCTTAGTGCGGACACAATGTCAGTGTGAAGCTTGTCCAGAATACGCCTGTGATGACTGTTGCTACACAAACAGCCAGCGCAGCCTATGCACTCCGGAGGGAAGTCAATCAATTTTAATCTATCATTGCACTCTTTAATATATACATTCACCTGCGCCTCACTTCTTATGCCCCATATTATGTCTTTATTTGTGTTTGTAATTTTAGATGTTATTGTCGGAGTAATTAGAGTCAAATTGCATTCAATGACAAGCGGATAGTGATCAGACCACCGTGTGTCATACTTTACATCTACGCTTATAACAGACTGCTTAGCCGAGCAAGTTGCTATACAATGATCCAACCAGCTGGTGGACCCGTGCGCGTCACTAATAAAAGTGAACGCGCCCGAGTCCAAACCTAGCGTATCTACATCTAAACACGACCATTGTTGTTCGTTACAAATACTTAATAGCTCATTGTAAAACAACTTACCCGGATCCGCGTTGAAATCGCCTAGAACAAACACAGATTCAATTGCTTGCTCGTCAATAATAGCATTAACTGTACTCAAGCAATTTATAAATTCTTCTAAATTTTCCACGCAGTTTGTCGGCATATATACACTCATCACAATTAGCGATCTATCACACAGCACTATTTTGATAGCACATATACGCGGGTTATCACATTGTATCACTGATATCTGCTGGAACGCGCTATATCGATATAGAAGTGCGACCCCCCCGTGTGCACGGCCACGCAAAATATCGACGGATGTATCCACTGCCGAAGTCGCTGTATAACCGAAACCGCTGTCGATTGTTGCGATGTATGGTATATCGTGCGGCAGCAACCATGTTTCCTGAAGACATACAACGTCACATGTACGACACAGGTTCCTTACATCTTCAATAGAGCGCTTGACACTCTTACAGTTAAACGTAGCAAAACGACAAGGGCCATTATCCATTATTAATTTTATTTGGGCCGTTATCATTCCGATTATTTCCACTATTTTTCTGTATTTCTGTATTTCTGTTTTTAAAATGCACAAAACGACGAAATATAACACCCTCTGGCCATAAATTTTCCTCCATGTACTTCGATAGATTTTGTTCAGAAATGAAAAATTTGTATGCTTTGTGCCCTCTTTCAAACTTCATCTTTATTTTCTCAAGGGATACTGTTTCCTGCGTCTTATTATAAATATGCTTAATTATGTCTTCCTCTGTCGTTGAGGTATGCACATTAGTGATAAACATAGGTATTTTTCTCTCTGCAGCACGGAAACTGCCCATCATATCTCGTGCTATACCTGCTTTCCCATGAAAACGATATATCTTTTGTTTTTTACTTTTACCTACTGTCTGCCATCCTTCGCTGTTCTTAATTTGACTATTCTTAGTTTCCCGCCCGCACGGCGGTCGTTCATTCCTTACACCGCTTTCATCAACGCAGTGTGTGGTATCAATAGCAATCAGCTGTTTCTCTATCGGCGACTGCGGCGGCGCAGGTGGCGGGCTTGGCACGCGTGACGTAGGCGCTCTGGGTCCGATCGGCCGTACGCGATTATCCGGCCCCTGACTCATCGCTCGCTCCGGCCGCGCCCCTCCCGCTCCCCGCTGGCCGCCGGCGCTCGCCGGTTCGCTCTCTATCGACCGTTGTCGCCCGCTACAGATTCGAATATTTTGCTCATCTACCTTCTTGTTTCTATAAGACGGGGATGCATTCGTCACTTCATTATTGTTGTTTTCATAAGAATTGTTTAAAATAGAATCAAATCCATCATGTGAAAGTATTCCCATAGGGCCGCTGTCTGTCCATGCACCTCGTTTTGTATTGACTTTGAACGCCGATGCTGGTGGTAGTAAATCATTTCTTAGACGTTGCATTTCACTTTTTGTTTCCTTTAGGTCCTCCAACGTAGCATACGTGTTTTTAAAATGTTCTAATTCACTTTTTAATATTAAAATATCCTTTAGAATCTTTGAACAGTCTAAATGATCGAAGAGAATAGGCGGCAACTTCTCCAGTTGCCTCGCCACAAATACTGGTATTATATCTGGCTCGACACTTTTAAACAGACTAATGATGTCTGCTAGGTCCCGTTCTTCCTTTCCTTTGTTCTTGCGTGTGATTTTTCTTCTATCCCCTGGAATTGAGTCAAATAGAAGCGATTTCGCATTCTTTATTTCCTCCGCAGTAAACGAAGTACTGCAAATACGCATTAATGTATCTTCATCTGCCACTGACACTTTATTTTGAATGTATGAAAGTAGTTCATCTATTACTATATTGCACTTGTTACACTTTATAACGTTCGTCATTGTTATTTACTCGCGATCCAACGCTCCGCTACGGACACGCTCAATGTGCGCCCGACAGTTGCCGATGCGCGCGCGCGACATTTGATTGTGCGCGCGATTTGAGCTTCCTTTTAAATTTTATTCAAAGGTTAACTGGTATCGATCTAAGTTTGGCTGACTTTCGTAAAAATGCTACTGTATTGAGACGTACGAGTGTTAGGATGGCCTAGAATTGATAACAATAAGCCAATCTCTGCAAGCACGTCTGGCTAGTTACCACACAGTTCCTTATGTCAGCCGCCAGACGGGACGACAAGTCGCTCTCTTTCTTCTTCCTATTTTCTTGGCTACTTACCATCAAGTGTCTCGTGTGTTCGTTCATCATTTATTTAAATTTGACGTTTTTCTCAAATTTTCAAATGTTCCTCAGATATCTTCCATACCAGATATCCATCAGTTACTGTATTCCTATACGTATAAATCTACAATATCATAATTTATGTGTACACGTTCTACAGTGTCGTATGTTTAATCTGTACCTATTCCCGTATTATCCCCAGCGCAATATTCCACCAAACACTGTATACATTGGGTGCATTTCTCATTTTCTCCTGGTGTTGACACTATGGAAATTAGGATCTCGTCGCTGTTTGTAATAAAGACGATACTCTTAATAAAGGACTTGTCTCACCGTAGCTTTGCCGTCATACAGCAACATATAATTTTCAGCTTGATTAACTTCTGTTCTGTTCTATTCTGAGCTTAATAGCTTACGAGTAGTTACCTCTTATTCTATTTTATAAATACTTATATAGTGCAAGTTGAAACTTGATATGGAAATAAGAAAAGGATGACGTGGTTACTCACGTTCAGACGGTACTGGGGTCATTACTTTTATTTTAAAGTACATAGTTTTGTGGACAGATTGGGAAAAAACAAATACTGAAATGTTAAGCAGTTTTTGATTAGCAAGAAGAAACGCACAGATAAAATAACAAACCGACAAACAGAAATAAACAAAGCTCTGAGTAAAATTTTGGATATTATTTTCTTTAATTACTAAGTAGTTATGTACCTATATATTGAATTAAACAAGGTGTACCGTTGTCGGTGTCAACGCGGTTATCGATTGTTTGGCACTACTTACTTGAAAATTATACCTAATTCTGTTTTTAATCATCGAGATATATCAATGTTTTTAATTGAATTTTATCAGTAGGTATGTATGTACATTGATATAATATAATTATGTAGGTAAGAAATTTTAAGTGCAGAGGAAACCATTTTTTTCGGATGCATTGGGGTTCGATAATCGTGGGCAGCAGTCCAACAATCTAATTTATCAAACAACGCATTTATCATCTGTATACATAAAACAACAATCGAATCCACACAAAGACACTGGGCCATATTTAATATTTCTCCACGTTAATTTATTTAACAGTCATTTATTCCGTAAGTCCCCACTAATACCTTACTTTTTACAACGAGCTTACGTTAAATTCCATTAATTCGGCCACATAAATCCCGTCTCGGACCACTGGGCTTCACAGCAAGTGACGCAGACCAGTTTATAATAATCCCCAGTATTTAAAACTTTGTGATTCGTTTTATTTGTTTGTATTTGGTTTGTTTAACAATGAACTGCATATAAATTTTATTAAACCACAACATGAACTGTAACTTTATTTGTTATCTTCATTATTATTATTCGTTGTTGGTTAAAGGGTAAAAGGGTATTGTCTAAATTGTGACCTTGAAACTTGAACCAGCTAAAGACCTGGTTCGTTCTCCGTTTAAGCCGGCTATGCATCAGTGATGTTAGTGTTACAAATAAAAATTCAATAGCAATTGAATAGCACGAACAAACGCATAGTTAATCAGACAAATCGACAAAATAATTATGTATAAGAGTAACTTAATATCGTTGTTATTAATCAGACTTATTATTTGAAGAATCAGACTTATTATAGATATATTTTTAGGTTTAAAGAAGCGTTCTAGGATATGATTCTGTCCTCCAAATATTACATACAGGAAAACCGTGATCTATTTCGTTTAGTTTTAAAAGATTAGCTTCATGTCGGCTTTAAAAATTATTGAAGCCCTTTACAAAAAGGTGAATTCGAAAGGAATTTATTCCAAAAATAACTGGTTTCACTTCTTTTTCTATCTAGTTCAGTTGGCTGTCTGCCAGTAACTGTTTCCTTCACCCAAACTGTTTCGTGTTTGATTGTTGGCAGGGATGTTGTAGGACGCTTCTTGCCGTGACGTCAGACTATAGTTGTTCTATTTCTTGCAATGAAGAATCTTCTATGAAAGCAAGAATATCTCCTTAATTTCCGTCTGGATCCGGCTCAGGAAAAACTTAGTGATTGACTTTCCCAAAACATACCCAACGATTATCATTTAAAAGAAATGATTATGACCTCAATAAATGTTTTTCATGTTTAGTACAGAATATATTAATTAATAAAGATTTGTCGAGGATGGCCAGGCGATATTTAATAATATTTAATAATAGGCCATAAGCAAGGCGATTATTTTTTCAATGATATTCCTGAATTATTGCAAGATTTTACTTATTTACTTAACACTGTAATTAACAATAAGTTTGTCCTACAAAGTTGCTCAATTTCGGATTTTCGAATCTTTGCCATATTGTAAGCCTAACGAAAATTAATTTTATTAACATTGACGAAGGTTGACATCTTATCATAAAAATAATTAGGAATGGCCGCCCGTTAAACTGTCGAAAGATTATAAATATTTATCAAAAATGTATTGCTTTAATCCCGTGGGGATTAAAGCAATACATTGTCGAATTTGGCTTAAATAGGAAGTTCCTTGCTTTAATTTTAAATATGCCATCTTTCATTATTCATTAAATTTATCTATATTATATATTAAAAGAATAAAAAAACATTAAATATTTAAATTTAATTATTTAAGTAGCTACCTCAAACAAGAAATACATTTTGTTTAAAACATAAAGTAAGTTATAAAATTCTTCTAAATTTAAATTAAATGTTAATTAGTTAAAAAGTTAGCTTTGACATCAAATTCATTACTGAGAGTAACATTTTTATCCTTGAACTTTTCTACTCAATACTACATATATGTATTTCTCCATGCAATCAATATTGAAGAGGGATCCATTACGACGTTACTATTTTACTACGTTGCTTACGTCATCAGGTAATGTTCTCGAGAGCATCGTAAATCTCCTTAAATTAGGCCCTACCGTATCATAAGCTGTGAGTCTGCATACTCGTAAACCAGAGGCAATATCAGTATGGATTATGTACCTACAATGACGTAAAAAGATAAATTAGGAAGGTAAGACTTACTTGGTTATAAATATAAAATGTAACTTGAAGATTATAATCGCAATATCAAAGAGGAAGGTATTATGTACCTCGAAAATTATTACACGTTGTCATAAGGCGATTTGAAGATATTCCATGCTTAATAGAATTAACATAGAAGTATCACTATATCAAACGTTAAAAACCTAATGAAAACCTAATGAAAATGTCATTAATTTAGAGGCTATTATGTATAGAAAATCAGACGGTAGTTGTTTTAATATTATGAATTATAATGGCAGCAAACAATAAAAGAATTTCATGCTCGGAACATAATGTTATTATAATATTAATTTTATCATTTTATTTGCTGTTCTTACAATAAGTAACCTTCAATAACAAAAATGAAATGTTACTGAAGTTATTGTTATACCACAGAGCTCAGCACAGGCTCCTTTGAAAATCAACATCAGATAAACAAACAAGGTTCAGTTAACTTTTCACAAAATAAACCTTTCGGGCAGTTTCTATTACAACTCGTATTTATCGTATTGTTACTGTGTTTACTTGAAGTTGAGGTATCTTCAGGTTTTGCTGATCTGTTTCTAGTAGAATAATTATTGCTTAGTTTCAAAACGATTTGTAAATTTCTTTGGAATTATAAGTTAAAGATACCAATGAAAACTATTTCTTCACCACAATTACATTACCGTGGAAAAAATAGTTTTGACAATCAGCCAATCGAAGTAATAATAATAATTTTAAATATATTTCAATTATCTTACCTTTTACCTTAAGAAATCAATGGGAGATAATTTCAGTTAAATACCGTTACACAATACACATAGAAGTCAGTAATACCAAACACATTATCGATTCGGTATCGGCCAAAAAAGAAAGAACAGGAAAGAAAGAAAACGCTGGCTCTCAAGCTTCAGTCGGCATTTAAGCAAGAGGGTGGTTAGCGTTCCGAGTTTCAGCTCTACCACCAAGTACGGGATGGCTTCTATCACCTACGTCACCATGATCTGCTGACTTTTTTATACGTTTACCCTCGCTCCATGTGTCCCGGGTGGTGGTGTTCCATGACCCGAGACCAAATATTAATCTGTCACATAAACCTCTGGCGGCTGGGAATCGAACCCGGCCCCCCTTGCTTCGCAGACAGGGTCACTACTAACTAGGCTACGGGGTCAACTAGGCTTTAATAGGGGTATATATTTAAGGCCGCCTCAATACGGTCAGTACGGCTCAATAATGCTACAAGCAGTGCTCCATCCAACTACTAACCGCGTCTGAAGTTGCTTAACACGATCGATCACTAACAATTGACACAAGCCGTCGAGCTATTTTGCAAAGTAGTGTTATAGATGAGGTATGGTATTGCATAAACCAACTCGATGTTCATTTTAATATTTTACAATCTAAAACTAATTTTCTATTTAACACGTCTGTTGCGTTCAGTTATTATTTTTCGCCATTTTATGAAATCTCTAATTCTTTAATCTTATTTGAATATTTTCTTATCCTTCTTAAAATAAATTAATTTTATAATTGAATTCATAAATTTTTACACTGAGCGATTAATAATACTCGGTGCTCAATTAAGCTGTTTTATTAAGTGACCAAGTCTGCGATCCTTAAAATTAAACAGAATAATTGAACTCTCCTACGGTACTAAGATATTGAAAGGAGTTAATAATTTATTTCAACCACCAATTAAATGTCCAGGGAATCCTACTCCAATATCGTCAAGTCCAGATTGAAAAATTGATTTGCAAACTGTGTTCTCCTCGGAAATGTTGTTTCGTTCTGGATTATTTTATTCATGCTGCCATTGAACTCGCTCTCTAATACCTGGTGCCTTTACATATTGAACGTTCCATTCAAGAAAACGAGTAAAATTGTACAGAGAATAAAAATTTCCTTTCAACGAATCGTTTCTCAATATCGTCTGTGTAATAGCGTTGGCACCGCCAGTGCTGGGTCGCACAAAGCAACTCTGTCCGCTTCTAAGACTTGTATCGAAATATCTTTCATTTGTACGCAGCGCTATTTACGTAAGCAATAAATTCAGAATGGAAATGTTTCGGTATTTTTCCCCTTGTTTTGTTGAGGAATTACGACCTTTTGAGGATATTTAGACCCAAATCGTTACCTAAAATAATGGAATGTTATTATTTGCATCGGCATGAAAGTATTTCCGGCTTTATTCTTCTTATAATTGTAATTTTTGTAAGTTGTCTTGTTTGATTGGCATTACCATTATTTAAATAGAATAAATTATTAAATATTTAAAATAATAACCTTTAATTGTGATTCTGCTGTTTTTGTAATTCACATAAATATTAATACTGATAATAAATTATACCACATAAGGCATGTTAAACGATTATTTAACATTTCTATAATAGCCGCTTCTGTATCAATCAATTTCATAAGTTGAAAATATTTAATCATATACTATTCAGTTCTTTTTAATTAACCACTTATTAAGATGAAACCATACAAAGAATCATTATTAATGATATCCATAAACGGCTACTAAAATGTTTCAACGCTTTGAAAACATACAAATGAAAGAGTAATAAAATATATTTATTGCCAAAACGAATACAGAAAATATTTCAATATTATGAACAATAATCGCTGTACGCAATCTGATGACAGAGTGTTATCGAACAAAAATAAAACATTGAATATCAGAAATGAAATTGAATGATCGTAAACGGAACAGGCTTGAACTTTGTATTATTTTTTTATTTTACCACGAGTCTTTGATTTTCTTGGTTAATTTAGTGGTTGTAATTGAATATTTGTTTGAAAAAAGTATTAATAATTAGAGGAATTTCAAAATAGTTAATTGTGGACTCTCACTAAAATGTGTAAATAAGTGCAAATACATAATATATGACACGGATAAAAGGCTGATAGATAAATAAACAAATATTCCAGACTAAAATATAAATAATTTTGATTTGATTAACTATTGTACCTATTAAAAACGATAAAAATATGTGTCCAATCCAATAAGAGATATTAAACTAACAAATCCAGTAACAAACCAAAGAAATAGAATAAGTAGTCAATTAACACTATAAACATTTTTTAACGTTGTCGCTATTAGCTAACAAACTTATCATCAATTATTTTGTGATTATTATATCACATAGTTGAATTAAAAGAATATAGCAGAGAGACGAATTTAGAAAGCGAATATTAATAATAACAGACCCGTAGTGTGTACAATACTGGCTTGTTACTTAATGCGCCTACAGTTTTATGATTATTGTCCCATAGTATGGGAGTCACCGTTACGATACAGCCTAATATAAATACATCGTCCTAAACTTCTTGTCAAGCATGAAGTACAAACAAACAATTCTTTATTTCGATATAAAAAACTGGCTACAGTACTTTTGTTACGTTTAGGAATATAAATTTATATATTTAAGTGTTGGAGAGCTATTTTAGCAGTAGTTACAGTACGTATCATAATGTTGATTATTACAAGAAAATGTAAATAATTTCAATTATTTCTATCTAACTATCCAAAACATCAATTGGGAGACCTTACCCGAGGGAAACCCGCGTTTAACTATGTTTTAGTAATTGTTACTTATAAACAGAAATCTATTTATGCTATTAATGATATTAAATAACGCCATCAGATATAAACAAAAATCAAAGATACAAAAAGCAAAGTCCTGAAAAAAGGGGAGTCAGACTAAGTTTTTTATTTTTTCAATGCATTCACTTAAAACTTTGTATATAGGTTCCTCAAGTGACGCAAGTGAAAATTAAGAAAGGATTTTTGGAAATTAAGAATTTCACGTGGGCGAAGCCGCGAGCGGACCACTAGTGTTATAAAAATGTTCTCGCTTATCTCACCAGTCGTTACTCGGTCGCAGTTAAACCTCTGTCTCCGTTACCAAATCACAGTTCGTGGACTAGTCCGTTGCCAATTCAGCGTCGTCGTCTGGCCTATGAAGAATAATTCTGGAATGATGCCAGTGCAATTGTACGTACAATGAAAAATCCCCTTTATGGTTCGCTCATGTACAAAAATACGAATTCAGTTATACTGTGCCTGACGTGACCTAGATCACTTTATCAATTTTAAGTGTATACGCTACATTTACTTCTACAATAATTTCAACTTACATATGAGTATGATGTTCTAGTAATTAGCTCGCTTTTAAAGTTCCGTTTCTGGCTCAAGAAGTTATTACTGCGAAGCCGCCTGTAGGGCTGTTTGACCTTCGTTGAAAAAGCCGAGCATAGTACTCTAAAACTGTCCCTGTTACTTCTTTTTATTCTAAGGTTTTACATTTATGTATTCCAGTTTTAAAATAGTTTTTCTTGTACTAGTCTAGGTTACTCAATATAGTCGAATTAATCATTTGATCTATGTAGAGAATAATATTCTCAGATACGATTTATAGTTACAACTAAGTATTATTTTTCACTACTTAGAAGTAAAACCACGTGACGTTTTTTGGCCGCAATTTTTTTGATCTCTTCTTATGCATGTCATTTTCTTTTTATCCCCGACTTTGAATGTCTGAGAAGTGGTTGTGGGATCTTTTCTAGCTGGTTGTTGAGAAAAGTCATATGTTACAAAAGGAACTATGATGAAGGCCGTTGTTATTAGAAACGTCGAGTACTGAGCCTTTTTTATTTATGCCGACCCAACAAGGGCAGGGTATTGTATAACAATGGAAATGGGACATTTTCGTATGCCCTTGGGAAAAGCTATAAAAAGTCTCTTTGATTTTGTTAGTGTTTTTGTATCGTAAAATTAACGTGAATCTGGCAAGAGTGATGTTTTGAGTTTGAGCACAGAAAACATATTTTATGGAAATTCGATATTATTTTTCTGGATTTTTCGAAATTTCCGCAGGATTATTGATTAGTCAATCTTTGGAAACTAGGAAATAGATTACAAGGTAGGGGAGCCCCTACCATGCGTTACTTTGAGCAGCAGTGTGCTTAATATTACACGGGTAATGAAAGTAAACTTAGTTGAAAGTCATTTTACTAACGATTATCGAACCATGATTGACATTCGTAGACCTTTCTTTTCCATCCATCATCGATTCTTCTAACTATACAATTAAGCTGATAACTTCTGTGAGCTATGTCGGTAACTTTGCCAAATTCCACCACGTTTTATATACTTTTAACATCACTGGCAACACACACTACTAAATTTTTTTTAACTTTAGGGGCTGACAAATTTTAGATGGCATAGTGTAGTTCATAAGACTTGAAGACTGCCACATAATGCCTACAATTGAGTATAGAAAGAAAACAAAACTTTGCCACTACCATTCAGCTTTCAGTTCTCGAATGTACTTTATTATACCTAAACATAAAGCATTATACACATAATAAATCCTCAGTCATAAAACGGCATAATGTGGCGTTTATGAGGTCATGTAATTTGTGACGTCATGCTACTACAAGGTGTAATTTTGATATTATGGTTTTATGACTCCTATGAAGCTTGTCTGATCATAACGAAAGTATTATTAATATAAAATTATTGATAAAGTATTTTTGAACCCGGTAACAATCGGAGGATCACTATTCCTTCTGGTAGATATCTGGACGCACGGGAGTTTTCTGACAAGACGTTATAAATTAATATGTTTTCATGAACATTATAAAAATGTTTAAAATATAGCATACAAAGTGTTCCTTTAAAGTACCTACCAAAAGTTCAAATTAATAGCTCCAAAGTTTTTTAATTTTCAAACTTATGAATCCTTGTAAGTCACATAACATAAGCGTGAGTACTAATTACCTACATTTCTGTCCTGTCATTTCTGACCGACGTCTTACCAAAAGCTCGAAAGTTGTTCCTTGTCGCATCACAAGCTAAGCTCGCCAGGCTAATAGCTTGATCAGCAATTAAACTTGATGAAGCCCCTTAATTCCTGAATATCTTCAAAACTTTTGAATCAAGGCACTGCGGTGTTTGAGCCCAAAGATTGCTGTAAGTTTAACATGCTTACAAAAATACCATGAAGAACTGTTAAATGTGCAATTCTTCAATAAAAAAATTATAACTTAGACAAATACAATAGGGATTTTGAATATATTTAGAAACATATTAAAATGTAACAAAATCACTTCCAAATCAAGTGATTCCGTTCACGGATATTACTGTCAAACCAACCAGTTTACCAGTGTTAGGAAACATGTTATGTGTCGTTCTAACGGTTACGTGCAAGTGTAGTATATAGATATTTTTAGGCCCGGAGGAAAAAAAATGAGATTTTTAAGTATTTGTTTTGTCACAATAATAATTTTCGGCTATGTAAGGTACTTCTTCATCATTCGTATGGATCTATTCTATATATGTGTCTATCTATATTATTTATGTATATATGTATGATTCATCGTTTATACTTTTCCCCAAAAATAATCAACATCCCAATTCTGTTTTGCAACGTCACCCAGCACCATGACTAATAAAATACATTGTACCCATAATTCTGTCGTAAGTAAACTTATAAATCATATTACCCAAGGGTACTAATTATCCCACAGTAGCGTGTCACCTTTAACCGACGTCAATCCGAACAGCTCGAAAGTTTCACCCTGAACATGACAAGCGTCTGAGTTGATGAGTAATTTAACTTTCTAATTTGATTAGGGAGGTCAGTATGAGACGACAAAGTCATAGGTTTAACACGACTGTGGTTATATGAGAAGGTGCGTAAATTTTTGTCATAGAGATTATTTCTTGTGCGTATTTTGCTGGAATAGACTTTTTAACTAAATAAAACCTATATTATTGTGGAATATTTAAAAAAAAACTATTTTATTACCTTATTATTGCATTATTATAATATTATTATCAGCCTTTTTAAATCCGCTGAACATAGGCCTCCCCTTACTTACGCTACTCTGACGGGTCGTAAGCTTTCTGAAAGCAAAATAATAAACAAACTTACCAGCCAAAGGAACTCAAAACTTCATTGTAATGTGTTCACATTTTTAATATAGGCAAATTGACTGACGATTCCGTATACATGGACAGGTTAACTTGGTTTTTGTAAAAGTAAGAATAAAATATTAAATATGATAAAAATAAAATGGTTAAAGAAAAAAATCGTACCGAAGTGAAGAAAATCAGACACTGAACAAAAAGTAATAAAGTCCGAACTAGAGCACCTCGAAATGCCCGTTATTAACAACTTGAAAAGAATCCCCCATTAACGAGGTACAAGCCTCCTGCGAGAGAGTGGAATGCAATTTTATCTGTGCCCGAGTGTGAAGTCTTCGGTAATTGAAGTGAAGTCTTCGGTAATTAAAGTTAAAGGAATCTAGACGAAAGTTTGGCGGATTTGGATCGAACGAAGTTAGTTTGGTGTTACGCTATTACAATAGTGAGTAATGTTGTGCACCGATGCAACTTTGTGAAACTGTTGTGTTGTTTCGTTGGCAACTTAAGTTCGGTAAGCTTGGTCCTTTAAAACCCATGTGCATATCGACATGCGGAGCTATAAGGTTGGAGTAACAACCTTCGACTTCTGATAAGTTTAATCTTCTGATGCGATAGTATTGTAGTGACCAAGGCTGCGAAGAATCGTTTTATCTGTTAGGTTTTCTTGTACTAAATTTCTACTACTAAATCGATCATCATGAAACTTTGTACACATATTCTTGGAGGTATTAGAGGTGATAGCGGTTATTAAGCAGTGATAGCGGTGTGGTTGAACGTTGGACTGCCGAACCGGAGGGTCCGGGTTCAAACCCCGCACGCACCACTAATTTTCAAAAATTATGTGCGTATTAAAATTTAATTATCACTTGCTTCGGTGAAGGAAAACATCGTGAGGAAACCTGCACACCTGAGAGCTCTCCATAATGTTCTCAAAGGTGTGTGAAGTCCACCAATCCGCACTTGGCCAGCGTGGTGGACTATGGCCTATACCCCTCACACTGTGAGAGGAGACCCGTGCCCAGCAGTGGGACAGTTATGGGTTGTGATGATGATGATGATAATGATTAGAGGTAACATAGGATACTTTTTACAGACCGAATTCCACGCCGGCGAAGCCGCGGTCAAAGGCTCTAGTACTTTAATAGAAACAAACATGACTACCTCATCTCAAAACAAGACATCTTAGAGTTTCAGTGGAAAATAGTAAGATGGGTGGAGCTTCATTTGAATAATACGGGTTACTGTACTGTACTTACTACGGATATCGCAATATTTACTTATAGTCTGAAACTAAAACACTTCTTCTCGTCTTGCTTTTAAAAACTCTTACATCTAAAAATGTAATGAATTCAATAGGTAAAATTTTAATCACATCGAATGCACTAAAATTAATCTAATATTTTTCTAACTATTTAGTATTTATATTTCTGAATACTATAAAATTGTTACGTAACGTGATCACAGTGTAAATTCAAAGTGATACTTTGTAGTGCTTATTCTATTTAATAAAATGCTAAATGTAACTTAGTAATAAACGATACTCAGCCTTAATCAGTAAAACCATTCATTTCATAATATGTGTATGTATGTAAGAGCACACAGAAAGGATTTTTGAAAATGCATTCCCTATAAGGCTCAAAAGGTGGGTAATAGTTTGTATTAAAAACTATAAAAATTAATTCCGTCCGGTGAAATTTGGAATTTACTCTTCTTATCTTAGAGTTGACTCTCTTGGAAGGCCAATATTTCCGCATAGGAAGTCTCGGGCACCAGCTTGTTTCTTAATAAATTTCTTCCTGCCGACTTGAGAAGGGTAACAAAAATGTGAGTTTTTTATGCAATAAATCTCATAGGAAGAATTTGTCATGAGATGCTTTTTGTTGGAGCTGCATAAACACAATTACTTTAGAACATTTTATTATGTATGTTCTATTTTAATGTGAATATATTTTGTATGTGAATATGTATTCTGATAAATAAATTTAACAAAAATATTTCTTTTACGACTGCTTTAGAAGTATAAAATCCATGTTTCTTTTATTTTCTTTCTAAATTAACACAAATCTAATATAACTGCAAATTCCTGTAAGTACGTTCTTAGAAACTATTGTGATGTTCAGTTAAGCACAGAAGCTTCGAAGCATGTCGGAATTAACACAAACAAGATATGTTGAGACCTTCACAATAGAAGAAATGAGTTGGGCGGAGCATCATTTGAATAATACAGTACACTCACTTAGCTGTTGAAAATACGTTATCTCCACGTTGCAACTAAACCACTTGTTGTTGCGAACTACTTCGTGTCAGCGAAAAATAATACCTTCGTGTAAAATATTTAGACTTACTTACTACTTACTGTTACAGTAATAAATAAGTATCGAACAAGAGTAAAAGCATTTTAGATTATTTTAAGAATATATCAAATAAAGGTTTCAAATAGGGAACCTTTATTTGAATTTTTATCATATTATTTTATCTCTAAATAAGTGTAACCGATCAATAAATCAGTGTATTCATATTGGTTCGTGTCAAACGTATAATATAATAAACCTTTACAGTACAATTTATCTCGAATATCGAAGTTTCTCGATGATATCAGTAACCGGCTATTGTAAATCAAGTCCTGATAACTTGGTTCAATTGTTCCAGAGAAATTTCATTAAACTAAAGTCAACTTCACGCTCATCTCCAGGCCTGGTTTGAACTATGATCGAACTAGTTAATTCTCGTATCGTGCACTTGACTTATGCTCCATGAAATTAAGATAGTCTTGAGTGTTTTTAACGTTTCCATCTGCAAATTTTACAAACTTGGAATGAAAGTTTAATCAGAAAATTTACTTAATTCAGTCGTTCATCGTGATAATTGTGAATTTGTTATAATTTATTTCAGAAAATACAAAATTTTAAATAACAAACACGTCAGAAAGTAAGATACGATATCATGTGATGCACATGCCGTAGTTACTATAAGTATTAAATAAACTACTCGTAGATTAGATAGTGATAATATGACTAGAACAAATACAAAATTCAAAATAAAATGAAGTATTCGGTGCAATCCTAAACTGATCTTTAATTAAACGTAACTGTGACTGAATTAAGTCCGTGAACATAGAACAGAAAACAAAACAAAAAACAACACAAAAATTCTATAATAAATGTTCACACATCAAAAAGTTGACTTATATTTTTGGGTAAAAACTCAGTCTATTTTCGACAATGCTTCCGAACAATGCGAACCAAACGGATACATGTACCTATCCTGCCAGCGTCCCGTCAACGAGACAAATTGTCAATGGACAAACGAACAGCCATTTCCCACGCGGCTTTATGCTATAATCCTATCATTCCTATTTGTTAGACATCACTCAACAGCTTGTTGCTGTTTTCTGTTTGTTATGTACTGTTTAGTTCAAAGTTGTCAACATGTGTAAATACAATGACTACAATAACTATGCTTCTGTTTTCGGTGTATTCATTTACTTTTGCAACTCTAATACATTAATTACTGAAAAATCCTTTTAAATTATTGGTTATTGTAATAAATAGAATAAGTACTTCCGTTGCTATGATTATGTGCCTAAGTTACTGCCTATTAACTTTATACTAAGTAAACATAGTGAAAATGAAACTATAATTTATAAAAGATAAGAATTCTTAGTTCAACTGTGTCTCTTTTCTGCGAGTGCCGATTAAATAATCTTCAGTATACTCGAGCCAACAAGATGACAACCAACTTAATGTAAGTGTTAGTGGAGGCATTTGAAAACATTCAAGAATAGAAAATAAAAAACTTTATTGTTGGAAAAATGTCAGAAGCTTAGCGGCTCTTCTTTAGCTTTAGAATATAGAAATGAAAAGGTAAACAAGGTTGTAAAAACTGAATAGCTGATTAAGAAATCGTTCTAATTTGTTTTTTCCATGTCAGTTATGTCGTGGAAAGACTTCATATCCAGTAATAGGATTTGATATAAATCTACACATAAAAGACAATATTGGTTAAATCTGTAACTCATAGCCATTGTCTGTTTAAAATCCAATTCCGAAGAACAAAAACATCTAATCACTTGTGCTGGATGAAAAAAATCTTAACGACCAATTAAAAAATAATATTAAAATGTTCAAACATTTTATGTAAAAATGCTATTATTAATTCTTGTTATCTCTTCTTTTCAGAATCTTAAGAATCAAATCATGACAACGAACGTTTGGGTAGAACAGGTAAGTTCTTTTTTAACCGTTCCTTTAAAAGTATTTATAAAATTTGACCGCATTGAGGCAGTCTGGAGTACTGACCCCATCCAAAATCCATCCATCCAGCCATCCATCCATCCATCTAGCCGTCCGTTCATCCAGCCGTCCATCCATCCAGCCGCCTCCTGCTTGATGATAGGGCTAAAGCCAGACTATCTACCACTCTCTTGTTGGGGTCAGCCGCCAAACGACTTGTCATTTTCCTGCTGGGAGCTTCAGAGCCAGTATTTTCTTTCTTCCTTCTTTTTTGACCGGAAATGCATCGTGGATGCCTGAGCTGTTACTGACATCTAAAGACGACAATGACTTTCCATCAGGATGCTGGTTTGCTCGTTTTTCGGTTATAACATAAAAAAAGATTTTTTCTGAATTAAAGTTTCTCTATTTATTTTATTATAGCCAACTAAATAAATAAATAACGCTGTCACGCTCATACCCCCGCACTGGGATTCCATGTGTCTCCTGAAATGTACTTTTGAATACAATAATATCATATATAATTATAGTAATAATTGATATAATATTAGGTACAAATATCCATTAAAATATCTCAAATGATTCAAATATATTGAAAATTCATACTCATGATGAAACAAAGCAAAATTTAGTATCAAATATTACAAAGGCCTTTGTACACTTGACAGCTTCTCGTTTTCAGACGATGTCAGCTTGCTATGCTACGGAGAAATACCTATTAATTTAATTATTGTTCTCCTATGTAATCTAATATGTTAAATTTTGCATAGCATAATTTGAGCCTGGTACAGATTGATCACAAATTAGGATTATCATGAATATGATATAATACTTTTTCTATGCTTCAAAATTATGCTATCGTATTCTAATTTTATCAAAATGTATGTTCTTTTTAAGCTTAGTGTGGATATTTCATATTATTTTTACATATTTTTAGAGTAATTGAAAGAGAAACGTTAGCTAGCACACGTTCCCTCATTCCTTCGAAGATTTATTGAGGTGATTAAACGATCAACTTAATTTGAAAGAAGTAAACTTTTATTTTCTAACTAGAACCTTTGCCCGCGGCTTCGCCCGCGTGGAATTTGGTCTGTAAAAAGTATCATATGTTACTTCTAATACCACCAAGAATATGACATGTGTAAAAAGTTTCATGATGATCGCTTAAGTAGTTTTCGCGTGAAAGCGTAACAAACAACCTTAAATTCACATTTAAAATAGTAAGTATTACTATATATTTAGATAATTATGTTTATTGAGTTATCCAACATCGTACATTTAATAAGAACGGTAGTTCAGTCCTTCAACTAAGAAATGGAATAAATACTTAGTACAAGTACAATAACATACTCGTACATTAGAGTAGGATGTCTTGCTGATGGCTTTAATGTCCAGGTATATAGTAATAGCCTTTCAGGTTATCAATATAGCCAAGTAGCAATGTATTAAAGTTATTATTCCGTACAATTCCTAATCAATATACTCTATTAAATTTAAAGTGCCAATAGAGTAACAATTTCCAAATTGCGCATACATTTTGATTAAGTAGGTATTATATAAAAATTGGTCACTGAATTCTACCGATAACGATATCCTGTCAGATAATGTGTAAACTCTCTAACGCAGGCGTCAGCTAAGCCTCTGATAAATGGTTCGCATCATAGTAAGACATATCAGATCGCCCGAAGAATCGGACCCTCCTTTTCCTTCAACACTTGTCAAGTTGCAACATGACATGACTGATAGAATCCGATCTATGCGAGGTTTATTACCTTTCATTTTAGGGTCTTTGCTAGTGGAGTGTTGGGGGAAAATATCAAAATGAGACCAGAGTATACTTAATAAGTAAGTAATATTAGCCCATCATCTTAGTCGCCAACGGAAGCATCACATCTGATCATGAAGGTTCTTAGGCATTGATAATTAACTTAATCTTTCTTACTGACTTAAGAAAAAAATTGAGTTATGTGTTGCTGAAATATCGTTTTCTCGACTTAGCAGATTTCTAGGTCATAACTAGTTAAGGTGAGGTGTCGTTTTAGCTGTACCTTGCCGTGTCAAGGTGGGGTCAAGAAGGTGTTTAAAGGGGTCATACACAAATTTTTCATGAAGCCATTTTGCCTCAATGACTTTTGCCTCGTGCTTAACGGGTTTTGTTTCGCCAAAAAGTAAGGACTATGAAAGTTTAACAGTATCGCTGTACGGCCTGTACTTGGGTACCTGACATCAAAATATAATTTATGCTTTATTATCTTTCTGATAAAGGTGCAATTAATTTTATAACATTACTTTAATATCACAATTAAAACCCTAAGCTACTTGAAAATAACAGCTAAAACTAGTATTATAATATTTATGTATTTGAAAAAAATTACTAAATTAAATGGGATAACCGTTTATTGTTATGTGTAATATCTAATTCAATTTTCGCAATCTTTAAAATAAATACAATTAGCGAAGTTAGTTGTATATGTATAATAAAAATATAAATAGGCACAAAATAAATCTTATATATTATATTAAATAGTTTGGCGTTTATTCATTCTGATTCAGACAAATTATTATTAATTATTTATCAGTAAAGTTTACAAACACTTGTTTTATGCTAGCAACACTCATTTCGCAGTTAACAATATCACCACATCATATCTTTTGAACAGCCGAGTATAAGATGGAAGATTATCATTTTATTACACGAACCAAAAGAATATATTCCGAAGATTCACGAACTATCGCGCGCCGAATAAATAAATCATAAACTGCTTCAACGATCATAACATTTTTATTACCACGAAAAACTTCTCCTAGGGAAGTTGATCCTGCGATAGAAAGAATAAGATATACACTTAACGAAGAAAAGAAAGAGATGACATTTTGGGTCCAATCAATAAAATGTTAAGTAGTCTTACATACTGGGCACAGCGCGATTAAACATTGCTGGGCAAGCGGGTTTATTTGACGACACAGGATTTATGATTCTAGTGGAATAATCTGGCGTTTAGATAAGTATTTGTACATTAATAAAACTATCAATCATTACTCAAACATTAATGTTTGTACATGGGAGATGTTTGAGGATGAAAAAGCGTTAAAAATATGTGAATTTAAAGAACTCTATATACATTTTTTTCGAGTGTTGGAACTAAGGCATAAATTTTCCAAAGCCAGGCGTGAGCAGTCACTAATGTTTTATTATATTTGTTACGAAAAAAATTAGGATCGAATATTCCTGACCTAATAATATGAAAATAAAAACTTAGCTGACAACATAAAAATTATTTAAATATAAAATGACCCAAAGTAACAAGCTATAAAGTATAGAGGACGCCCTTCCATACAAACAGTCATTCGAAATGGTACCAAATCACTCACTTGACTTAAACCGCTAAACGTTCACAATATGCTGCATTACACAAGGCCAGCCGTGATTGGCTAATTTTAATGTCAGTAAAAAACAAAAAACGGAACGACGAATGGGCTGACGTTGCCTACTAGGCTGCAGCCTAGTATTTATTACACTATTTTTGATCGGTGGTTACATGTTTAAGTATTATTTTTCCCTGGGACCAATCCGTACGACGTAAACTTTAGGTAAAAATGGTGGAAATATTTTTATAAAACCGTGTTGTTTAACTTTTGTTACTCTTAATATACAATTTGGTAGTCGGTTCAATTTGACAGATGCCCCAATCATTTGAAATTTGGCAAGGTAGATGGAACCGGCGGTTAGAGTTCGCAAGATAACGTGTTTAAGTCGAAAACTGAATTAAGTTTCTGGTCTCCCGGTGGGAAACTTACAAATATCATTCCAAACTTTGTCACTTTACAAGATAGCCAGATTGGAGTAGTAAAACAAATTAAAATCGTATGATAGTTTAAAATTTAGAAATAATAAGTACTAATAAACCTGTCCTCGCTTCGCTTCGGGAATCACACTGATTGCATTAGTAGTTATTGTCTATATTTTGTGTTAGTAGGTACCCACACTCGAAAAAATGTATAAACGGGATTCTTAAAATTGATTTATCTTTGTTATATTTGATCCGATTTAATTGAAATAAACATAATTAAATACAAAACATAATAAAATGTTTTACTAGTACAATACATGAGTAAATACCGCATCCAAATCAGTTAAACCGTTTCTGAGTTTAAATAGAACAAAGGCACTGACAAAGAGGCATTTCTTTCTTATCAATTGCGTCAATACCCCTGCTAATATTTTTCTCAAATATCTTCAATGAACTGATGTTGATCAGCTAGTGTTTAGTATAGTATCGCCTATTAGTTATTAAGTATATTATTACGTTACTTATTTGGTTATATTTAAAATTTTGGTTATTTTGTACTCAGCGCCTGATGCATCTTAATGGCATCTTTATGTTTACGCGTCGCATCGTACTCGGCGAACAATTAGCATTAAGTACCGTGTATGTTCTTACCGACATTAATTTAATATCACATTACAACTCTTTACCGTGAACTGTGTGGTGGTTTTATTTTGCCTTGACGAAGATTTTAATTGCTATAATACCTAAACTACAGCGGCAACATTGGTCACTTCGGCTGGATTATTTACGAATAATTTGTGGTGATAAATTATTCGCGTGTTGGATTAATAAATCTGGAAGTTAAAGTTTAACTAGAGGTCATTGGAAGGTTAACCGCGTGGATGGAAGAAGATAAATTTGAAGAAAAGGCCAAAAAGTTGAACTTATTATGGTACTAGTGTTCCATTGATTTCCACCCAACACTCTGTTATGGTATTATAAGTATTTTGTAAGTATAAAAGCTTCGATTGTGAACAAGGTTGGTGAATACTTACTTTGATTACTTTTAACTATTAGTCATGATCAGTTAATTTATTGTAAAAGTTAGAAGTGATTAGTAATTAATAATTTAGTTAGTTACTTTCAAGTAAATATTGCCTTTAATAATTATCTACACAGTTTCTTTAATTAATTTGTAAAGATTGTTAAGTTAGCATTCAAATCATAATTTATTCAATTTCTTAATAACATTGTGTAAAAATAGTTCAAGTAAGTGTTAAAATCATAATTAGATTATTAAAGTTTGGTCATAAATTGAAATTACATTGTTGTTTCTAATTTTTATTATTCGTACTTAAGTATTACAGTACATAGGAACATCATTGTTAAACACACATTAAGACGTTTTTATAAACTAGCTATTATTACATCAATTCCAGGTTGATTACATACCAGCCTCGCAAGATGACGCAAGAGGTAAAACTTATTCGTCAACGTGCAGCCTACAAGGGACAATTAACGTCATTTTCAAGTTACATCGATGACTTGGATGCTGCTTCTCTAAACACCTTCGAAGTTGACGAGTTGCAGTTACGTATCGCGCGGATGGAAAAAATGTTTGATCGTTTTGAAGAGGTACAGTTGTCTTTAGAGTGCCTAGTAGATGAGGCTGAATCTCACCTACTAGAGCGTAGGGAATTTGAAAAATTATATTATAAATTACTTTCACAAGCACGTAAAATTCTCAATGATTGTAGGAGGGCCGAGAGTGTTGCGACTGAGGTAAGTGTACGTCGCTCGTGCGCCCACAACAACATTAAGTTGCCTACCATTCAATTGCCAAAATTTAGCGGCTCCTATGACAACTGGTTGGAGTTTCATGACACCTTTTCCAGCCTCATTCACGATAATGACGATATAGACAATATTAATAAATTCCATTATTTGAGGGCTTCGTTGGAGGGATCTGCTGCGGTAGTTATTCAATCCATTGAGTTCTCATCTGCCAACTATTCATTAGCCTGGCAGATACTATGCGATCGCTATGAAAACAAAAGACTGTTAATTCACAATCACGTCTCTGCTATATTTAATTTAGATGTCATCACAAGAAAGTCGTCAGCTAATTTAAAACGCCTTTTAGATCAAACTAATAAACACTTACGAGCTTTAGAATCCCTAGGAGAACCAACTAAACACTGGGACACGCTTCTCATTTATATAATTACACACAAACTTGACAGCAAGACATATCGGGAATGGGAGCAGTCTATAAAGCAAGATAGAAAAATAACATTTAACATATTTCTGTCATTTATTAAAAATAGGGCTGACTTATTAGAAACCATAGAATTGTCTACATCTTCAAATAAAAGTCATAATAATTTATGTTCACCTAACATCAACAAGTCTACCAATAAGATAAAAACTTTGGTTTCTGTTTCTGATAATAATTGCAGTAATAAAAATAGTTCATTTTCTAAACGTTGTCCTAAGTGTAATAATGATCATAAATTAATTAATTGCCCTCATTTCTTATCGCTCACTAATGAATCGCGACTAAAATTACTGCCCGAGTACAAGGTGTGTTTTAACTGCTTACAGTCCGGACATTACGCTAATAATTGCAAGAAGCCAGGCTGCAAGGTTTGTCGGCGTAAACACAATACACTGGTGCATGTCTTGGATCGTAATAACAAACCGGTTTCTGCGATTACGGGTGCGACACATCATAACTCGGATAATAACAACATCATGCATCCCATTGCGCATACGCAGCTACCGACACAGCAGCCGCCCGAGTCGAGTGCTCGCTTATCACTGTCGGCAAGTGTCGCTGCGCTGCCGCACACTCAAAACGGAGATGTGTTATTGTCCACTGCGTTAATTAAAGTATTCGGTAAGAACGGTAAACAACATGTCGCTCGTGCGTTGTTAGACAGCGGTAGTACGACGTGTTTAATGACCGAGGCACTGCATGAGAAACTAGGGCTGCCTATTATTAGGATAAATAACTCCATCTTAGGGATCAATAATATTACGTCACAAATTAATAAATCATGTCGCTTACAAATAAAATCGTTAGACGACAGTTATTCGACGAATATACATTGTTTTATTTTGCCTTCAATTACCAATAATACACCATGCAAACAGATAGATTTGTCTGTTATAAACATTCCGTCTGATATGTGTCTTGCGGATCCACACTTTCATATGCCGGCCGCTATCGATATATTGATCGGCGCGGACGTATTTTGGGACATTTTAGGTACTCAAAGGCTTACGTTAGGAGACGGACTACCGATACTCTGTGATACGAAACTGGGTTGGCTCGTATCAGGTCCCATTAAAGGTGGCCATGTATCATCGTCTCAAGCCTTGTGTAACTTTGCGAAGTTAAATGTCCAGTGTGATGAGGATGTTCATGACATTCAAAACCAATTAACAAAATTTTGGCAGCTCGAGGAGGTAAGTACAGACTTTGAGTACTCTCCGGAGGAAAGGGCTTGTGAAAACCATTTTATAAAAAACACCACTCGCTTAGATAACGGTCGATTTTGTGTTAGAATCCCACTCAAGCAGTCACCTGAGTTACTAGGGGATTCTTTGTCACGAGCGAAGCAGTGTTTTCTTTCCCTAGAGAGAAAACTTAACGCAAAGCCTAAACTCTTGGAGATGTACAAGGATTTCATGTTGGAATATGAATCCTTAGGTCATATGACTCAATGTCATAGCATTATTTCAAACCCTAATGTGCATTACATTCCTCATCACGGGGTTTTACGTGAATGTAGTTCCACTACAAAGCTGCGAGTAGTTTTTAACGCAAGCAGTCCTACTACCACTGGCGTTTCGTTCAACCAAATCCAAATGGTTGGGCCAGTGGTGCAAGACGACTTGCTATCCATTCTGCTGCGGTTCAGACAACACAAATATGTTATCGCAGCAGACGTGGAGAAAATGTATCGTCAGGTGTACGTTCATCCAGATGATCGAAAACTACAACAAATTATCTGGCGCCATAGTCCGTCGGATCCTCTTAAAGCTTACCAGCTTAACACCGTCACTTACGGTACGGCAAGCGCTCCGTATCTAGCAACAAGATGCATGAAGCAGCTAGGACTGGAGGCTTCCGACAAGAAAGTTGCCGATGCTATTATCCATGACTGTTATGTTGACGATTTGTTAACTGGTGGGGACGACTTAGAAGAAGTCATTAATTTACGTGACGGGGTCACTTCCACATTAGCTTCTGCTCAAATGAATTTGAGAAAGTGGAAGTCTAACGAGCCTCGGGTACTTCCTAAGCCTGAATCTCCACAGTCATCAGTGAATTTAAACATCGGCACTTCCGAGCCTAGTAAAACGTTAGGACTTGGGTGGTTACCAAATTCTGATCAGTTGTGTTTTCCAAGTGGCTTGGTTGCCGGTGGAAACACTAAACGCGATATTTTGTCAGTAATCGCACAGATTTTTGACCCGCTTGGTTTGCTAGCTCCTTGTGTTATTGTTATGAAGATGTTGCTTCAACAACTTTGGTTGGAAAAGTTGTCCTGGGATGAACAACTACCACCTGAAATAAATAAATTGTGGGTTGAGATAGTCGTAAATCTACCTTGTTTAAATGATATTTATGCCCCGCGGCGTGTTATTTGCGACTCACCGAAATCCGTTGAATTCCATATTTTTTCTGACGCATCTGAACGTGCGTATGGCGCATGTCTATATGTTCGTAGTGTCAACGATGATGGTGAGGTGGTAGTGCGCCTGCTACTTGCTAAGAGTCGTGTAACTCCACTTAGGTCAACCACTATACCGAGACTCGAATTGTGTAGCGCGTTAATAGGTACCCGTCTTTATAAAAAGGCTATCGCCTCATTACGGCTGGAGAATGTTCGCACTGTATTCTGGACGGATTCTACTATTGTCTTAGGGTGGTTGAGAACGTTGCCTAGTAAGTTGCAACCCTTTGTTCGTAACAGGGTGGCAGACATTTTAGACAAGACATCTAACTGTCAGTGGAGGCACGTAGGTACCAAAGACAATCCTGCAGATTACATTTCCCGCGGAGTAGATATAAAATCTATAGCGACTTTAAACAAGTGGTGGTCAGGTCCATCTTTTCTTTATGAGGACGCCTCACTATGGCCACCGAATCATTTATCTATTAATAACGACATCTTACCAGAATTGAAGTCTAGTAATATTTCTTTATATAGTGATATAGCTAATAATAAAATTTATAATAATGAATTCATTGATTTTAATAGATTTTCAAATTTCTTAAGGCTCAATCGTACTGTGGCATTTATATTAAGGTTTATTAAACGTTGTAGAAAGCAGTCCTGTTCTGGTCCTCTGTGTACCGACGAACTGCAATCTGCATTAAATGTAATTATCAGGCAATCACAATACGAAACTTTTCCTGAGTATAAACTACTCATTAATAATAAAGAATTACCTAAGAAAAGTCCTTTATTGAAATTTAATGTTTTCCTGGATGACAATAAAATAATGCGTGTGGGAGGCCGTTTGTCTAATTCTGACTATTTATATGAAAAGAAACATCCAATTTTATTACAGTCCACTCATAAGTTCACTAAATTATTATTTGATTATGAACACCGACGGTTACTGCACGCCGGGCCACAATTATTATTGTCTTCCATTAGAGAAACGTATTGGCCGATCAGAGGTCGCAATTTAGCAAGGCATTGCTGTCGACTTTGCATCAAGTGTTGCCGAATGAAAGGGCAAACTGTATCACCTATTATGGGTAACTTGCCGCAGCATCGCCTTCTAGCAGGTTTTCCTTTCCAAAATATCGGGTTAGACTATGCAGGCCCTATTCAGTCTGCTTCCCGCCAAGGTCGTGGGTGTAAATTAGTTAAAGTCTATATCGCCATTTTTGTGTGCTTCGCAACAAAGGCCATTCATTTGGAATTGGTAGGCGACTTAACGAGTAACACCTTCTTAATGGCATTGCGTAGATTTATATCACGCAGAGGAAAACCTACAAACATTTATTCCGACAACGGTACCTCATTCGTTGGCGCGTATAACGATATTTCCAAATTTTTAAAGAACAACTGCGATTCGTTAACTGAAGGTATGGCTAATGACGGTATTAAATTTCATTTTATACCAGCATATTCTCCTCATTTTGCTGGTCTTGCGGAGGCTGGTGTGAAGTCAACAAAGTATCATTTAGTTAGAGTGTTGGGCAATTGTCATTTAACGTACGAGGAACTTTCCACAACGCTAGTTCAAATCGAGGCCATATTGAACTAACGGCCACTAACGCCTCTCTCTTCAGACCCTGAAGATTTGATGCCCTTGACTCCTGGACATTTTATAATTGGACGTCCATTGACCTCTCTACCTGCACCGGACTATCATGACCGCTCCACAAGCATGTTGACCAGGTTCCAGCGTATTGAACAGTTACGCCAGCACTTTTGGATCCGGTGGAGCAAGGAGTATGTGTCAGAACTCCAAGTACGCACGAAATGGCGCTCCAGCAAAGGTGCAACATTGAAGCTAAATGCTTTAGTTCTTCTAAAAGAAGAAAATGTGCCACCATTGAAGTGGAAGTTGGGTCGGATCATTGCGGTGTACCCGGGCACGGATGGCATCACCAGGGTTGCGGATGTGAAGACTTCGAATGGTGTACTTCGGAGATCATTTAGCAAGATTTGTCCCCTACCTGAAATTGATGATTTGGGTTGAAAGCGAGGCTTTCAACGCCCGGGGGCATGTTTAGTATAGTATCGCCTATTAGTTATTAAGTATATTATTACGTTACTTATTTGGTTATATTTAAAATTTTGGTTATTTTGTACTCAGCGCCTGATGCATCTTAATGGCATCTTTATGTTTACGCGTCGCATCGTACTCGGCGAACAATTAGCATTAAGTACCGTGTATGTTCTTACCGACATTAATTTAATATCACATTACAACTCTTTACCGTGAACTGTGTGGTGGTTTTATTTTGCCTTGACGAAGATTTTAATTGCTATAATACCTAAACTACAGCGGCAACAGCTAGTATTCTATTATATTATTATTATTTTGTAAGATGATGATGCAAAGTAAAAGTATAGAGACTCATTAAAAGGAGGGCTTGATAATTAATACATTTTTATTGAATACCGGGCAAACAAACAGATGAATCATCAACAGTTAATAAGTTTTAATGGTTGTGAATAAATTATATTCAAGTCTCTATAGTTCAATCACCTTTGTGAATCAAATCGAGACTATAAAAGGAGTTCTTTAAAATGGATGTCCTTATGTTGTTTATTTTCTGAACTTATTGATACAAAACAAACAGCAATAGCAGAACAATAAAATATGCTTAGCGGACATCTCCTACTCAATATCTGATTACCTCCCTGCTAAATTTCATTTTTAGTTTTTGAGAGTTCGTGTTTAATCTGTGAGTGATTGAGACTCACACGTTCACGCATAGTATACTTTGATTTTACGTGCAATATATTATATACAGTACATATTAAAAACCTTTACTACGGTAACAGTAACGATAATATATAGACACGGTTATTAATACGAGTCGTTGGGAACATGTTAACTGGAAGCAAATGACGTTCGAAAGATGATTTATGAGGTTGGAAAGAGCGTGGAGCAAAAAATACTTCAGCTTCATATAGACGATACATGTCACCAAAAAAATTGGGGCAACCTTCCACAGATATTGAATTCCATATATTATCGTCTATGGAGGTTTATGCCTTAAGATTAGGGGAATGAAATTTCTTGGATGTATAGGGGAAATAAAATTGGTTTAGTTTCAAAGATAACATACCCGGATTACGTATGTTTTTGTTATCTGGTTTACTTCGGTAAAAAAGCAGCAAAGTAGGGTGTTAATGTCTATGTTTTGGTATATGTTGGAATTTCATGTGAAATTTTAAAAAACACATGATTTGGGTCATGCTATGGATAAAGACGTTTTCGAAGTCTTACCTCCTCAATTTTTCGATGTACTTTAGATATTTTAAATTGTGAATTAGAAATTGCATCCGTTGTAACTAAAACACTGAAATGTTTGTTAAAGTATAGCAGTTAATTTCTTTTTTGGTATACGGAATCCAAAGAGTCGAGGAATTCGAATATGAGACGGACAGAGAATAAAATTAGATAGACATGTCGTTATTATGGGACAATAAAAATATTATAGTCATGTAACAAATGTACTTAACAGGACGACTATAATGAGCTTGTGTGTTGCCTTAACTTAGTAATATCACCGTATCTTAAAATAAAAGAAAACCAATTAAATAAACATGAACATTAACTCTAATTTACATAGCATTAAAAACTGCAAATTGTTTCCCTGAATTCATAACATCGGAACATCGGCATTTGCGTAAAAGAAGAGCAACTTCTCAAACTTTAAACTGAAGTGGAGCTGTTGGGGAAAAAGATCGCTTTTCTGCGGTATTAAAGTGTATCAAAAGTTTTAAAATCTTCAGCGCTAAGAGTACTCCGTAGCCTCAGAACCGTTTTAAGTTCAACTTTTTGTTACTATAAATATGGATGTGGTTACCTTTTTATATTAAAAGCCGGCAAACCAGCAGATGGGACGCCTATGACGCGAGGACCAGGAGCATGATACGTTGCTAGCGAAGATAGAAGCGATGATCCATATGAACGAGTTACCGAAACCTCTTCAACATTGCAAACATGTCAGAACATGGCTAAATTGAGTTATGGAGAATGACAGCTAGCCAGGACATTGGTTGGACTGAATGATATCTAAAGTTACAACTTAATATGCGATGTCATATTAATATTGATCTCAAAATATGTCAATGATCTTAAAATAATACTAGATTTAAGAAGGTATACTCAAATATCACGAGCGAATACGGCCTTTTGTATGGTACAAGCTTTCCGCCCACGTCTTCGCCCGCGTGTAATTCGGTTATATCACGTCTTTTAATTAACTGGACAGCGCTTTTTATTCTGACTTTCCAAAAATCCTTTCTTAGTTCGTAGCTCACTTGTGTAACTTGAGGAACCTGTATGCACAGTTTCAATTGGATCCATTGAAAAAATAAAAAGTTTCAGTTTATCCTATTTTTTATCCCCTTAGGGGGTAATTTCCAAAAATCCTCACTCAGTGCTTCCCTAGACTCCCCAAGGAACATACATACCAAATTTCAGCTTCTTACATTCAGTAGTTTCGGATGTACGTTGTCTGTCAGTCACTGAGTAACGGAAAAGTTTTATATATGACTATGGATTACACTCGAATAGAGGAAAATAATAAATCTACCAGTAAAATTTGTATTGAGCATTACGTAAAAGACGTGTTCGTAGCCACGCTTTGTACCGTATTCAATTGCGGGATCACCGAATTATGTACCAATCAGTACCAATAGGCCTATATACATGTAGGTTGCTCCAAACTTATAGATAAAATTTTATACAAAAGTCTGAACTTTGGCGAAATTGGCACGTCGTTTGATGGTGTTTCTTTACACATCTTCATTGGTTATAGTTATCATTATATAAACACATGTTGTATTGGTACTTCAATACTTTAATATTAATGTAATCTGTTCCTTAATTTATTATATGTTAATTTATGTAGTGGTTTGTAGACGAACAGATAAATATGAATAGTTTAAAAACTTTGGTAACATCCATCATTTTCTATTATATCAATTTACGTGTCTTTGAAGATTGATTGAAACACTTTACTATTTTTTATACTTTGATAAAATTTTATCTCGATAAATCATTTATGGATGACCGCTTTTTCAAAGCAGTGAAAAGTTTTTGAATAAAATTAAACTTTTCGGCCGAGTCGACACGGAGGAGTTCTGAACTTATTTTGGAGGAGAACAACACGTCGAAATATTAGTAGATGGCGTTGTTTGTTGAAAGTTTTATTCTGATAAAAATAACGAAACCCTTAAATTGCACGTATAAAGAAATTCTAACTGAACAATGTCATTGTATGAAACATATTTGAGAAGAACTTATTATTTTAATTAACCGAATAGATCCCATAAAAATTTTATTATTTTTAGATTTTTTGTCTTTTTCGGTTTCCCTATTTGTATGTGGCAAATCTAAAAAAAATTGTTCCCTGTTCCCACTAATCTAAAAAAATATTCTAACTGCTTTGAGGAGCTTGGGGTAACATTAAGTCTTTGTTTTATTTCAATCGGTTCACAAATAAAAAAGACCAAAGTCTAAGTCTAAATATTTTTTCGAATTTGAGTGTACTTTAATGCAATTGGGGCGTATTTTCAGCAAGAATAATATTTCTTTGCTCAAATGACATGAGTTTACATACTCACAACTAATGTTGCTATTCGCGTAGAAGAGCCTACTCCCGTATACTTATTCCATATTTGATCGAGCCTAGTATCACATCATCGCGCATCACAAGCTTTAAGAGTTTAACATCATGATAAAACTCCTTTAGACACCGTAATAGAAGGGAAAGTATGTTCAAAAGTGTTTTATAACGCAGGCGCGCAAAGCACATTTTAGAATTGCGTAGATGATATTTTATAACCAGTCTCTAAGAAATTACTCATGGCTAAAAAGCGAATAAGACTTGGGGAAAAATGTGCACTAAGAAATGCAATAATCTGTCAAGTATCAGTATGGGTAAAGTAAAAGTTTGATTTGATTATTAACAAAAAAGTTTTCACCGTAATAAATTATATACCTTCATAATTTTTAGTAAAGTAATTTTTTATTATTGTAACAGGCGGAATAACAAAATACTGCAATTTTATGTTTATAATTTATCTATATTTTAGTAACATTTGAAATGAGAATTCTTTATGTGCATAGCGAAAAGTAACTTTTTCACTAAAGAAAGGAAAACGTGCATCTCCGTAGCAGTTTACCGTAGAAGCATCGTTACTAGAGAATGTCCTTACATCATTTTAACAAAGTTCCTTTATTTCGAAACGGAACTCATAAACTTCTTTTCATTCCGTTGCCTTATCTATGAAAATTATGTGAAATTTGAAATATATTTAAAGGCTTCGTTATAAAATGCATTCTTGCCGCAAATTCTTGCGAGTTGCGCGCCAGGGTTGAACAACTTTTCAACATTTTTGTTCCAAACAATTCTCGTATTAACGTCGGTTTGTTTTCGCTTTGTTAACGATATTTGGCTTCGCATTCGCATCTGAAGTTATTTTGTTACTCATAGTCTAAATTGTTTCTGTGAACAGCGGAACAACACTAAAGTCAACTTTTTCATTTACTTGCTGTTAATATTTGAATTTTCAAAAGATTTTTGCTTTGAAAATTTTTCATCGATTAATACTTTATACTTTGAATGCACTTAGTAGATTTACAATCAAAATCGTTCGTTTGAATTGTTTCTTTTAAACGATTGTGGTGGCATTAACCTCTAATGCACTTTGCACCTAACCCAATTGACACACACAACAATGTGACACGCTAGCAATAAGTTATAATAATAATTATATTCAATTAATAAATCAGTATGAAATCAGACTTGGTGTGAATCATTCGTGTGTTCCCTTCATACTCCACACTCAACTATTATCAGCAACCAGAACACACAGAACACGCATCCCGACATTTACACCTACACGATATCAAATTTCAAGCTAGTGCTACTTTGTTTATCAAATAAATAAACGCTAACACATTAAGTATACCCTAGCAATAGGATATATACCTTTATCCCAGGTAGCTTGGACAAATAAGACATCACAAACACATAATACAGGACCGAGAACAAACATTTATCTGCTACATTTTAATGTGTGCCTCAGATGGAAGTCAAATGCAGAACCCCTTGTTCACAGTTATAATAATATTTCAAATCAATTCGGATTCGGATGCTTTTGAACTTCGAACCCCTAATTAAATTTCATGAAACGCATCACTTCCAATAAACTATCCAATTTATCATCGCTAGGACAATTATTATGTATACAGCGAACAATAAAGGATGTATACCTTTTACCGTGCAGAAAATTGCTTTTACCATCACTATTACTCGCTTATTTGTGGGCTCGAGAGACACTTTCTTCTTTTTTCTCTCTTCTGTCTTGGCTGGAAACGCATCGCCTCTGATGTTAGCGGGGTACATCAACGGCAATGGTGACGAGCTACCATCAGGGGGCACGTCTGTTCGTATATTGGTTATTAAAAAAACGTTATCATTATTACAAAACTATAGAGGTTTTGTAATAATGACCGTAATAAATCGGAACCGTTAAAACATTTAACAACACACAAAACGTTGCGTCCATCAGAGCACAAGTGCAGGGTATAAAAGACTGTAATTTTACACACGAGAATAAAATTTACTTTATTAAAATTCAGTTGTTGGTCGATCATTCCCTTGATTGGTGCGAGCAATTTTCAATGAGTCGTGTTGTTATTTCAATCATTGAAACAATCATGGACGGAAGCAATTACGAACAACTTTTACGCGGAGCTAAAGTTGTTTGTTATTGAGGCCAATAAATAAATCTTGACCTTTCGACAATATTAACAATTTTTGCCATGACGATATTCAAAAAATATCGATCAAAATTACTGATAGAATCAAGAAATGACGTGCTTAAGTGTATTGACAAAATACCTGATTTTGAATTTTAATAGAAGAATATATTTTTGTCAATTGAGTGTCATCTGTCACTGGCTGGAGGCTGGGTCACTAATATTTGGACTGTGAGCTTGTATGTCACTATCCTTGATTGTTCTTGCAGCCTGCATAACTATGTGACGGTAGTTATTTATTTTTCGTTTTATATTTAAAGTTAAGCATAATTAGGTACTTATATAATTTCAAACACTACGAAAAGTTCTTGCCAAAGACACAAATATGCCTCAAATAGTATTAGAAGCAGAATTCTAATCGCATACCTTTATCCAACATGGCCATTGAAGCACAAATTCAGTCATTGTTACAAATTCCTTCAATATGCGCTATTTGATGGCGGAATGCAAATATTTCAACCGGTTCGCTCCAAAATGTAACTGGGTTATAGCACCGGGATTACGCAATTCAATTAAAATCCAGAGTAACATGACCTATACGCGGTTATTTACAAAGACACTTTCGAATTAAAGCCACGTAGTCAAATTTAAATTGAGTTTTAGGCAACAGTAATTAGATCTACCGTACAATCTTCGCCTAAATAATCATAATAGAACTCTAAGAGGTAGAGTGATTTGGGTTTACAAAGGTTTTATTTCTTGTTAATTTTTGATCTAGAATAAGGTTAGATTAAAATCGCCATATTACATGATGGGAAATGTATGTACCCATTTTCAAGCACATACTTACCTAAACGTATAAAACAGGAGTCCAAAAAGCTAAACTACATATTATTATTACTATTAAGTTAAATTCTTACTTATGCCTAAACATTAGAGGCGTGCTAAGAATGGTCTCAATTATGAATTAAAATGTCACAATAAATATATAGGTATACTTCTAAAACTTGATCAAATAATTTAACCCCGTTGTACCTTATTGTACACCATCTTATTTAATCAGTCAGACATACATATTTTTTTATGTTTATCAGACTGAAGCCTATAGGTAGTAAACAAACCGAGCAAAGCTAGGGTATCCAAACTAGTATGTATTTCCCTGTTAATTTTTATATGGATTGGTCCTCAGAAAAAATATTGAGGTTCGATGACCCTAAAGTATGCTTGTACTCATAAAAACTTTTCAGACAATTCTACTTTATCCCAATTAGTTTTAGTAGCAATGTTGCCAAAATACGCCATTATGCCGCACATTTATTCAGTTCATTGTTCACCTATTATGATTTCACTTGGCAATTAGCATAATGGAGCCTAAACAAGCGAGGGCGGAACTAGTTACGCTCCTCTAAAGTTCTTGCCTACATCATGGACTAAACAATGTAGGTGATAACGGTAAAATGAGATCATTGAATTTTTAACTCACTTTTCAACTTTCCAACTAGATATTTCTAAGTAGTTTGTTAACTAGTTTATTATTAATGTGACCTCAATCATTGGGTCTCAACCCTAAAATGGTCATCCTTTTCACTATTTATTTAAGCTTCATCTAAATATATCAACATTTAGTTTTACATTCATCATTTTTCACACTCTCATGTAATTTCAGGCCCATATAAAAATATACAGTGAAATTCCTAACTAAATATAGACGATTAATGAATATTTTCACCATCTCCACAGACAGCATTATCACGCAACCCGAATAAATAACAATAATCCGGAAATGGCTCGTTTAAGGCCCAATGACGTCTCTCGCGATCACAAGTAAAAAATGGTCAGGTCTATTTTCACTTACCCAACCTCCCAATTGAGGCTTCAGCCCGGAATCTAATAAGGCCCCGCAATTTCCGACGCCTAACCAGAGGTTTCAACGCACAGTTGACATTATTCGGTCCTCAACGAAAACTCAAAACGCCTTTAAGATTACACGAATGAGGTCACATTTATAAAAGTGGCATAAACGAATTTTCCTTACTAGCCAATACATTACTACTTGATGTATACGCTGTTTTGATGTAATAAATTTTGTTTGCTTGGAAAGTTTGACCATTAGTGGATTTGAGTATATTTGTTATATAAAATATTAAGAACTATGAACATAGTTTGCTAGCTGATTTCAACCCGTAAAAATGGTACAGAGAACAAGTCTGTTCTTGAAATTGAGAGTCTTAGATTTACCCTACCGTTCTACTGTACTACGGACTGCTGGAGAACTTAGCGTGTCTAAGAAGAAATTGTTAGAATTTCTTCTGCCGCTTGAAGGCCATCAAAGTTTAACGACTACATAATGCAGTCTGTGTAAAAAGATTTGAAAGACATCAAGAGGTAACTAAGAAAATGAGATTCAAAGATTTGTATGTAGCATTATTTAAAGTTCAAAGAAATTTTTATGAGGTGACTTAATTCAATTCCCTTTTTAATGCAGTACGGGTGATTTTTGAACGTAAAAATAGCTCAATCCATAGTTTAACGTACTTACAATGGAATCTGCATTGATAACGAATTTTTTCGATTTTGTCACTTAATTGGGTCAGACATAACGCAGTCGGAATCAGAAGTGCCTTTTGCAGCAGAGAAGCAATAGCGAAAATTTTGGCACTAACTAACTACCCTTTCCAACTACAACAACGAGACCCGAAGTAACTAAACTCTGTCCATCACTTACGAATAATACAACCCAGACTATACTTTAATAGTCCACTATTTCTTCTAAAAAATATTGCATCATCTATACAAATAAATAAAATTGGAGTGTCTGTTCGTATTATTATTAATAATATTAAAATATTTTTATTAAATGCATAAATTATGGATCTGTATATATACACGGTACATATACCAAAATAACATTTTTACAATTTTTGTCTGTCTGTCTGTCTGTCTGTTTGTTTTGTTTTTAGTTTAATAATTTAACATTTAATAATTTACGTTCACAAATTAATACCTTAAACAGAAACAACAAAAAATTAAAAACTGTACAAAGGTAACGCTTATTTCTAAAAAAAATCTTCCAGCAGACCCATGAACGGAGAGGTATTATTTACTTTACATTTTTTTCTTGACAGGAATGGAACGACTATAAGCTGAAGTGGAATCCAGATGACTACGGTGGCGTGGACACCCTGCATGTACCTTCCGAACACATTTGGCTGCCAGACATCGTGCTATATAACAAGTAAGCAAAGTTCACTACTACCTCGGAACATCTTTGAAATCGTCATCATCTTTATCAGCATCATTCATGATACCATCAAATGAGGTCAGCAAAACATATCATTGTCTTAATTCCAGCAAACAAGGATTAGGGTCATCACTAAGGACTAAAGTCACATTATAAGTGGTTACTATTACTTAACCTTGGATATCCTTAACATGACGGATCAGCTGCAAGTGAGATGCATCGTCCTAATTGGCAGCGATCGTACGATGGCGCGATGCGTTCTCGTCGTGCGATGGGTTCAAACATACTGTTTCATTACAATTACTTGCGAGGTTAAAATAGGACACTCTGATGAAATCTGTATGTTTGAACCCATCGCACGACGAGAACGCATCGCTCCATCGTACGATTGCTGCCAATTAGGACGACGCCTAACAAGAATATTAAATGGAAATTTAATGTCACGAGCTCTGTTGCATTTCTGTGTATCGATGGATTCGTGTCGTCGTAAATCTGTGTTGTCATAGTTTAAATAGTCGTTAAACCTTGTTTGAAATCATCCAACCCTCGAACTGGCCACTAAATCCTCAACATCAGCACTAGAGCAGTTTGTTGACATATTCAAGCCTCAATTACGAGGAAGGAGAGAAATCCCTGAACCACAACAAGTTACTAATGGGTTGAACGTTGAAGCAAGTAAATATTATTAATGGTACCCTTTCAAAAACAAGAAAGATTCCATTTTCCACTCTGTAAAACAAAAAGAAATTAATCAAACGCTCCATAAAATGGCCTTAACGTTAATCTAACTTAAAAGAGTGTTTACTCCGGAATCAATTTAAAAAAGTTTCCAAGAACCTGTGTCCCGCCAAAGTTCTATAGTGGCTATTTCTTTCAATGAACAAACTTGGCAACTGTTATAAAGCCTGATTTTGTTTGCTGGTCGTCTTATCTCCTTATTTTCTCGACGATCCACCATTATTTTGCATTATCACCACGACTCGACAACTTTATCTAAGGGACCTTTAACCGCAAGCAAAAACTCTACCCTCCTTTTATACTTTTATCCTCCGAAATTTAGAATTATTCACGTATCAATGGTGAAGCAATTTTGGTTGTAACATTTTTATAGCCCCTTTTAGTACTCTAACCTAATTTGCAAGTTATTACTTGTAATTTTAGATACTAAAGGTTTCATGGAAGATGTAACTCAACATATCATGTAAGTAGGTTAATATTAATATGTTAATGCGATGTTGTTGCATTATGATATAAAATGATTCGTAGCACTTAGACTAAATTCACACTTAACTATAACCCACAGTATATAGACACTAATTAAATAAATTTGGTCTACATAATTTACATAATTTCCGGAAGAGTGTAATGTTAGATTAAAATAGACCTACAATAAAGTTATGAGGGTATACTTAGTTCTTCGCAGTGTACCTAATCTACTGATATTCATGAAAATATATGACGTTAAAATTTTAATTGCAGCTATATGAGAATCAATTTGAAATATTCGTGTTCATAAATATGATCACAGTAATAGAATCATTAAATTAAAAGTGTTGTAGGTATCCGATCGCTGAATTTGCAGAAAAAGCGCTGGCTCGTTAACATTGCATCAATGAATTCCATAATTTATATCCAGAAGGGAATATCATCGTATGAGAACAATTTACAATCAATAAGTAACTTTTTGGCGCGTACTCAAGACTCTAATTCAATTGGAGCCATTCAAGAACATAACGTTACCATTTTTAAACTAGGATATTCGCAAAGTCGACTACATCAGTGGCAGTTCACCGCATTTCTATGCATTTATTCTACGCGTCGCTGAAAATTGATATTTAAGGTTTAGGTATAGAGTTGAAATTTGTGTGAAATAAATCCCAGTGAAGTTCACATAAAGTTGTCCAGGCGGAAAGCACGATAAGCACGAATGCAGTAATGTAAATCCCATCAAAAATGTTAGGGTAAAAGTATTGAGAACTTTGCACCTTTTTAACGAAACTAAGTTAATAATTAGCTGGATAAGATAACACTTAGTTTTAAACTAAGAAAATGAGCTCAGGACAACTACTTAAACATTATTATCTATTTATAATAAAGTAATCATCTTATGGTAAACGGTCACCTGGATGTCGGCATAACTGGCATAATGACTATGTTGTTTATAGAACTCCAGACAATTTTAGTTACACAACCATACATTTTCAAACTGCAACACGAGTTACCCAACTAATCCCTAAAAGCCGTCGTGTTATCTAATCTGGAACCACTTGAGCACAACAATGGCCCGCATTACGAAACAAGCATACAGATCGTAATTGTCTCCACCTGTATAGTTATACATAAATTGCGGGTTGATAACTACGTTCACAGCTTAATGTTGTTACGAACAGCACGTGTCCAGCAATGTATAGTAGCCTTGAATTATAGTCGCATCGTATCAAAGTTAAGCCAGCAATGCGAAACCGCATGCCGTTTGATCAGATAATGTTAGGGATACGTTGCTATTAGGAATTGTGTTCAAACTAAGCTTGGTTGAATTATTTAGGATTAGTGTAAATGCTGTGATAGTACAGGCATATTCACACTGTTTCTTTCTCGGGACAATTTTTTATGAAGGAAAATGAACTCGTGCACCATTTTCCAAATATTTCTATTTAATTACTCATCGTGCCTCGCTTAACTTAGGGAAACTTATTCTTTGCGTTTGGAAATATTTTTTTATTCGTACCCCTCTGTAATTACTAAACAAATTTGGTGAGATATCGAAAGCAATCCCACCAATTGGTCCAATTGTGAATCTAAACCATTCTGGGATCCACATGAAGACACAAAAAAATTTCAACTAAATCGGTACAGCCGTATAGGAGGAGTGCAATTACATACACGTACAGAATATACATCAGTGATAATGTAACATTCAAATGGTGAAAGACTTTTTGAAATCGGTCCAGTAGTTTTTGAGCCAATTCCTTACAAACGTACAAATCTTTCCTCTTTTTAATAGCTAGTATGGACAATGACATATGTATGTATATCTTTCATTTTATTATTAATCATCTGTCGATTTTCGTAGATGATGCTACCGGCCAATGAAAGTTTGTTGATCACCAGCCAGTAGCATTTGAAAGACTCATCTCATATTATCTTCTCTCCTAACTTCGCCTCTATTTTACTACTCGCCTAATTTCGTCTCACCACACCTCACCAGACTTCGACTCGCCTTATCTCACTACAACCTCTATGGTTTTTAGTTCAGATTTAAAATTCCTTCGTCATATTAAATAATAGCTAGTTCAAGCCACAATCTTACGCTAGTATATGGAAGTTTAAACACTCGAAGTTCGTGCGCATTTCGTTTTAACATGTGGATCATTTGATATAATTGTATTTCATTTTACCTGTAAATGTACGTTACCTGTAAATACGTAAAATATATTATTCTATTAGACGCCGTCAATTTTGAGTATAATACGTGCAGAATAACGCCAGTCTGGTCAGCTATTTGAAACTATAATCCGTCGACAATACATTTATCTTTTGCAAAAGGTAGTAAAATAGATTTTTCCATATTTCCATTCGCTGGAAACTTTATTATTTCCACATTCTCGCGACGCTCTCCTGAGAGTTGCCTGAACTTGATTGCCTCTTCAACTTCTCCGTACTTTGTGTTAGTGTGTTAGTGACGCCCTCTGTCATTCTTAATGGAGGAAAGGTAAAAGATCACAGACGTGCCGGCCAATTATATTTCCACAGTAGTAAAGTAGCTCTTTTACAACTTTCGCTGTTATGAAATTAATTCACTATAGTTCCGCTTGGTGTGACGTCAATCCACTACGCTCATTTCAGATAGTACAAAATGAGCGTAATGATGACGCCAACACTAATAACTCAATAATATATCGAGACTAAATAATAATAATATATTATATCTAAAGATTTTTTTTTGTTTTTTATTTGAACGAGCTCTGGAACTATCAGTCGTATTTGAAAAAATATTTTTATGTGCGATAGCCTTTATGAGGACGACATAGCCTGTATGGCATTATAATATATACCCTATACCAAGCGATTAAGATTCCCAAAGCAAAACGAGGGCACATTCTGGTATCACTCAAATTAGCTTCATACTTTTAGAACATTTGCTGAAAACTCATTCTGATTTATCGATTAATACAACAAACAAAAGTTGTTAGTATCCGAAGTAATATCTCAATTTATTAGACACGAAACAACAAGGACTTTTAGCTAGCACTTTACAGGGTTCACTGGAAAGAGATGCTTCTAGGTACGTTACGTGACGTGGCAGTAATATTTTTAAATTCAAGCGGATAGAGGTTACTCTTAATGCACCTGTGACTTCCCTAAAAGCTCTTTCCGCGAATATTCCGAGTAAACTTTATTTTTAATGGCACCACGTTAGCATAATGGGAGACAACGGCGACCTATATTTTACGAGACAATTTACAGGGATGTGCGAAAGTTGGTCCTGACAACGCTTTTAGAGGACAAGATGTCACAATTTGTTGCCTACAACTTTGCTGATCGAAGTGTTTTCGTACAAGTTTGATGGGTTTATTTACTTAACTCAGTTTGTGTCTGTCGCTGTAGGTAGTTGAGGGTTTCGAGATGCCTTTAGTTGTGTTAATTTGCTAGTGATTTTTATTGATTGAGTTTGAGTCTGGCAGGTATATTAGGTAATTACAAAAAATCTATTTACAAATTATTATTCTCCGCTATTCGTGTTTATCAATTTAGTCTAATGGTTAGCTGGTAGAGAATGCATCTGGCATTAAGCTTGCTATTTTTATCGTGATAATAATTATATTAGCCTAAATAAACAATTTTTTTATTTGTTTGTTTAATTAATTTTGATTACATATTTGGAGAATCATTTATAATGTAATTTATTATCAATATACTTGAAGCAAAAACATAAATAGAATATACGAAACAGAAACCAATTTTAAAGTCATAATTTTAGTAGTTTTTGAAATTTCGTCTTTAATTAGTGACAAAGTGTGCTTTTTTTTAACGCATAACATGAATGACATGACATGAATATATTACTACAATAAACTTCATGTACTTATATCAGTAGACTTAGTTTACATAAGTCTACTAATATAGGTACTATTAAGTATTAATAGTTATTTATTTGAAGTTATAACTAGCAGGTAACTGAGATATTGTATTGAGATAGTTCATTGTCAGATCATAGACATGAAAGTAGGTACATGGTCATATGAGTATGTAATGCTTAGAAATATAATCAAAAATCTGTACGATAAATATTTAAAAAATGGTACTCAATCTCAATATCTTATATTAACTAAAAATCCTCGGGAAGTATGGACACAGTGTGCAAACGCTCAAAATACTGCGGTCTAGTGTCCTTTGAATCGCCGCGCGTTACGCCACGCGCGAGAGCTCCGATTGTCCATACTTTTGGTTTTTTTATGAATAATTATGTCAAATTTTAAGAATCGATAAAATCGAAGAATCGAGTACTGAGTATCCCCTATAGTGGGCCTATAGTATGTTAAGTGACTTACGATTCACCTTGAAGAATAGCGAAAGCTGTCATATCAGTATTCGTTTTCAAAGGGAGTGCTAATGCGTCAATGATTGTTAAACTGAATAAGTATAAAGAGTAATTTGAGAAGAAGTATACTTATTCACTTTTCCATATAACAGATTTCTAAGTGAGCGATATACATATAAAGTCATAAGGTTAAAAACCTTTTCAATGTGCACATACATTTTCTTCAGTGCCTCTTTCAACAAACTTAAGAATAGTGAGGGCGGAGGTGGTTGCGCGGCAATTATGTATTCTTTAGGAAAGTTTTAATGAATAAGACCTTTGTGAAGAGGCGACCACTGGGTTTGTTATTGCTGACACACGGACGTAAAGCTAATGTCTGGAAGATTTAAGTTACAAACATAATATGTATATACATAATTTTCTTCTGTGCGTGTGTAATGTAATTGAACTCCTCCTAGACGGCTGTACCGATTTGGTTGAATTTTTTTGTGCGTCTTCAGGTAGATCCGAGAATGGTTAAGATTTACAATTACAATTATGTCACTAAATTTGTTTATCATTTATAGAGCGGTACGAAGTTCGCTGAGACCGTCCCATCCATCCACCCATCCGCTGCCGACCAAATGGTAACAACCGGCCAAGCGAACAAGGAGTTTTGCCACTAGCGGTCACCCATCCAACTATCGACCGTGCCCGCTGTTGCTTAACATTGTCGATCAATTAAGATAGATCGACCCCAGTCGTGTCGTGTTATCATTCAACTTTTGATGCATGTGTTATTGAACGTGGTAAAGATAAACAAAATTAACAACCATTAGGTAACACCCCCATGACTATATCCTATCAATAGTGTCCACCGCGACACGAGCTGTTTGTAACAAGGTTTGGACAGTAAACACAGTCAGCAATGTATATATGAACAACAATTACGTTTCTCGTTACGTAATGGGAGCCTTTGTTGGTGTTACAGAACGTTAGTAGATTAAATCAACAGAGAACAGGGATTACGTTTCTGATATGGACGTTAACGTATTAGTGACATAATATGTGGTGTGGTAGGTACTGATGGTAATACTTACAAACGGCCCCCCTGGTTGATAGCTGGACATGAAAAAATGTACAGAAATACAGATTAAGTAAAAACTTATAGCTTGAGGATATGTGTCCAACTTGTGTACTGCAGTATAAGAGTGTGACTTAGGGCCAGTTTCACCGGTTACGGATAAAGTGCCGGATAGCCCTAGGAATTTATCTGCCACTTAACAGTTGACGGAGCGGCAACGTCGCTTTTTTGCGTTTCGTTACTACTACGTAAATTATTGTCATTTGAAAATTATTTTGAAAACTTAAATAATAAAATACTTTTTTGTTCAAAATAATCCAATTCGACTTTTTTTAATATTTTCAAGTATAATTTTATCATTATAGAACGAAAATAGTAGGATTTATAATAATATGATTTACTACAGTTCAAAACTTCAAATTCCAAATGTGTTTATAGAAACGCCACTTGAAACATTTTTTATCTGTCAGATAACGCCTTTATCAGCCACTTGAACTGGCAGATACCTATCCAACACTTTATCTGTCACTTCTGTCAGATACCTATGAAGCCAAAAGATGTAGTTTATCTGGGAGATAAATTCCTAGGGCTATCCGGAACTTTATCCGGAACCGGTGAAACTGGCCCTAAGTCAAGAAACTATAGGTTAAGCATTCTTGTTTTTGGAATAATCGTCCAGTATGTCATAAGGTAATTCCCAATCAATAGCACGTCATCGCAGTGATAGCCAATTGGTTTGAATGTAAAACTCCCGAACGGGAAGGTCCGAAGTAGTTCAGACCTGTACATTTAATTTTTAAAAATGATGTCCAAATTAAAAATTAGTATACCTTGCCTTACCTTGCTTCGGTAATGGAAAACATCGTGAGCAAACCTGCACACCTGAGAGTTCTCCAGAATGTTCTCAAAGGCGTATGAAGACTACCGACCTGCACTTGGGTAGCCAGCATGGTGAACTATACCTTCCGCTAGTTAGAGGAGAACTGAGTCCAGCAGTGGCACAATTATGGGTTGCGAAGAAGTAGGTAACCCTTATTCACTAAACTGCTCCTTGAGATTAGGTCTTAGTCTACAATAATGGTATTTACGTTAACCCGACGGAATATCTACTGACTTGATGTCATCAGTCTACCCTTTTCTAAGAATAAAACATAATTTCTCTTGTTACAGCGCGGACGGCAACTATGAAGTGACGATCATGACGAAAGCGATACTCCATCACGATGGCAAAGTAGTGTGGAAGCCACCAGCCATCTACAAATCGTTCTGTGAAATCGACGTCGAGTACTTTCCTTTTGACGAACAAACCTGTTTCATGAAGTTTGGGTCCTGGAGCTACGATGGTTACACGGTAACGTTAACAATAAACAATAAATCTATTTGGCAATGATAAATAAACATGGTCACCAGGTGATAATTGAGTATTGTATTCCATGGAGACCGATGGGCGAAATTTGGTTAATACTTGTTTTATGTACATAACCGAAAACCTAGCAGGCGGACCATGGCAAGTGGTCGTCCATGGGCAGCAGTAATACCTTAGAAATCGACGCGCTGTCGATAAAGATATAAGGAAAACAGAAAAGGAAAATAGACAACAAACTATGAAAACAATCATGCTTTGAGAAAAAAAATGCTTTGAGTACCTACTGCAAAGACTGATGTTATAAAAATTTGGTCATTCCGTTTTATGTTGAATTTATATTGTTTTTATAAAGTTATTATTTGTCTAAAATAGATAGAATGTTTAAAAAATATTAAAAAAGAATATACTGTTTCCTACAAGGAATACAAAATATAAATATTTTAATACAATGAGATGCAGATGTGCGAGGCCGACTTTGTGAACAAAAGAAGAACGAATATTTGTTTACGTGCACTGCAATATTCATGGCATCCTGGACTTTTACGAATGACTGCTTAAGAAAAAAATAATAAGAACGAATAGAATATAGAAGACGATGAAAAAGATTTCGATGTAAATATTCTACCGTATATAATTTAATAATCAAATTTGTTGTGAATTCAGCTCTTAAAAAAATCCAGAAGAATAAGAATAAAAATAAACGAGTTCTATTGTAATCGAGATACATTGTCAGCCGTAATATTTATCGGTTCTCAATAAATAATGAGGTAGATGAGATGTATGTATGTGTTCAGGAACGAGAAAATTGATGTGATAAAAACTTCGGGATGGAGTTTTCAGAAATATGCTTCTTGTTCCAACAACCATCAATCGCAGTACTGTAAGGAAGTCAATAAATCTGTGCTTCTTGCAGTTTCACATAAATAAAGCTAAGCCTATGTCTGCGCATTACAGCCCCTATCTCAAGGTCCCAAAGGGACTATTTCAATCTTATATCGCCATCGCACCTTATATTGTTGTTTAGAATAACATACATGTTGTATGAAATATTAAGCGTTACGTATTTACTTTTACTTACGTAATTGGAAACACTATAAGAGTTTAAAGGATTTTTTTTTTTCAACAGGTGGACTTGAGGCACTTAAAGCAAACGCCAGACTCGGAGCTTATAGACATGGGCATTGACTTGTCAGAATATTACATCTCGGTTGAATGGGACATCATGCGTGTGCCAGCAACACGAAATGAGAAGTTTTACTCTTGCTGTGAAGAACCTTACCCCGATATTATTTTTAATCTCACGCTAAGAAGAAAAACCCTCTTCTATACGGTCAACCTTATTATTCCTTGTGTAGGCATCTCATTCCTCTCAGTCCTTGTCTTTTACTTACCCTCAGATTCTGGAGAAAAGATCTCGCTTTGTATTTCTATCCTTCTTTCCTTGACCGTGTTCTTTTTACTGTTAGCAGAAATTATTCCACCGACGTCACTAACTGTCCCCTTGCTAGGAAAATATTTATTATTTACTATGATGCTAGTCACACTATCTGTAGTTGTCACTATTGTGGTGCTAAATGTAAATTTTAGGTCGCCTGTAACACATCATATGGCCCCTTGGGTACGCAAAATCTTTATAGATATATTACCTAAAATATTATGTATTCAGAGACCGGAAAAGGATCCCGATGATGATGAGAACGACAAACCTACTGAGGTGAGAAATAATGAGATTTTTGGACATAAGAAAATACAAGCGTATAAGCGTATATATACGTGCATCCCTATTATTGTACAACAATATTTTGATATTGTTTTGTGGATTCTTGAATGCACTTCAATTTTAATTAGTGTATTAACCAATGTTTTAGAAGACCTCATATAAATGATAATATCCTATTAAACTTTCAACAAAGGAGCTGAATGATTTTTTTAACATATTTTTTCCATTCAAAACATTTTCCATTGAAAACCTCAAACCAACAAAACGGTATGTTTTACATTCAATCTGAAACTGCTCTCAACAATAAGCATTTTAATTGTCCTCAACCATGGGAGTCTTCTGGGAAATGCTTCCTTCAACGGCATTCTAAATTCATTGTACTCGGCGTGTATCGCGAAAATATCGCTTCCAGCCCAATTTCATTCCATTTCGATTTTCCTTTATTACTCAACGCCGGCGGGCTTAACGAGCGCTCGCGGCCCCCGTTATTTATGTTCCCCTGGTGGCTGCGGACGGATCGCGATATACGAGCCGGCAGACGCGGCCCAAAACTGAGACCTCTCCGGCCTAATTGTGCTTCGGCTTAAGCCAAGTCGATACACCAATCCCGTGAAACGCCAACTGACATTTTAATCTCTGGGTATTTCAGACACTGCCGAAGCTGTTATTGTTGACAAATTCTACACTTATTTTCGTATTATGTTTTCCTGTTTGTTTTTACAGCTCAAGTGGCTTTTCCTTGAATCAAAAGAAAACATCCATTTTTATGAATTGGCTTTCATTGGATGTAATTTTTTAAATATTTTAGGTACTCACAGACGTTTTCGGTGGAGATGATTTAGACGGTAAATTCAAAGAATGGGGCTGCGAAGAGTACGAATTGCCTGGAATGCCACCATCACCTCCGCCACCACCTGGAGGCGATGATGAGTTATTTTCACCTTCTCCTGGATCTCCCTGCCGTCTAGACCTCGATGATGGCAGCCCGTCTCTCGAAAAGCCTTTCGTAAGAGAAATGGAAAAAACTATAGAGGGTTCCAGGTTTATAGCTCAACATGTCAAAAATAAAGACAAATTTGAGAGTGTAAGTATATTTTAAACCTTAAAGTTCTGTTAAAAACCCAACTCCCCTTAATGATATCGTGTGTTACAGGTGGAAGACGACTGGAAATACGTGGCAATGGTTCTGGACAGAATATTTTTGTTTCTGTTCACGATAGCTTGCGTTGTCGGTACTGCGATGATTATATTCAGAGCACCAACCTTTTACGACAATTCCAAGCCAATCGACATCCTGTATTCGAAAATCGCCAAAAAGAAGTTGGAGCTGCTCAAAATGGGATCTGAAAGTGACCCGGGTCTCTGAAATTCGTCTTACGTCTTCGGCCACTCGCCGCCGAAGACGTTCTGGGAGCTGATCGTCATGTGGTGGCATGGATGATCCATGTAAGACTCCCAGATGGGAACTGCTAGGCGAGGACGTATTTTACGTGTTTTGTGCTCAGTGTGGTGCCAAGCGCCCGGTGCGCTGCGGGACGTACACACGCCGCAGGTGTGTCCAAAGCCGTCTTTTTATATTAAAAACTCGAACGCGAGACTGTGTCCGTCGATAGTCGAAACAAAAACGGAGCAACCTCAAGACCTGGCCGTTTTGTGTTGTCGCCGGATCCGCCATAACTATTTTTATATTAGAAAAATGCTGTAAACGTATTATACCTATTAAGCGACCGTACGGTTATTTTGTATTCATTATGTATTCGTCGAACCGTTTCTTTTCAGAAATAATTTAATATGAGCGCACAATCATTGTACAGACTATCTTTAGGAAGTTAATATCTCGCGTTAGATTGTATTACGTTTATGAAATATTATTATAATGTAACTTTGTGTCGTTTAGTTATATAGATTTTACTTCGAAGAAATCGAGCTCAATTTCGTCACTTTTAGATACAGTATAAGGATGCTATTCAAGTAAATACCGAATAGTGTCGATTATTATTATTATTACAATGGTTTCGCGAACGTCCTCGGTAACAGGCGGACATGTAGATTATGTATGTTTACAACTGGTGATTTATTACACAAAGTCATTCAAATTATTATATACATTTAGAATTTTATAAACTACGTACTCGCGTAAAAATCATAAGGACAATATCGATAAATTGACGAATGCTAATATGTAATTTCCCAGTAGATCTAATAAATTAATAAGGGATTGTAGATACTTTAGGTTAATTAGGAAAAGTAAATTGAAGGAAAAGGTTATCGTATTGCCAGTATATAGTGTTAATATTCACGTCGAGTCAAGACGGTGATATTATATAACTATAGATGATATTCATAAAACAATTGACTGCCAATTGTACATTTTTATAAAATTCGATATTCTTAGATAGTTTGATAACTTGTTTAATTCAATTTTGAAAAGGTGTGCCAAATATTGCCAACAAAATAAATAAATAGTTCCGGACTGTAAGCCAATTATCGTAACTGACTTTAATTTCTAAGTGCTATTGTCTACTGATTTCTGGTTTCGCTTGAATTTTAATTCTGAGACGTTTATTATCAAAGGATGCTTTCCCTCAAAGCAATGACTGAGCATGTCAAACCTTCGGGCCTATCGCGACTGGGAGGCGCGAAGTGTTTTCGTAAACTAATATTAACCGTATTTTCACTAATAATCCTAGAGTACAGGGTAAATTTAGTACACAAGGTTCTTCTCCTAATTTGTATTTTCACGATTTTCACAGATTGTAAAGTATTTTATTCACTTATCGGCACTTTACAACTTCACCTCTTAGATAATAAACTCATGGTGAGGATTGTGAACTTAGTCTCTAAATTTAGATACCTATGTATCTTAACTTTTATTTCTATCTAGAATAGAGTCAGAATCAAATTCATTTCGTTCATAATTACTACTTATTCTATAGCTCATTCTTCGAATTTATTTTGTAGTATAAATTATTGTTTGCAACATGTTGTAAAACATGTTGCGTATTTACATCGACCCATTTTGTAGGGTAGAGTAGTGTTTGTCGTAAATAAAAAAAATTTCGAGCCGCGTATTTGATATGTCAAAGTAACTCATAATAATGTTTATTAGATAATGATTACCTAGTTAATTCAGAGGTTAACTCATATTTTAAAGAAATTCCACAGCGAGCAGAGAGGAAAACAGGGATGGTAAGTAAAATAATTCAAGCTGTTTCGTGTGATTTGTCGTAATATTTATAAGTGTTATTGAATGTGTATAACTGTCGTGTCGAAAATGCGTACATACACTGAGCTAGTTTAGATTAGGCGGTACGTAATAAACTCAGTAGATTGTGGGATACGGGCGCTGCTTAGGTCAGCGGTGGGAAGCTCGCTAAAGGTTGGAAGAAGTAAATTATTAGCTCTGTCATTTATTGGAAGTCACATCCATTGTTAGTAAACAGCTCTGAGCGCACTAAGCGCAAGTAGATAAATACGGAAATGGCGCGTGAACGTGTATCGCCAGCCGTGACGGATGAGACCTCCGACTGATAGATAGCCGGCCTCTTATTGGTCCCTGATCACGTGATGTTCCGTACTCCATGCTACTTGAGCGATGTTGACGCTCGGTTCGCCTCCGGGCTTGTAATTAGCTATATATCTTCGATGGAATTTTTGGATGGAATTGTTCACGTTACTGATACTAAAATAATTTTCTTGTAAGGTACACTGTCACGTTGGTTAATTGAAAGTAGGAATGTGCTATTGCACGCACCGAAATACACACCAATTTAGTATTAATACGACTATCAATAATAATAACGATTAATTAAGTCCAGGCTTACTACACTGTTCCGTGATCATCCGATGTTTTATTGTAGATAATGCTAGGAAATATATTTATGTATTACGGTCTGTTGTTATTTTTATATGTCTGCAAATAAAATAATGATAATATTAGTTAGATTTTCTAAAGACACCATAGGATATTCTTTAGCAAATGTTACGATGACTCGAATAAGTACTGAATCTCGGGCGATTGGTATGATAATGAACATTAATGTAAATAATTTTAGGTCAGGAAGCATGAATTATGGTAATGAGAATGCTAAACTTATAAATAAGTCAAGGAGTATTGATAGAATTCTAATATTGACATTGTGTTGCTAATATAACTGCCAATGGTTTGAAATTCTTTTAACACTTGTTAGACTGAATGAGAACGATCGAGAAACGAAGATTTTCTTGAATGACAAATAATAATTAAAATAATGTTGTTGCATGATACGTTGATAAAAACAGAAAAAAAAACTATTTACGAACCCATGAAACGCCAGAACTAACTTACTTAAATTCAAATGAATAAACTAAACATATCAACTGACATTAACTATCTCTTTCTACAAACTTTACTTTATTATAAACCACGATTGTTTCACACAAGGGCAAAACATGGCTCTAGTCATATTACTCTAAATTTAATAGAAATTTTGGTAACAAAATCTAACAAACCATTTTAAAGGGTAAAATATACTATTTGATTGCTGTTACCTTCTTCGACATAAACAGTAGCGAAACTGAGCAATGCCCTAATTTTAATTTCCATATTCATCGTGTTATATGTGTCCCTGGTATGTTTCCAATACTCGACGTCCCTATGTTGCAAGTAGCAAGTGCATTTGCAAGTAGATATCGATAATTTGAAACATGAATTTCATAATAAAATGCTTCTTCCAACTCTACTCGTTTCTCGGTTATGGTCAAACAGTGTGTGTATTTAACTTAGATTACGAATTCGAGTAAGAAGTTGAAACTGGATGAGCTGAGCAAATACAACGATTAGGAACCCTTTGAGGTGTATGCATGGAATTAGATAATGAGAACTTTACCTTATCCTTCAACTTCTCATGATTCTGTTGTCATTTTCACTTGAATGTTCAGATAGACACTTGTTTCATTGCCAGCGAGTAGTTACTAAATTCATTTCAGATTCTTTTACAGAATAAAAAATTCACAAGAAAACATCAATACTTACTGTATTCACATTTGATATCGATTTAAACTCTTTTACAGATGATTTCAGTGACATTATTCAATTTATCTACCCGCTTCTTTACTCAAAGATGTTCTACTAAGTACTAAGTTTTTGTAGTTATGTACAAATAAATCGGTGGCAGTAAAGCAAGTACCTAAGGTAGCTCATTAACATAGTCTACTTAAAATTTCTTTCTGTGATCCGTAACTTTGGTTGTACTCGTAGGTACATCGTTATCATTGTCTCAAAGACATCTTTGTATATTTATCCTTCTTTGTTCCCTGTTATCTTTGTTCTATTTTAAACGACTTATGTTCAATTTATTGGTACTCTGTCGTTATTGACGGACGTGTTTGTTTGTCTGTATGATTCGGGTGATAAACGGGTAAGTGAAGTAGTATTGTCGTATTTGGTGGTAGATAGGTAAAAAATAATTATTTAACAATAATTCGACAAGCTAGAAAATTAATGTTTAAGGGGTTTGTAATGGATACGTAATAATTATGTAATCTTAAGTGGTATAATTAGCTTCTCAATGTTTTTAGAGTTAGTCGACGAATGGGTCGGCTCGAAACTTAGATGCTAGATAAATCTGTTGCGACTAAGTGTTCTGTTTCATGAAATAGTGGTTTGATGTTTGTTTAACGATTGATCTGTAACGTTTGAAATGTATTATGTTACATAACATTTTATTACTTATTTATTTATTTTTTACTGTTCAATTTTTTATATTAATTTTAACAATTAATTCTTAATCTATTCAACTAAGTTGACGTTTCGTACTTATTTATTGTTTATCTTTTAATTGTTTAGTATAATTCTTAGTATTAAATGACTTGATGTTTTGTTTTTATGATATGTTAATAAAAACAGCATTTTTGTCTACATCAGGTGATGGGGCTGCGAACTCATAGTCAGCTATCACATGGCTGTCAGTAATTTTAAGGAATCAACTTAACAAAAATGTTGACATGTACATATAGCGGATCAACATAGAAATTTAAATAATAATTAAATCGACAATTTATTTTTCTACGTTCCTTTCACAGTATCTACCTTTAGTGCTAAATTAGAATCGTAGTTAATATACATCGCAGATATGTTAAATATTTGCTTTCTCTGATGAGAAATATCATTCAGCAATAATAAATGCGATAATTCGCTCGATTTAAGTTGTATCTAAATTTTGTACCATCGATTTTTTAAGATATATTTATTGTAAATTTAAGCTTTTCTTTCGAAAGAAATCGACAGATAATCCGTAACGCTTTATAATTAGGTTCATCGAAGTCTAGTATTTCGTATAGCAGTTTCTTCTATCACACTTTTTGAAAAATATTTTATTGCACAATCACTATAATTTTAATTATCATCATCTTATTTCTAGGTATTATGGTATCAGTATAAATATTCTAAATAACTAATTTATACTGATACGATTAAGTAAAAACCATGTTCTAATGTATATTAATTAAATGATCTTTATACTTATTGAATATGAATATTGTAAGTTAGGCTATTTGCATGTTTAATCAAACGTCTTCCAAAAGTGACGTAAGATTGTTTTCCTATTTCGTTCGACATTGTTTTCTGTTTGTTAAAAGTTTTCATATTATTTATCGTGTTTATACACCTACTTTACGAAAATTTTACTAAATGATTATTTGTTCAAAATTATATTTTTGTAAGCGTAATGCTTGTTAAGTTTTTTTCATGATTTAATAGGTTTTAAAAAGAAAATGTGTAATTAAGTAGTATAAACCACACAAAATTTGCGTTGAGCTTCCAACACGATTAGATGTAAATACAGTTATAAATTTCAGTCTCTAGGATAGGTATTTGTTTTTTAAATAGTGTTAGTGCTCTATGTGCTTTGTGTCGAATTCATTTATTCCGTTTTGTTCAGCGTTCCGTAATGTTACTGGTGCGTAAATGATATAATAGTCGGTCGATTGTATGCTGGATTTCAACAAATTTATTACCGTTACACTGCCACCTGGATTTCAATTTGTTTAGATTTATTTTACTTTATTCACTAGATATTTTAATACTTTGTTAAAACTTTAATAACGTTGATTTGTTTGAGATTGTGATCCTTTCGACTTTCTTATTCTTAATACCAAGGATGTACAGTCGACCGATATAAATATTATTAAAAATGACATTAATTATTTTATTACTTAATTGCATTACTTATATAATGATATTGATTACAGTGCGATGCAGAAGTGATAAATTATTTTCAATTTTTTTCCTTCAACTGTACAACATTGAAAAACGATTTAAATTGACAGTTTAAATTCTTTAATTTCAATAGCATTTAGTTCATTTAAAAAAAATCGCATGATTAATATGGAACTGCCATGATCACTATAATTTTTAACTTAGTTTAATCGCTTATCTCTTTTTGTATTTAAATCTGATAATTCAATTTTATTATTAGCTTCTGTGTCGTATATTTTATTCTGGACTTTTCTGTGTGCCTTATTTTATTAGTATTATATAACTAAGTTTTTAAATTTTCCAACTTAATGTAAAAACGCCTAGATTTTTTATCAAGAAGGACTTAGCTATATTGTGATTGTCTTGTGTGTGTTTAGTTTTAATTATCTTATTGTATGAAAATGTATTAAATCCTCTTCAAAAGGTGCATAAGGTATAAAGTGAGACTTGGTATTGTTCAAATACTACACAAAATTTAAATTTTCTCGAAACTAAGTTCCGATACACAAATATTACATAGCTCTATTTTACTTTTGGACCTGGTAAAAAATGACAACCCAACGCCCAAGTCGTGATCCTTCCTATTAAGCTATGGATTTTAGGTTCGATTCCTAGCTGGGGCAAATATTTATGTGACACATACAATGTTTGTTCCAAGGTCGGGGATGTTTGAGTATGTTCATGCTATCCAACACGCGAATCCTAGGGCGGGCATGTCACTTACCTTACCTTATTTTCTAAGTTTTGTAAGGACTGATTAAGTCTAATTAATTACCATAATTTGTTACATAGCAATAAACAAACAAAATCGAGTGAAGAGCAATACCAAATTGTATGTTGTATGTAAATGTAAAATTGCGAAGTTGTTAGTGAACAGTCATTATTAATAGTATTAAATAATGCAGAACTGCATTGTATAGTAAAATATATAAGGTTCGATGTATGATCTTAAATTATTAATATTAATGTCCTTTACTAGTTGTAATTTTGAGTTATTATAAATTATTATTTTCACCTTTCTCGTCAAAAGTAACGGCGGATTTCTTGGTAAAAATTTAGACATGTTATATCGATAACAAAAAACATAAACGAACACGAAATGTATTGTGTTATTAACAGTTTTTATTTCATATCGAATTGATAATTTTTTTTGTGAATCAGCCACAACAAGAAGTTTTCTTAATGAAGAATATTGTAGACTGGATAAGTGTCAATTGTTAAATTTTAACTTTAGAAATATTTTTTCAGATATATCAAACAATGAATTTGATATTGAGATTGTTTGAGAATGGTTTTCACAACAATATTAATTTTAAATTAAATTATAAATTATCTAAATCTCTAGTACTGCTATTGTACTCATTATTGTAGTACTCCTAGATTAATCTTACTAATAACTTCAGATCAGACAATAAAATAAAAATCCTATCATTAAATTGTTATTCCATTTCACATAAATCGGAGGTCAATTATTGGTCTAAGGCTTTCTAGACTTTTAGAGCATTTATCACTAAAATTAAACAGTCTTCGAATTTTGAATAACAGGTTTTGGAAGATTTTCTTATTTCAGATTCTGAATATAAAACAACACCATAGATCCTTTATGACATGTGATAATTCATTTATTTGTCATCGTTAATAATGTATTTAAAAGTCTATTTTAATGTTTAAATGTTGTTGAAAGAATTCAAACTACATAATGAAAATTCACACGTTCATAATTGTAAGTTGGCCATTATCTTTGTAATAATTGAGTATTTTGATTGTTATAGCCAAATCATGTCTACATTATTATAACAACGATAAGCTGACGTGAGAATCGTAAAGAGAGTTTAATTGGTGTCATAAACTTGTGTAATCATGAGCATGAGTGAATATAATTGTATTTTAAATGATCCTTATCGCTCACATTCCCAATTAAATGGCAGTTTTGGTTGAAATTGTAAAGGTTTATTTGAGATATTACTAACCACTCATATAAACCCTTGAGAATGAGTATTACTATTACAATTATTCAAAGTAGATGAGATACTCTAATCAAATATCAGTAGGTATAAAATTTATGCCTTCTGGCTCTAACATATTTTAATCGATTTTTTATTAATTATTATTAATTATTGCTTATAAATTTTGTTGTTTATAAAGCTACGGGTGAATTGCCGTAGTGTTTTGGGTATATTTATCGAAAACAAATAAGAATACCTACTTCGATATTTTTGTTCAATTTATGCGCAAGTTTGCATTTTAGTTCCATTTTAGTTCTTCATATTTATTATTTATTACTTATTATATATTACATTTATTATTTATTATATATTACATTTATTATTCAACTTTTGAAATAATACAAACGAGTAAAGGTTTCGTATTTACAATAGTTATGAAAGAAAAAGTGATTGTTTACAATTGGCAATTTCTTAATAACCAGCAAAAATTCAAATCACAAGATAACTTGGATACAAGTTTTTGTATTATATAAACAAGTTTTTAAGTTTTATAGTAGAGCTGAGAAAGCTGTATAATTCTCAGTTGTATAATAGTTATACCATTTTATTTACAACATACCTATAATATGTCTAAATTTTTTACACGGAAAGACGAACCAGTGAAAATGACATGTGCAAGCGAACACCACATTAATGATACAAATAATTGTTAATATAGTACACGAGAATTCCTAAATTTATTTTAATATTATGTATAAGATAATGTAAAATTACATAAAACAATAATAGCCTTTATGGAAATAATTCAATAGGAAATAAAATAGAATTAGTACCCTAGCCAAGTAAAAAATGTTCATTCGAATTGTTTGTATCAATAATTAATAATGCCACAGATTTATAATTAATAAGGTTAACGCACTATACTATTATACATATAAATAATAATAACTCGTCTAGTGCTAAGTCATATAGCTCAAAAATTTATGGAATTCTATGACGTGTATTATAAGTTAATGTTAAGCAATTATACATAATTTAACATTTAGAAAACGGCAATGATAATGTATAAGGGACGCGGGAAAATATACATAATAAAATAAATAAATTAGACTCTAAGATGTAATGTTAAGTCCCATTTTGTAATGTTAAAATTAATTTAAAATCAAGCACTACCACATACTATTATGAATACACTCATGACTTCTTACAGCTAATATTGAAATGTATTATAAATATGAACTATAAATATTAAATGTTATGCGTTAATAATAAGCAATTGTTTTATTTAATTCTAAATTTATATAAAGTGAAGACATATTTCATATGATAAGTAAGTATCAATTGTAAATAAAATTACAGTGCCTGTGTATGACTTCAAAATAACCGTGTTTCTCAAATTCATATAGTAGCTAACAAGACACTGAAACACAAACTATTTAAAAATGTGGTCTGTCTGCCTCTCTGTTTATTCGGGTTATACCCGGGAACGGCTGAACCGATTTTAATGGGACATTCACTGGTTACAGTTAAAATAATAAATTAGAATTCCTGACTGTTTAATCAAAACTATTTCGCAGTATCATTGAAGGGTTTTCATATAAGCTTAGATCAGGGGATGGGGTATTGTAGTAACCAAGGGCCCAGTCTACTAGCGACAGGGTACACCTGTAGCGGTCACATGAGTCTAACATTACTCCAAGGCGATAAGCTGCATCATACACGGCGTGTTCCAGAGGCTCGGATGAAAATACTTTCGTCATTGGTAATCTGAAATCAGATATTGTTAATGTGAATATTATTATTGGTAGATCCTATGTCTACCATGCTAAATAACAATAAACGATCAAGGAGACTGTGACGATTTTTGTTGAATATGAGAAAAAGTAGTCGAATATAACTTCGGCACGCACCTTCAATTTTTCAAAGTTACGTGCGATTTAGTAATTAATTATCACTCGCTTTGATGAAGGATAACGTGTGTTTAATAAACACTCATGCCCGCACTAAGATTCCCTGTGTCGCGGGTGGCATGGACATCATTAATAACACATCACTAACACCCACGTATCTGAACATGTCTGCCGCGGCTGGGAGTCCAACCAAGGACCCTTGCTTGGAAACTGGGTGGTTCAACTATTTACAGCAGAGGTATCCTGGTTATAGCTCCGTACGTAGTTTAGCAGGTCCGTAGTACACCACGATCAGGAGTGGTTGGCTTGGAGTTATTAATTTATTTAATCTTTATTGTAACAACTTAACGCTAGGTTTATATGGAGAGGACTTAACATAATATAGAATTAATTTTATTAAATTACTCACGTGAATAAGGTTCTGAATATTTCCTCAACAATATTGTCACTGTGTGGCGATATGCGTTGAGTAGTTTCGCATAAGGTTTTCAAAATACACTCTCTCCCCCTGTATCCCATTCTGAAACGAAATAATTTTGTACACTAGTGAATAGTTTGAAAAATACTCCTAAAGCTCTCACAATGATATCAGGACTTTACTTAGGAACCTTAATCACAAAGATCCTTTTAATAGCCGCCCGGCATATTATTATGAGAAGCATGTGGATACTGATATAGTTACAAGAATTTCTACTCTTTTACTTTGTTGTAAAAGAATCTACATACTTTTACAACAAAGTAGTCCTAATTAGACCTTCGAGTTCGCAACCCAAGGATGCTGGCCTCAGGTGCTTTCTGATCTTCTCAAAATGTGTTTATAGGCCATAGTCCAATTTATCTCTTTATTTTTTATCCAATTTATCTCTCTATTTATTTATCTCAGGCACATTCTCAGGTGTGCAGGTTTCCCTTCACCGTAGCACATAATCACACATTCGAAACCACTGTTCAGAAGTCCAATGTTTAAACCACTTGGCCATTTCTATAATGTAAACGTAGCTTACTCACTTATCCAAAATGATCTCCACTTTCTGGTAGAGCTCACGTCGACTCCGTCTCTGTGCAACTGGTTTGCTATACCTCTTCCGATAGAACAACGCTGTCTCGGTCGCGTTGGGCAGTTCATACGCTATGCCCCAATTTAGGCCGAATGTGAAAATGCCTGGGAAAACGCTCGGCGAAGGATTCCCCAGGGTGCCTACTGTCATACATCCTGCACACTGAAAAATACATTAGGAAACACTTATATAAATTACTAGCTGTGCCCGCGACTTCGTCGGCGTGGAATTTTAATTGCTACGGGGAAATTTCTAAAATAAAAGTAGTCTAAGTTACCCCTTATAATATCAGCTATCTGACGGTGAAAGTCCTGTCAAAATCGGTATAAGAGATTAGGCTACATAAACAGACAGACAGACAGACAGACAAAAATTGTAAAAAATGTTATTTTGGTATATGTACCGTGTATACATCCATATGCATTTAGTAAAAAGCGGTTATTTTAATATTCCAAACAGACAGTTTTATATATTTGTATAGATTTTCTAAATGTACTTGAATAGCTACACTAGACACTAAAAATTATAGCAAAACTTTTAATGAAAACTAAATCAAATAATTTTATTTATTTCCTTCCCAATCGCTCCCATACTAATCTTATTACATTATAATAATACTATACAGATAATTATATTATAACCCTATTCTGGGATTCCCTATGTCGCGGGTGCCATGGGCACACAAGACAAAAACACACACCTAGACTCATCATTTAAAATTTCACCTCGCTGGGAATCAAACCCAGGATGCTTCGAACTGTGCGGCGGTCAGGCATGGTAACAGTTGCGCCAAACAGGCTGTCGAATAAAATGGTTATAACATTCCTTGTAATTCCTTGTAACATAATCATTTTAATCTACTTGTTATAATCATTTTAATCTACTTATTTATTTTTCATAAAAACTTCATGTTAGGAGGAAAAACATGAACTGAGTTATGAAACAAAGCTTAGGGCTAACTATCTCTGGATCCCGGATATAATAGGCTATGGTTAAATTAAGTTACAATCACTTTCAGTAGCCGCGCAGCAATGAAGAGGTAGCCGTGCGGTAATGCGTCCTAGTTCACTAGCAATTAAAAGTTGTATTTAATCTACTAATGGCTAAGGCCAGCGTAGTAGGGATTATTGGGTGTTACATTTACGCCTCACTTCGTACGAGCAAGTGGAGTTCCGAGCGCAGAAGAAACAATATGGGTCGAAAAGTGTTTTACTTAGAATACGGACAGTAATAACCAAGTGCGAGTTCGGGATCAAATGCCGCACGCATCTCGCATTTTCAAAAATCATGCCCTATTTAGTTTTTTGGTATTTATACCAAAAATGTATATCAATATTTACATCGTGAGGAAACCAAGTTTCCACCTGTACCTACACCTGAGAGTGTTTTCAAAGGTGTGTGTAATGCGTCAATTAGTCATTTGGCCAACGTGGTGAACTATTGCCATTACCCCTTACATTGTGAGAGGAGACCCGTGCCCAGTAGTGGGACAGTTGTAGGTTGCAATGATGATGGTGAATTTTTCTCTAACTGTAAAGCCTGTTAAATGACGCACAGTCCGCACGCAACCTCTCGGCAGCCGCACGGTAAACGAGTCGTGACACGAAGCTCGTATTAAAATAAACATGTCCTAACCCCGTTTTGTGCCGTCCGTAAATTTAATTAGCAACCCTTCGACGCTTACCCTTTTCATACGGAAACCGAAATGTAATAATTTGAGCAAATACTCGTTAAATGAACATTAACAAACAAACAAAGGTCTCGTAACATTATGGTATCCTTATTCTTATTAACAGTACAACCGTTCAGAACACTTAAGTAAATTAATTTAGTCAGCTTAACAATTATTATTAGTTGTGAGTTAAATTTTACATGGAAAAGAAGTGCTGAAGTGTTCTCTATTTAGATTTGTGTAAAAAACAGGTGCAGGGTAAGACAGCGTTAGATGAGTTCGATAAAAAATATTGTAGTGCCAAAATTTAAAAACTAAAACGCGACAGACCTATTTACTTTAATGTGAAGTCACATAATCAGGAGTCAGGACGCTTCAAAAGATACCTTATTTACCGAAATAAGTAGTGTAATGAATATATATATATTGGTTGGGTTAAAAAACGGTTGTCTGTAAAGTCGGTTTATGGACGATAGTTTTACGTGTTAACGTCATAAAGAAATATTGATGAAAACACGTTGTCGCGTATTCAACATTTGTCATAAATAATGGCTTCCGTCGAGGTGGGCGGGGGTAACTGTTATTGTAAAAGTTCTCGGAGAAGCTGGCGTGGTGGCGTTCCAGTAGCAGAACTATTCTAACTGCTAGCTCTGACGTCACGCTCTGCTTCAGCGGAACGGGACACTTTTTCGTGCGCGCTGCCCATCACTATGTAAGACGTTATCACGTCAAAAAAATTAAGGTTTATTATGCCCGGTTCCTATAATCATTGAATTATTATTGTAATTAAGTGCTTGACTGTTGTTGAGTCACCATTAACGATTCAATGACGAACTATAAAATTTTGTCTTTTACCGGCGGCGAACAGACGACGGTTACAGACACTCATTGCGTTTCGTTATTTTAAACAAGGATATTTGAAATTCACGTAAAAATTTACAAATCATTTTACTTTTCCCTTAGACATATAATTTTTATCGATAACATTTTTTATTATATTATGAAAATTATATTCAATTTCTAACAGAAATTGAGTATCCAACCTCCAACCGAGCGTAACAGAATTAGTATTTTAACGTCAAAGAGTTCCAAATTATTTTTTACTTACTTGGGACTAATTTAGGATGTAAATAGACGAGTTTGAAGTTGATCCCTGTCAACTCATTACGTGTCCATTTCGTGCCCACTTTACACATCGTTGAACAACCGTTTGTGAGTCCTTTCACACTAAACTAAGCAAGCGTACGTCGTGCCTACGTGTATACGGGAAGTTTAAAGTAAAACTTTATTGCCGTATATTGAAGTAAATTCCTTACTCATGATAATTTGTTTTTATGGTTAATCAAATGAACAGACGTACCTGATGGTAGATCGCCACTTTATTCATGGACATTTTGACACCATTGGCATCACCGATTCGTTGCCGACTAAGTTGCCGACTGCCGACCGAGATAAATGAATGAATGGATAAGACCCGGAGAGTAAGGGCCGGAGACTGTCGCCACTTACGACACCCTGGTCTGCCCGCATGCGATAGGGGTCAATAGTCTAGCCCGATTCAAGACGGCTGTTATTTTCCTACACGATAAAATAACACATAACATTTTAAGTATCAGTAAGTAGTTTTGTATTAGTAAATGTGTTATGTCAAAACCAGACTAATTGTGATCGCAGTCGCACAATTACGTTTGTTTGATCCTATTAGTGGCATGTAATCAAGTGTTATCTAACGGCTTGTATGTTCATAGCTGTAACTGTGCAGATATACAAACTATAATGCCGTTGTGACCATAATCGTGATTTATGTAGATTGATTAACTATGTAGTTTATTTAATTTATTGCATACATAATATTTAAACTAACTGCTTGATATCGGTACTGACTGAAGTTAATAGCCCAATGAGCATGGGTCTCTCCTCAGTTTTCACTCTTATATTTTAGTAAACTTGGGGTTACATTCAGTGTTGTATTCCTTCCATTTATTAAAAAGGATGTGTCTTATTGTGATTTATACATATATTTAAACATATATTATACATATACACACCTACCCACAAAATCCAAGAAAATGTTTTTTTGCCATTCAAACTTAATTTTTTTATTTAAAATTCAGTGAAAATGTTGAGTCTTATTACAGTTTCATTATTACTAATAGCTGGTATTCTTTAGTCTCACTGTTTATCTTATAGGATAGCCAGGATGCTATTGCATAGCATTTTTTATCAACTCATTCAATTATAATTATTAGAAGTTATATAGTTATATCAGAACAGCGCCATCTAGTTTGTAGAAAACCTACGTACCATACCTTAGTATTAAGGTACTAGATGGCGCTGATTGGGGGTGTTAGGTTTTTTTCGTTACGGAATTTCTGGATTCGGTCCCCACGCTCAAGGCCCGCGATAAAAGCTATGCTATAGCTTAAATACTACAATAACTTACAAAATTTAGAAACTTACCGAGAAACTAGAACCTTCTGGGAAACCAATTAAACGCCGTTTTCTTGTTAAAACCTTTGTAGAACTTTGTACGGTACAACATGGTACCACAATCCACAATGAAAATATCAATAGTAAAAATACTCGGAACATTAGAAAAAATAATCGATTTAATTTTTACTTCACTATCATTTATAATTATAAATTCATTCGTTTCTAAATTTTGTAAGTTATTGAACGTTTAATTTAACATTTATAAATTCGTTTTACATAAATGTCTCAAGTACTTAAGTGTGTTCAGAATACTGGACCGTGTCTACGAGACTTACCTATTCTCAGACAAGGTTGTCATAGCTGTAAAATTTGTTGATTTAAAGATTACTTCGAAATCTGTGTCATCTATCGTAACGCCTGTAGCACACAGAGGGCAGTATAATTATTGCTAATCTGTGACTTCGTAACTAGTAATAAACGAGAAGACGGTTCATGTGGTCACAATAGCCTGCACTACCAGGGGTGTTCATAGCTCTTTTTAACCAACTTCAAAAATGGAGGATCTTCTATGTTCGACTGGATATATTTATTATTTTTTAACATAGGTAGAGATACAATAGATGACAATCTTATGAAGTGATTGTAAAATACAATATATCGTGAGAAATATCTTGCTGAAAGTTTTCGAAGGTATTATAATACATAATAATGTTGGTAGTTAACTAAATCCAAACTTCAAATCATTAAGGATTATTGTCACACGAATGAACGTTTTTTTATTATACCACCGTTTCGCAGAAAAAACTGGTAAACCGCCCTCGCGTCGCTTCGGTAAACCAGTGCCTGTAAGTACACGAAACCCAAACATTGCTATCCATTTGTTTCAGGCATTTCCGTCAATCTTCGGTGAACTTTTGTTGTTCTATAAATTAAGATTCGATATCTTAAAACTTGCACAATGATGTCAATATTATAATAAATAATGTTTTAATCATTTAACAAATGGTGATAACATTTACCCCCTAACGGTTTTATAATTATTTACAAGTAGATTGCTTCCACAAAATAAGTTAAAACTTAACAAAAATCCCACTTGATGGTAAGTGGCGATGAAGTCCAAGACGTTGAGCGCACTAAATTATAAACCCTATTTGATAAAATGATCAAATAGGCCAGTAAATGGTAACCTTATTAGCCAGCGATTACTATTCTTAACTAGACATGAGTGACACATCACCGATTGCACGGCAAGAAGCATTTTCGAGAAGGCATCTTGCAGGAAAATACATTTACCTGAGTTCACCGGATCTGCAACCGAACCGTTAGGATGCCACCGAACGGTTGATTCCAGGAAATTGTTGGTCTATGCGAGGAACGCCGCCGCGTTAGTGACTTGCAATTGACCGACTAACAGAGTGCACCTTAAATGTCTTTCAAAAGATTCTATAAAGGCCAAGATGCTGTGCACGTTGACTGGTTGCTGTCTGTTTGTGTACCAATAAAGTGTTGCCATTATGTGCCACTTAATATATTCTCTACAGCATGATGTAGTCGGTCAGCGACAAGCCTTCTTAATAAATAAAAAAAGATTCTATAAAAATCAAAGACCGAAAAGTGTCATAAATATTTAATAATATATTTCTGAATAATCATCCAAAACTACTGCTAAATAGAGACCAAGGATTCTTCGCCATATCAAGTTTCGGTACCGGAGCATTGTAGTATCCTTGGGCCCAGTCTACCAGTGACAGCGGACATTCAAACTGATCACAGCTGTCCATCAGTACTCCGAGACGATGCGCTGCGTCGTATATGGTGTGGGCTACGGGTTCTGCAGGTAGCACCTTGGCCATCGGCAGTCTGGAATTAGATAAAACATGATTAATATTGGCACTGGCAAGATTATATTTTTTTTAGATGTTTGAAAATTTTTCGCCCAGTTTAGGATGATTAGGGCCGTAGACCACTACTATGATCACTCCTGTACGCCACAGGTTTTCTTTTCTTCCGCCTAATTAAGTGGTAATTAATTTATAACATGAACTTAACATTGAAAACTTAGAGGTGCATGCAAGATTTAAACCCAGGTCTCCGTGTAAAAAATTACATTAAAAGCAGTGACCTTAGATATTACGAACACTGAGTATTAGATATAACCAGTTTCGGGCTATTCTACACCATCAGGATTCATTTTATCCCTCTGTTGGACTCAAACTAGGTGTGACTATGCTCTCCAAGTGTTGGTTGGTGGTACGTACGTGAACAGAGTCCTAAAGATTTCTTCAATCATGTTACCACCGTGGGGAACAAGCCTTTGAGTTGTTTCACACAATGTCTTCAGGATACATTGTCTGCCGCTGTACCCCATGCTGCAAGTAAAAGTAGTCAATGATTAAGGAGTCAATTTTATTTTTTTCTTTATTCAGGAAACATATAGTGATACTACATTCAATTTAAACTTAACATTATTATTCTTCAGTAATACGAAATTGCAACTTTTTATTTAAAGTATCCTCCAAACGAGTAACTAAACTAAGGTAAGTGGTCGCCATGGAAATGGTTAAAAATAATGTTATCACCAATGTGTTACCAACCAACTCAAGCCCCTCTAACTCTTAAGCCCCTTTAACTCTCAAGCCCCTCTCAAGTAACTCAAACAAGAGTACCAACCACCTTCTTATTTAAATTGTTGCCAAACGACTAGGCAGGTTTCACAGATAAATAATACCAGTAACATTATTGACTTAATAATAATATTATTAAGCTTCTCTTTCTAATACTACTAACTTGTCCAAAATCAGCTCCAATTTCTCATATAGTTCCCGTCTACTTCGTCTCTGAGCAAGTGGCTTCCTGTACTTCTTGCGATAAAATCTAGCAGTTTCCGTAGTGTTGGGAAGTTCGTAAGCGATGCCCCAGTTCAGGCCGAAGGAGAAAGTGCCCGGGGCGGTAGTCGGGGCTGGCTGCCCGATCACACCAACTGTCATGCAGCCAGCGCACTGGAATTTATAAGCAAAATGTATACAACATAAAGGTTTAAATCTAAAAAGTGACTGCGCTCTGAAAAGTGCGTAATATGCTTAATTAAGGCCTTTCGTTTGATACCCAACACGCTCGGCAACAATCTTATTTCTTTTTAATTTATGGCTATGTCCTCCAGAAGGCGTCATATTCGTAGCCTTTTTAACCAGGACTATGAAGATGCTTCAACTACCTCATAATTTAAATTATGATAAATAGTTAAGTAGTTATGTGGGCACCGAATGAACGTACATAACACATACCTTATACATACAGGCTACAGATTTAGACATAATTGGGTAATTCACCTCAGAAAGTAATAAATTTCTATGAAATGACGCCGTAGTTATACTTGTATGTTTGTTGTAATAATGAAAAACTAACTGTGGAAGCAAAACGTTATTATTTATTTCAAAGATCTTGACGCGTAGTCCATACGCTATACTTACCGAAAAACTCGATCCTTCTGGAAATGATACATATCGTCGTCTTCTCGATAAAACTTTCGATGGAATCTCAACATCAGTTTCTTCACTACAAGCCACAAAGTATAGAGGTATCAAAGTAAAAAACAACAGAAAATCCATAATTTCAGTGTATTTACACAGATGTTTTATAATTATTTAAAATATTGGTTATTGGTATAAATATAAGTTTATTGGTAACGTGGTAAATAAAACTGTTGTCTTCGGTCGTTGTCTAAATAGTAATGCGTCAATTGTTGACAAAAATGTTTCCGAAAGAAAATGGTGTCGAGTGCGCAAGAACAGTAACGGTACAGGTAATTTTCACTTTTGTCACGTATTTTAGCATTTCATTAAAGGTGCTAAGAAGTAAAAATTGAAATAGTTCTCTGAACTAGAATACCTTCGCCTTGATGATATTATACGAGACTAGTTATTGCCCACGCTCTGCTTTGGTAAGCATCGGTAAACTTAGGTAAGCTCGAAAATATGTATGGACGGAACTTTAACTCATCATATCTTTTTTATTTGTGAAACGATTGAAATAAAACAAACATTAAATGTTACCAAGGAGGAGTTTAACACCAGCAAAAACGGCATTAAAATCGGTTAAAAATTAAAAAAGAATATTTTTGAACCTATATTTTAACACATCTTAAATACCTCGTTAATTTAACCAAATAGTTCCTGTTCATAATTTTTAGTAATAGTGCAGTAAGTAATAGTTTTAGTTTTGTAACAATAATAATGTAACGACAATGAGATTTATGTAAGTTTGACGTCATATACGTTGAGCAGCATGATATCTCAATAGAAAATTAGGACAATAGAAGCAAATCGGATTTAAGCACTGAACAGATCTAAACCTATTATGTAATTCAGATATTGACGCTCACAGAAGCATAAAATTAAGTGCTCATATTGTGTACTAATACGACGTCGCCACAATAAGGCCTTTGATAAGACGACATGATAATTAAAATCAATTACCGGCCGGATCAAGTTAGTATTTTTAAAATGTAAACCAATCCCACTGAATAACCCTCTTATCATAAATATAACATTTACAAAAAAATGGTAAATCGTGATTTTCTCTAGAGATGTGAGTTAATTAGTTCTCTAACAACACACGTATACGTAAAATTATAATTATGAATTCGGGAAATTATTTAATTAACTCAAACAATAAATTCTGGAATTGGAATCCAGCGTTAAACGACATTATGCATATTAGTTCGCGTCAAGACAATATGGCACGTTCACATTCGACTAATGGTTTCTCACTATACCCTATAGGTATATGTTAAGTATGCCTATTCTTGATTTTAACGTAGTGATGTATTATGCAACGATTTAATTCACGCTTGAGTCAACCGTAAAACTACGACTTGTTGGTAGCAGTAGCTGTAGCCCGGCTGACTAGCTAGTGGTAGGTACCACGCTCTTGTATGAGTTAGGCACCAAACGGCATGTCAGTCCCGGCTGGGGGCTTGAGATTGAGTAATTCCTTTGTTTCCTCTTCCTGTTCTTGGCCGACAACGGTGAACATTTACCATACGTTGGGTCCCTTGCTCGTTTGCTGGCTATTTTTATTAAATAAACTTAAATTGTTAATTACAGACTAAATTGTTTGTTTACATTTTAATAAAAAGGATTCTAAGTTCCTAGTATGTTATGCCAATACAAAACACGTTCTATTTAAAGCACTTTATAACGAAGCCGTTTAAAGCGAAATAAACTTGTTTCTTATTTCAGAATAGAAATGTCCGCTCAATACACTTTCTAAGAAATATGATCGTAAAACCGCTCAAACTCGTAAACGGTCGAATGAAGCGGTCGAGTGGTCGGCTGCGTTGGTAACTCAATATTTTATAGCTTCTTAAACACACGTTGAACTGGCTAGACCTATCCTGTTTACTCGACAGGACTCTTAATAGGTTTAAAGTTATTTATCATTTTACTTAACAAAATGTTTTATGAAGTGAAACTTCTTAGTAGACTTCGGAGAAGTTGCATTAAAAGTTAAACGCTATGGTGGTGGGGAAACGTGAGTCACATAGAATGTTAAGGAATGACACGGTTGCGTTGATCGTTTAACGCCATTGTGGAGATTTTAGTTACCATAATCGAACTGTAATATCTGCATAAATTCAAATTGTAAAAAAAATATAAAAAAGTTTGTATAAAAGTATTAAGTACCTACTATAAAAAATAAATTTAAATAACCTCCGCTTTTAAATTTCAAAGTGTGAAGTTTCACTTCATCTGATCAATATTATGCAAAACACTTTTTTTTGTATTACCCAAATTATTTGAATAATTCGACTCAGGCGTAGATGTCATTTGATTTATGCCAAAGTTATACAGTTGTAAGAGATGGTTCCTAGATGTGACTTAGGTACATATCTATGACGCATACTTATTTTAATCAGAAATTTTTATTTTTTTATAATTTATGTTTTTAAATGAGCTAGTAACAATGACGAAATAGTAAATACCTTTTACTGATCTCCAAGACGACGGTGACCACTCATCAACTAGCTTGTCTGGTTTAGACAAATTCAAGTCAACACAATTTAAACACAGTTCCAGTTGATTTACTAATACTTTTGTTTATTCAGAGAAAGAATAAAGTGTAAAGGAGAAAAGGGACAATCTATTGGTTGATCGCAGTAGCCTGGCTCGGTCAGCTCACCGTACGATGACCGCACTTCGTCAACGAACTCTTCATCGTGCAATGGCGCCCTGAGGATGAATATATTTGAAAAATAAAATAATAATTTGGTTTCATCACGTGTGAAAGTTTCTTATATGCCTAAAAATAAAAAATATATATGTTCCCGGGATTCCTCGCTTCGCAGGCAGTGCCACTATCAACTAGGATTTTTATTGATATGTAATTTTATTCAGACCCCCTTACCTAAGGATTTAGATTCTAAGTATAAGAGTTTGTTGACAAAGCATTTTTATCAAATATATTTTTTTGATAAGTTTTTTACTTATGTTGAGTTAAAACTTGACAACAATCCCACCTCATGGTAAGCAGTAGAAGTCTTAAATATTGGACGTACTCGTATTAACTTATAAAAGCCCATTCGCTCTCCTCTGGAAGATTTGAACTTTTGCCTTGAATTGAAATAAAACTTCGCACTATATCGTAGAGCATAGCTGCATGGTTCAGCGCGCTAGACTTCACACCATTGATCATAAGGACACTACCCCGTTGAGTTAACTTAAAATTAAATGTGTAAGGTAATTTACTTCAGTTTATATACAATTTAAAAGTTTATCTTTTAAAATAACCTTTTAAAATAGGAAAATTGCAATGATTTTAGTCTTCTTACGAGTTATTGTACTGTACTGTTGTACTGTACTGTTGTACTGTACTGTTGTACTGTAAGATGTTTTGTCTGCTCGTTTATTAACAAGTTACATAAAATGTTATGGTTTCTGAGAAGCTTTATAAAATGATTAAATTTAACACTTGTGTGACACTTTTTTTTGGTATTTATAAAGACGTCACTGGTATGCCATTTAACCCACGATACAAGGAATTAGTTACTTTTTTACGTCTTCCTTCTTTTTTGGCCGTCAACGTATCAATGATACTTTTATTGTTACCCATGTCCATAGGCGTTGGTGACCAGTTACCATCAAGTGGCTTGTCAGCTGATTTGTTAAACATTGGCTTAAAAATGTAAATGTGTGTGTGTGACAGACGTTTAAAGGGATACAAAGATTTTAAATCCTTACGTGAATATCGCTCGTAGTAAATCGTGGACCAAATATCGACCGGGGGACGCCAAGTAGTGTTGAGCTTCGCATATGCTTCTCAATATACATGCACGGCCATTCAAATTGTGACTGAAAATAATTTTAATCTAACGTTACTGTAAGTGGTGACCCCAAAGACACTTACGTCGTCGCTTATAATCCGCCTAGTTTAAAAAAATGGTAAAAGCTGAAGCAAAGTTAAAAAACAATATCGCTAACTGACTTCGTTACACACAAGCTCCTTTCGGACCATGGATATGAAATGGATATTATAATTTAATCCAACGGGCAGACACACGTTCGAGGATTACGGGGTAATTACCTGAAGTAATGCAATAAATATACAGTTATTTGCGGTTCAGTAAATATTGCGGGGTATTTTTCTCATTTAATCAATAAGCCTGCCAATTTCAAGTTCAGTCGTGATCACGCTCTAGGCAACTGGGTCACATATTGAAGTAAATACATATCGTAACTATCCTTATCATAGTAAAATGTATTCAATCCTCAATGAGTTAAAGTGTAAGTTAATAAATTATGCAGTATAAGTCATAATCAGTCAGCAATAAGTCATAAGCCTGCCGAAGTTGCAAAAAACTACATGGCATGATAAAGTTCTACCGCTTATGTAATATCGATTTTCACGTACATAACAACATGATAATAATTATAATCATAACGGAGCTCTACCACAGAGCAAGATCATACAATTACAAGTACTACAAAGAAGGTACTTACTAATCAAAATTTAATTATCACTTGCTTCGTTGAAGGAAAACATCGTGAGGAAACCTGCACACCCGAGAGTTCTCCATAATGTTCTCAAAGGTGTGTGAAGTCCACCAATCCGCACTTGGCCAGCGTGGTGGACTATGGCCTATACCCCTCTCATTGTGAGAGGAGACCCGTGCCCAACAGTGGGACAGTTATGGGTTGTGATGATGATGACTTACTAATCAATTCCATTTCTCAACTGATCCCAGAACTCCCTCTTCTGACGATGGTGGAGCTTCCTCCTCAGATGCGTAACGGTGAAGTTATGATTGGGTAGAGGATATAACACGTCTATCTCTAATGCGATGTTCCAGCCTGCAGGTGCATGGGTCATTATGGCTTTTACCGTGGAAATTGTTAGCTGTAATGATCAAAATAAAAACCTGTGATGAGCTAATGATCATCAAACACCTAAACAAACCATTTATTTAACAAAATCATAGCTAGGAACCATGTCGATGATGTTAGCTTTCAAACAAAAAAATCGTTTATGAGCTCTCCAAGGAACTTAACAAGATTTTCTTTTAGCGTAGGAAGCAGCAAATTGATGTCTAAAAGACTCTTAGAAAAATTACAAGTAAGTGCACGATTCGACCTCTGTCTCCCCAAGCGGAAGAAATCCGTTAAAAAAAAGATAAATACCACAATATTGCTTCCATCAGGAAATGTTAAATGCCTCCTCTTCCGAATCACCGCCAAAGAACTCTTGTCATTTGGACATTGTGACGTCGCGTTAAATTCACATTGAACAAACACTATTGCAACTAAAAACAAGACGGACACAAAAAATAATTTCGACAAACTTTTATTTGACATTGGCACGTATTTAAGATTGATTATTTAAGTATTCAATAAAACGACTGAGAACTTGTTGTCGACACGTGCACGCATCTAAGTCGCTGTTATGTTATGTCATTTGTTTTTAGAGACAAGTTTGTCAAAGTGTTTAACAGTTTCTTTGTACTGTGGTTTCTTAGACTTGCAAGTTCTTAAAGCTATTGTAGATATTTTTCTTTCATGAAATAAGTTTTTTCTTTTTCATATTTGATAAACGTTAGACTCGTTGCTGTTCCTTAATTGCAGGGGTATGTGTTATAATGTATGTATTTACCTATGTTAACACAGACACTACAAGATAGTAATAACTTAGTGAATATAACTTATAGGCCATATTACTAATAGCGTAGTAGATAATAATTACTAATTACATCATGAGTATTGATAGTTTCAGACAGAAGAAAAAATAATAACGTGAGATATATCACCGTTATATTCAATGGATGATGTTGAATTTATTGTGCTACGAGTAAAATAGTTAACTACGACGACGTGAAGATGTGCAATTAGTAGATTTAATTATTTCTAGTTTTAAATGAAGATAAAATTATAACATCAAAATATCACTAGAAGCCACGTTGCATTCCGCACTCTGTCTCGCCATTTTCTTAAGCGCCAAGTGAAACAGACTACCTACATTTGTGATTCTCACTCAGTAATTTTTCACCCGGTTGGTTCCTTTTAAACGTTCTCTGGAACAAATCGTTTCACACTTGTATAGAAATCAATTTCCTGTTTTAACTGATTGTAAAATTTAACTGTTCTTGTTTAGAATTTTATGTGATTGTGAATGTTTTCTAGAATTTTTATCAGCTTATCTGTGCATTTGTTGAGTTATCCGTCAAGTCCCGCTATGGTTGCCCCATGACCCATGTCCCAGGGGCTGCTGCTGTCACTGCTCGATGTCTGTACATTATTATTTTTGAGTTAACAGCCGACAAACGAGCAGACCAGCCATTTGATGGTAAGTTACCACCGTAGCACATACACATCAATAAAATCAAACAAAAGGCAATCCAGACCAAGAACGAAAGAGCATACTGACTTCCAAGATTAACTCCTAGCCTGACTACTTACTAGATAAAATAAAAGTCTAAGGGCCAGTTTCACCGGTTCCGGATAAAGTTCCGGATAGCCCTAGGAATTTAACTCCCAGATAAACTACAACTTTTGGCTTCATAGGTATCTGACAGAAGTGACAGAGAAAGTGTTGGATAGGTATCTGCCAGTTCAAGTGGCTGTTAAAGGCGTTATCTGACGGATAAAAAATGTTTCAAGTGGCGTTTCTATAAACACATTTGGAATTTGAAGTTTTGAACTGTAGTAAATCATATTATTATAAATCCTACTATTTTCGTTCTATAATGATAAAATTATACTTGAAAATATTAAAAAAGTCGAAGTGAATTATTTTGAACAAAAAGTATTTTATTAATTAAGTTTTCAAAATAATTATCAAATGACAATAATTTACGTAGTAGTAACGAAACGCAAAAAAGCGACGTTGCCGCTCCGTCAACTGTTAAGTGGCAGATAAATTCCTCGGGCTATCCCAAACTTTATCCGTAACCGGTGAAACTGGCCCTAAAAGTACTTATTAATACTTCTGTTTATTGAGAGAAAGAATAAAGAGAACAAGAGAAAATGGACAGTCTATTTGTTGATCACAGTAGCCCGGCACCGTCAGCTCGCCGTAGGATGACTGGACTTCCTCAACGAATTCTTCATCATCCACTGGAGCCCTGATAACGTTAAACATGAAAACGTTAAACATACAATTATTTCAATATATACCTAGTTTAGATAATTTCGATATGTTGAGTCGTGATTACCTACAATTGGTGGGAAAATATCTACCCTAATGTTATGTGGTATGAATAAAATTACATTTTTACAATTAATATAGCATTTATTTTATGTTTAGTATTATGCATACGAAGGTTACATTTTTTTTATGTTAATGATATGTTCCTTTTTATTTGTAACGTTCATTGAATAGTGTAATCAGTCCGCCAATTTGCACTTAAGGAGCGTAGGTACAGGCCATTGTGCACTATGGCCTGTACCCCTCACATTGTGAGAGGAGACCCGTGCCCAGCATTGGAACAGTTACGGGGTTGGTTAAATATTTACTTATATACTGGACATGTTATATGCCGAAAGATTTACTCGATCAAAAATTAAAACATAAATTTTTATCTGTCACCTCAAATCTGAATTGAGAATGTACCTCAACCAACGAGACTCCAACCCATGTACTTGTTTGACAGGTAGAGTCTTTGGCAACTAGAGTGTAGAGTCATCTAAACTAATAACTACACCCAAAATTTATATGCTAAAAGCTTTACATGCATACAATTTAGTAATGTTACTAATACATTTATTAAAAACAAATTGATGTCAATATAAATAACCTGTGAAGTGTACCTTTGGACAAAATGAATTAGCTAGGTACGTTCTAATTTCAACTGCAGAGCGGGTTCCTAGTATTTGGACAAAAAAATTAAATCAAAGTTCTTACGTAAATACTGCTCGTAGCAGATCATGTACTAGCGATCGGCCGGGCGGAGCCAAGTAATGCTGAGCCTCACACACACTTCTTAATATGCATTCTTGGCCTTTTATGTTATGGCTGAAAAAAATATACCTAAATTCATAAAACTGCTCTTAGTCCGTATGTGGAAAATAGTCGACAAAAACTATTATTGAAGGTATTTATCAACGTAACATCAAATCTCAAAAACAGCCTACCTAATTTGGGTGCACCTTTTTTTATTTTATCTGAATAATAATATTAATAACTTAATGATGTAACAAGAGAATTTATGTTTTTGTTTTAAGTTGCCTGACTCTTGTAATAATTGCAGCAATTTGCAAAGTTCCGCAAGTGAGTCAGCAATGGTTAGTATAACAAAACTTAATGATATACTAACTTAATGTTATACTAACTTAGCCACGAGTAAAAATTTATTCAACTTACTATTCAAGTCCGTCTCTCAATTTATCCCATAGCTCCTTCTTTTGTCGATGGTGCAATTTCTTCCTCAAATGAGAAGCAGTAAAGTTGTGATTGGGGAGAGGATACACCAAATCTAACTCCATTACAAAGAACCAACCAGAAGGAACGTGGGTCATGAAGGATTTTACGGTGGAAACTGTCAACTGTAATGAAATAGTTCAATTTTAAGTCAGGTTTTTACTTCGACGGTCCCTACGTATAAACCCCTAACTACAAAGAAAATAAAGACCAAAATACCACAAGACTGCTACCCTCTGGAAATACCAAGTGTCTCCTCTTCCGAATCGATCGTATTGATTTCTTAACGTTTGGACAATGTGTGGTCGTATTCAATTCACTTTGAACTAACACTGAAAATACCAAAAACAGAACTAGCGTCCAAAAGAATTCCGCCAAACTTTTAGCCAACATTGTGAAATAAATGTGATGGTTAGAAATATTGAGTAAAAAGTTTAACGTGCGCGGATTATGCCTATGTTCATGCTTTAACGAGTCACGATTGTGTAACGACATTATGTATGTTTGAAAAAGCGAAAGAGATTCTCAAAGTAGGTGGCTATTTTCTTCCTTTTTGTAGAGGATTTATCAAACATTTCTGCACTTACTAAAAAATTGTCGTAAGTATAACTTATGTACAAAATAATCATGATAATAATATGATCATGTAAAAAAGAGGGACCACAGAGGGCGGTTACATCGGCAAGCAGTAATTTCTGCCAGGCTACCTAAGACTTCCAAGTTCAAATTATCGGAAAGAATCTCTAATTGCAGTATATTTAGAATGATAAAAATACTTAGAGGATAATAATATATAAAAAATATAAAAATATGCAATTGCATAATCATAAAATTACTGTAGACATTTACATGGGACAAATAACAAAAAAAAACATTTACGTACAGTATAAATATTATATTATATAAACATAAAAAAATGTACATAAATTACTTTCTTAATACAAAAAATTTAAGCATTGCTTGAAATTAATTATAATTACATTTCATGATGGCTTTTCTCTCATTTTATTCTTCAAAGTTAGATAAAATTTTAACATAAAAATATCACAAAGAGCCAGATTGCATTCCGTTTGTGTCTCACCATTTTCTTAAGCGCCAAATGAAATGAACTACCTACATTTTTCTCTGTAATTTCCCACTCAGTTAGTTCTTTTAAGTTTTCTTTGAAACAAATCGTTCCACCCACACAAGGTGGATTAAAAAGCCGTGTAAATACGTTTTTCTAGAGCATTTATTGAGTAATTGATTTGATTTTTTTAGATTTATTCAGGTACTGCTATACTGTTAAATGAATCGTTTTTAAATAACCATTTATCATGATTAAAAAAACTTCTATAAAATTCTGCCCGCCTTCCATTTCTTCGGCATCATCAATTGTATCATTCATACTCTTCACGAATTGTTAGCATAGTCAAAACAAATAAAAACAATAGTATTGTCTCAAAATTTAATTGTTACTATTGTCCTGTTTACGGCGTCGCATTAAATATTTAGAATTTTATTGCCCGCAAGCATTATTCACCTCTAGTAACACAATTTTCTTTCGTCACTTTTCTTTCGGCGATTTTAAGTAGGTATAGCACAGTGAAGCACTTAGCAATAATTTTTAAAAGAACTTAACATCGATAAATAACATTTAAACTACTATTCAGTTAATTCTAAATGTCAGTATTTAATTTTGTATGGAAATAAATGAATCCAATAAATTATAAGTATTTATCTAGCAGATAGGCACTCGGGGATTTTCCTTCATATGTACCTTTATAGAGTTTGGTACCTGTCTTTTGGGGTTTCATTCTAGCTAGCCGTGTTTTGGACAGTTTTTCAATGCAATCGGATTTATCAAATATTTCACCGAAAACCATCTGTGTCGCGAAACTAACAAATACAAAAAATCTGCGACTTTTTATTAGAACACCCGCTTCACGGATTGGAAACGGGCTATTGAAACTATTCGATTTAAAATTCTTTGTTTTGAAATGTTGTGTCATGTGTTTGTAAAAGTATATTGAATGTAATGTAGAGGAAAATTTTGAAAAGGGATCAAGTATTTGCTCGTAAAATATGTTATTTTACTGATTAATATAAGGGTAATAAATGTTAATAACTATTTGATATGATCTAACCTGCTTTTTTCTTTGTATGTTAAGATTTTTTAAACGTGATAAAACTGGAAATATTTCGGCAATTTTCCAATTTGTTTCCTAAAAATAAAATGTCGAACTAAAAGTTCGCTGCCATGCTATTACAATTTTATTACCATCAAATAATCATTAGTATTCCTTAAATTACTTCCTCTAAAACTTGTTCCAATATAAGTAATGTTAAAGCCTGGAGAATTTTAATAGTTATGATGTGTTATGTGTTATGTTACTGTTTTCTAAAAAATCCTTAACATTTTATTGTAACCCCAATAAATAATTAGCGCAGGAGAAATTTCATTTTAAAAACAAAAGGAATACAAATGTGATTTATACCTCACAGGTTTTTTTTATCCTGTCACTCATGTTTCCTGTTAAACAAAAGTCTGACTAGACGAAATATATTATTTAAAAATAAAACAATCTAACGGGTCACAATACCTGCGAGAGTTCACATTACCTCCATATATCTTTTTGAGACGGTAGCCGAGGCAATGTTGTGGACGTGCGTAAAAGTGCGCGAAGAAGTATCTACATCGGTAAAATGTCTTTAAATTAGTGTTTGATTCGTTAAAAAAACAAATCCTAATCAAATACTTATATTTGGTCTTTATTTCGCAACAATATAAATTTCAAGGTGAATCAAAAACAACAACATCATAATTTTTTAGGACGTGCTAGCGGTGACAGTTTCTTTTGAATACTGAACTTTTTCACATAAATTTGATTTAGGGGTGTCATTACACCCGTTTATATATTGGTAGTTTAGGTCTAGCTAACAACTCATGCTAGATTTGTTCTCCAATTACCATCATCAAAAACAATGCAAACAAGTTAACAGTCTATGTATGTATGTGTGTTTGTACCTTCGTGGCACTCTGGGAACCAAGAGCACAGCCTGATTTAAAAAATTCAATATGGTCACACAAGCCATGTTGTAAAAAAAGTCGACGAACTATTTCATTGAATAGACTGATATTTAAAATCATCTTTCCATTTCTTTCATAGTTTTTCATCTCGACTGACCATGTAAGATTTGTCTCAATTTAAACCTGGTTAGCAACCAGTCTTAATTGCCAATATTCCTATAACGTATTCAATCTCAATTTTAGTAACTTGTCACTTGTTTAATGCTTTTAAGTACAGCCCCAGTCCAAAAATACTATTTCAATCTTCAACTAGTTAAAGTTAAATCCAACTAAATAAAAGTTGAACAACATTATCCATGGCGACAGCAGCGTCTGTTCAGTGACTCGGGATGTTTGATCACGGAATTAGAGCAGTGGCGTCCCATTAGCTCGGTTATGTTAACACCTCCACGAAATTCTTATTGAATCTCGGTTCGTGATTCTTGTCGTGACAATTTAATGTTCGATATAAATTGTTCACATCGCGTTGTTAAATAAAAATTATATTGCAGTTTCTTAAACCAGAGAATACTTATAATAAATATACTTATAGAAATGACTGTGTAGGTTAAAAGATTTTTCTATTTAAATATCAAAACTGATGTTTTTTTAATATTAGCCGATAAACGTGCAGACGAATCAATTGACAATAAGTTATTACCATCGCCTTTGGACAATAATAGGAAAGTAGCCGGCTAAGAAATGGAACACGCGCATAATTTCTGGCTCTTCTTCTTCTGTTTAGATTAAACCACGTCATAGGACTTCAAGCGACATAAGTAGTGTGCACTGTAAGATTTGGAAGCTGCCTCAATTCATTCATCTCTCATTCTAGCGGAGTTACCTATACTTATATTATAAAGATTTTACTTTACCACTAGGTACTAGATAGGCACTGTATTACCTACCTAGTTTTCTAGTACCTACTTACTCGTAGAGCCTGGGGTTGGCCAGAGCAGATAAATGGACGGACGAATGGAAAGCCAGAAATCCTTGTTGACTATGGAAAAGTATCATCTTATTTTTATATAAATCAAACAAAGCTCATAAAATATCATTTATTTTTTCTCTGTGATAGACCAGTTACGATGATTTGTGCAATTTGGATACAACTCGGCGCAGTTGTTGCCGGGCTTATGAGCGTTGTCATATTCTCTATGATCTGGATCGAGAAACTCTCTGCCAGGGGGTAATCTGAAAGAAATATGTTAATGTTAAGGTTTATTTTAATTTAAACGAGATGTGAAGCACAAGACTTCTCCTCTCCTACTTCTCTATCTCTTTAAAGGTATATCCGTTTTTGATTCTGAGTTAATAATTTTCTTAGTCACTGGGCTTTGTATGATCAGATACAATACATGTATTCGGTACTACTTCATTGAACCAGGAATATAAAACAAAATTTATTTTTGATAACCTATATAAAATTGTAACTGGTTTATGTCTGTACATAGGAGATATTTAAGAAACAAAATGTAAGAAGGGTCTTGATACGGCCAATAGAAGCCAATAATATTTTATTTTTTAATTATTGTCTATCTGTCAGACGTTTTCACGCTTAATTCGCTGAACTGATTTAGTTACATAATATTTGGTACAGAGGTAGTTTGAGACCGTGTAAAGGACATAGGATAATTTTAACAATATTTTGCCATTTTCAGACACCAACGCTGTTGAAGCCGCGGCCAAAAATTAATAAGTACAATATAAATAAGAACATAAAAGAATATAAAAACAACAAACATCAAGAGCGATCTCTTTAGATAACGTTAGGTAATCAAATTCCGAGGACAGAGGAATGTAAAATTAGAAACCAAACAGAAATTTACAACAGAATTTCTGTAAAAAAACCACTAAACGTACCGTAAATAACCCAACTATCAAAGAACAAGTTGGAAAAGATAAAACAGCTAAACAGGCAACTGTACTACAATTTAGTTTGGAATTGGCCCGCATTAGCAATTTTATATCTCTCGTGGGAGCAATTTGTTTCGGAGCGAAAAAGTAGCCACCAAACTTAGAAGACTTGGTGCAGTGGTTGTGGGGAATTCTAACAAGATTGAAGTTTGATTTGGGTTTTAAATGAGGGGTTGCGATTAATCTCGGAGTTTTTGAAGTTACACTTCTTTAGGCGCGTTATGAAAAAATGATGAGAGTGATATTATGCGTGCGCAAAACTGAACTTTATTGACTGTGGTATCTATCCTTTTCCAGTCCTTTTATTGGCTACAATAAAACAAATAACCCATTAATGGCCCACTACTGAGCACGGGTCTCTCCTCATACCTGAGGAGGCCTAGAGCATACTCCACCACGCTGCTCCAGTGCGGATTGGTGGAGGGGTTAGTGGCCAACCCAAGTGTCGGATATTTTAAGCCGCCCGAAGGTATCCAACATGGCTTAACGACTGCTACCAAATGATAACAACCGGGTCCAGTCCTTTTATTATTGAAATGTAATTAATTATTTACATGTTATTAAAAATTATTTTTAATGATGCCAAAGAAGTATAACTTCTCACCCATTTTTTACTTCTTTTCTTTGTGTATCTCACATATGAAACTAGTCACACAATGGAAAACCACCACGGTATCTTACTTACCTTATAATTTAGTCATGAACTACTCGTTTATAAATAATATATACATACATATATGTAGATAAAATTGAAGTGTCTGTCGTCTCAAGTGCCAAAAGAACTTTACACAATACTAAAACAAAAAAAATTGTCAGTCTTTATGTTAGTCAAGGCTTATCTCTGAATCGGCTAAACCAATTTTAATTGGACTTTCACTGGAAAATAGAAGACGACAGTCTTCTGTATTTATAATTATAGGTAACTTTTAATCCCTGAATTCCCACGGGTTTGGGATTTACGCCGTAAAACTCCCACGCAAATGAAATCGCGAGCACATATCAAATATAACATTCAAATTTCTTTCTTTTCTTTCTTTCATTTTCAAAAATCCTTTCTTAGTTCCTGAGTTCTTCCTCCTAATAACAAATTCTCCAAAAAATCCAAAAAACAATCAACAATTATTACGTTATCGTCTGAATTTCCCTTAAAAGCTAACTCTTAAAAATTGTTTAAAGGTAACTAACTGGAGAAAGACGGCAATTTCTGAGTATCAACCGTAATAATCTCATTTCATTAGCCATTCGATTCGATACTGCGAAATTAAGTTTTACTTCTTTTCAGTTCAATTTTATTGAAGTTGTTGACATTCCAGTGATATGTACGCCCTCAGACGAGAAGCGAGGGATTCCCGATCAGATATAGATCAGATTTCATTGTGATTGGTCTGAATTTTATATCTGCAGAAGTGCACTTTCGTGAAAAATAATATCATATCCTATTTATTATCCTATTATTTTTATATATCTTATTATAGTATTGGGATAGTATTATTTCGCTCATTAGTTCAGTTATCACAGATACGGATTATAAAATTTTCAGTACTTTCAGTATGTGATGAAAAGTGTGAAGCAAATCCTTTATCATGTAAACAACGGATAGTCACAGATCAAAATAATCAATAATAAATCATAACAGATTAAATTTAACAAAACACGCGGTAAAAGGTAATCACATTTTAGCTCTGGCTAATCTTAGAAAAACTTAACCCATTTGGGTAACATTTAGATACAAGTGGTTGTAAAATAAAAAAGGTATTTTTACATTAAAAAACCCATTTCAACATTTTTAAGTAATAGTTACACTAACGCGTAGGTTTTTCACAACGCACTGTATTTCGAGTCGAACAAGCTAGCTAGACAAAAGTCATTGTTGAATTTCCCGGAATTTTATATCTGAGCCCCTAACCAATACCCCAACTATCCCAAATCCAAGAATTATTTTGCCCTAATGTCAACCACTAATTAGATAATTAGGGCAGTATACAAAGAAACGGTGAAAAAGTTACAAATCAGTTGCATTTTTGCGATTACCGAAGTAACATTAATGTCAGTGAGTTTTAAGTTTTTTGAATAATATTAGTGATGGATCTTCAAGTTAAAGGTATGTACTTTTTATTTATAATTAATATATAAATATATTTATCCCCAGTTTTTTTATAACACCTCAACTTTAAAAAGATATGCAGTTTTTTGACGGTTATTTGTTTTCATTGGACTAGAAAGTACTTGTACCCTCTTGTACCCGGGCTGGAAATTATATATGTTATAGCCATATATGTTAGCTTTCAATTGATGCCCATTTTAGCTTGCACACTCGAGTACAACTTTGTTTTTTTTGTCTGTTTTCGAATTTGAATTCTCGGTTTCGTAAACCGAGTTTTTCTATGAATGGCAGAAACATAACCGTATTAGTAGACTCTATGACTTTCTATCACTGAAAAATGATTTTGGAAATATTACGGATGAATCTGCGAGAGAAATTAAAATGAAAATTTCAAAAATATCATCGATTTTAGTAGAAAAATGGCAAAATTCTGCGAGGAACTACGATCGCTTCCTGACTAAGAACTCTGAGTGGTTGGCTGGTTATTTTACGTTCAAAGTATCCGTCCACTACTCAGTACCATCAACATTAGGAAGAGCTTCGATTCCTGGGCGTCCATCAAAGGATATGATAGGATGAGGCTGGTGACAAAACGAAAAGGAGGCGCGTGAATGACGTTCACGGGATGTTAACCAGTTGGTCAATGTTTATGATGTTAAGCAGCTGAATTATCGGCGCGATTGTTCGGACATCGGAACTTGGCTTCAGTGATCAGTGAAGCCAGTCAGTGTCAAGTGATGACAAGAAGTGTCAGTGTTCACGAAAAACCAAGATGTTTGTCAAAAGAGGAGGCTTTAGCGTAATATGTAGACGCCAAATCTACAAGCCACTCTTATAAACAAGAAAATGGAGCATCAAAGATTCCGAGAGCACAATACTCGAAAACACTACACGTACTGCCACGAATAGAGATTTACTTAATAAATTACTAATCACGTCTGATCCTGTAATTAATAGTATAGAGAATCTCCCAAAAAGCCTACGAGTAAACTTCCTTCTGAAGTTTTAGAATTAATAATTCCCCCTACTGTAAATATAAAGTCTAGTGTAAGTGTTAGTTGCCAAAATGTCAGTTTGTCAAACTATGATGTACAAGATTCATCAGACGAAGAATTTAGTGAGGTAGGATAAATAAGAGCTGTAAATATGTTGAACTAATTTACCTATTTCTACGCTGTGTATCATACTAAATTTATTATAAGTTGTAAATATAAGAATTTGGTAAATATTAAGTAAGTTTTGTCTCCTTGTTATTTAAGTAAGAAAACATTGTTAACAGGTAAATAATGATGTCCCACTGTGAATTCGTAGCTACGTCATTAATTTTAAAGTATTTTATGACTGTTGTTAATCCTTTTCTATTGTTATTTTTTTAAGTATCTCAATTATAAAAAATATCTATTGTTAATTTTTATTTTCTTGGAACCCGTGATCCTACCGTCCTTTTTTTAGTTTATTTTGCACTTAAACTTACATAAAACATCATCAGAAAGCCGTACCAAGCAAATAAACCCAATAAATAATTTTGTCTAGCTAGCTTGTTCTATTCGAACCACTGTGCAACGTAGCGAACACGCTTTATAGTACTTCTTTCTTCTTCTACTTTGTTTCTTCTCTTCTTTTTTCTTTGGTGAAAAATATTCTTTTATTCTTTACTCGCCTGTAGTAATGCAAGTGGGACAAGGCGCCAACGATTCTCAGAAGCGACTTCCTTATTGAGTAGTAATTACGATGGCCGTTTTTAATCTTACTTCTTACTTGATGACACGTCCAGAGTGAACTGGATCCTTTTGACACAATACTGAAGAGAACATAATTGCACGCTTGCAATATTTCAATATAATACGATAGAATTATTCATTTAGTTTTCATGCTCTATGTGGTTATCCACAAAGCGAGTGCTGCCGAAATTATTTCTGTATTTTGTACGTGTGTATGGATAATTACGATTTTGCATATTAAAAGCTAGGGTTAACTAGTAAATTATACTAGTGAAAAATAAACTAAAGTTTACATTCATTGAGCCCTAAAAGCATACTGTAAATATAAAAGGATTGTGTGGTTTTATGAAACTACGGTAAAAGTGAAACTTTTTTTCACATTATAGACATTTAACTAAAAATTTTTGAAATAATATTCCATTAGAGGTATAAAAATCGCTTTATCAATCTTAATTTTACAATTGGAAAATTTAAATGATAATGGGAAATAATAAAAGTAGACTATTACATTAAACACTGACAAAACAAACAAAATAGCGTGGAGCACTGGCACAAATGAGTAATAGTCTATACACTATACGGTCAGCTGCTGCGAACTATAGGCGCCGCCATATTGGCCTTGGCTGCTCTGATGAACGCCTTTCACTTTATCCCTACTCCGCGGCCGACCGTCACGCGACATGCATCACACAGACGAAAAAGTTTGAGACGATGTAATAAAAGTTTCACTTTAAAAATTAAATTGAGTTTTTACGTGAAAATAGCACATTAAAGACTACCAGCGGCAACCCTAGGTATTGATCAGATCAGGGTAATAATAATAAACGCTTACAAATTGCGGGTTTCAAGGACAATACAAATAACACATCACTAACACCCGAGAACAAACATTAGATAAAACTTTTTACCAACAGTTTGACCGTCGCCTCTATTGTTGTTTCATATAACAATAATGACATCATTAACTGACTTCAAAAAAGGAGGAATTCTATGTTCGACGCCTATATTTTTGTATGTATGTTCAGCGATTTCTCCGTCATTTGCAAATAGATTTTTATTTATTTTTTTTGTTTTCGGAAGCTGGTGTTTGTCAAGTAGTCTTATTTAAATTTGTGCGAGATCTGACAAATAGTTTTTGAATTGTCCTAAATAAAACGTATTTAATTGACTTCGACTACGTGGATGTTCTTGATATTATTTGACGACATTGAAGTCGGTTTTTGTTTTATTAATTTATAATACTTACGTGAAAGTAGCTCTTAAAATTTCCTGGAGAAATGACCCTTGCTCGGTCTGTATCTGAGCATGTTCGCATAACATACGCTGCACACATTCTTTCCCGCGCAATCCTAACCTAGAAATGAAGATAAGTAATTTTTAAATTAGTTTTATTTCGCTTTTTTAAGTACTTCCCTACAATTTTCTTGTAATCCCTAATCCCTAATCCTAAATCGTAATAGTACTACGAAAGTACTTTTGAATGAACATTTTGACAAACGAATTAAGAATGAAAAGTTTGTCTAAGTAGAATTGACAACATTTATGAACCAGGCTAAAGAACCTATCGCTTTAAAATACAGAATTGTTGAGTATTACGGTCCAAATTTTAATAAAGGTGTACATGATTGTATACATACGAGTATAATATCTCTATGGTTTCTGCTTGCTTCTGTCCTTATTCTATCAAACATTTGTACTAATCTAATACAATATTAAAAGGAAGCCTTTCGTAAGACGGATCAAATAATAATCTCACATTTCCAGAATCGGATTAATATGAATAACAAGCAAACGCCCTCGCTCCGCTTCGGAAAACCTTTGCCATAGCTGGTAATTACCAGCATCGGAAACAATGTTTAGAGAGGAATATCTTACACTGATATAGTTTTATATGCGCGCGCGCGCGCGCGTGTGTGTGTGTGTGTGTGTGTGTGTGTGTGTGTGGATAAAGTCAGAAATTAGAATATTAGAAGAAGTCTTGAAGTACAGAAAAGTCTTTAAGTCACCAATTAACAGAAAAGTTGAAAGGAAGCCGAATCTCGTAGAATGGGCATGTATGGGTAGATGAGGTGAGACGAAACGCATGTGACGAGAAGAGTGATTGGTATGAATGTCAATGGACGAAAGGGACAAGGAAAAGAAGGGTGGATTGTGTGAGAGATGGTATGAAAGAATAGAGAGTCAGTGTGGAAGTGACGGCTAATAGGGAAGAATGGAAGAGAATAACATATTGCGACGATTCCCAATAAAATTTCGAAATGGGCAGAAAGACGATGATGTGTGGAGATCCAAACTCAGATTTGGGTCAGAATTGGGTCGTGTAGCTTAATTGATAGTGACCCTACCTGTGAAGTGAGGGGACCTGGGTTCGATTCCCGACTGTGGCAGATATTTAAGTGGCGGATAAATGTTTGTTATGGTGGTGTTGTATGAGTGTGTGAGCGTTTATTTATTTTATTACGTGGATCATGAATCGACAGTCTCCTCATCAAGCAATTGTGGGTACCCGTAGAAGAAAAGTGTATAATATCATTTATTAAACAAAGTAGAGCCAAGCGTAAAAGCGGAATATTCTTTAAGGATAGTAAAACTGTCGTCAAGCTTTTTTTATTTATCTACAAAGTGAGAAGTCCGTCATTTTGTCGGTGTTTGAAGCTGTTGGTTTAAAGTTACGACACGTTACAATGTGCGAAGTTCTTGGATTAAATTTCCTCTGCTCTTTGATAAAAAAATTGTGGATGTGTGCGTGTTACATACACATACATACACTATTGTAAAACGAGGGAGGTTTTCACGTATGTCTGAACGTATAATTATATTATCGTACATTTAGGTAAATGATTATTGCAAAGTAGACGCATGCTAACTTAATAACTATAACTTTATAACAATATCTATGTATGTAATTGAACTCCTCCTAAACGGCTGTACCGATTGGTTGAAATTTTTTGTATGTCTTCAGGTGGATCTGAGAATAGTTTAGATTTACAATTGGACCCGGTAGGTGGTGCTGCTATCGATATGTCACCAAATTTGTTTATTAATTATAGAGCGGTACGAATTTCGCTGGGATACCTAGTTATAATTAGTCACAAAATCGGGGCAAAATTGTTTTTTTCTTGTTTGCCCGTTTCAGATTTGTGAGTATCATGCGAAATCTTTTGATTATGTCTTATTTTATGTTTATAGATTTAGATGAAACTTTGTATATTTCTTACTTTTAGTTTAAACGTACAATTTATAGTATAATGCCTGATAAAATTGATTAGCAATTGTTTTAGATGAGGGTACTGAGGCATTCGAATCGTTTACCGAATAGAGGGCGTATTCAAAGAATACAAATTCAAATTCAAATTTGAATTTGCATTCTATTAAAACAGCCGTATAGTATGATGTCTGATAAAGTTGAGTAGCAATTGTTTCCGATGAGGGTACTGAGGCATCGGCATCCTGAAGCGAGCAGAGGGCGTTTTCATAGAATGCGTATTATGGAGTCCTACCATTATAAAAAGTAAAGACAGCAAAACTATTACGGTTGGATCGTTCCCTTTCACGTAAATTAAAATGGAGCTTTTTGTTCCCTGTACGGGGAATCAATAACGGAAAATACTCTCTTCAAGTCTACTTTCAAGCGAGAATAAATAAGGCAGGGTTTCAGATTATTTCTCAAGAAACAAAGCTAACGGTACTTTTACTTTACAAAAAACACGCTTCTACAGAGTTACAACAAATACACTTTGTAATAGAAACTCCGAGACTAACTTCTTTGTTCCCTTCGATCTGTGGAGTTTAAGAAAATAATAAATGCTTAAAAATATGAACATAATAAGAGACAATAGATCAAATTTGTTTAAAGCCGGAAATTTATTAACTAATTTAATTAAGTTCTTATCCACAGAAGCTTATCTCTCTGTGCTGTGTTCTTATATGCTTATCTATCTCACTGTCATCTACAGTAAACGTAATGCGGATGTATAAACATTTGACATACCTACGAGAAGAGAAAATTGTAGACTTCAAAATAAATAGATAATTATAGTAAATTTATACGGAAAAAGTAAATTTATTATGCTTGGCCGATAATTACGTTTCATGCTTTTTACCCTCCAATTTTAACCCTCTTAAGGGAAGGTATTTCAATAATGATTTAATACGTTTTTATTTATTCAGGTAATTTTGGTGGTGGTGACCCGTGAACAAAATTCAGTACTTCTAGGACCACTGGTACAGACCGTGGATGCTTTATTAGTTAGTCATCATTAGCGTTTTATTAGATAGATATAACTAATGTACATACGTAAAAAAACGTCAATATCAAACACATTACAGTCACACAGAGAGATTGACAAAAACCTATTGTGAGTACCTACTGAGCTAGCAATATTTCTTTATTTTAACGTGTTTCGGCCGCAGTGTTGGAGGGCCAGAAATAATGCTTCGTCTTCGGCTTCTTTTTGCTGGCAACGTGTTAGTGATGCGTTGGCTGTTACATTTGTCCTTAGACGGTGACCACTTACCATCAGGTGCCTCATCAGCGCGTTTGTCAGATATCTGTCTATCTATCTATCTATCTTTCTTCTAACCTCTATTAACCTTAAAACAAATTCGCTTACCCTTCCATAACTTTTTCTATTTTGGGGAAGAGACTCACTCTCCCTTCCCTATGAAATTCTGCGCTGGCTTTGTCCAAATCTTGCAAAATGTTTATCTTCAACTGCTGTTCATGCATATGCTTTACGTCCATTGACTTTATTTCATCGTTAATACTTCTTTTTGCGAATGCTGGGTTAATTATAAATTTTCTGTAAATAAATTAATCAATAGTTGATTAATTGCACATTAGCGCTTAATTAATCCATAATTATGGTTAAAGGTTTAATCGCGGACATCAAACATTGTAATTATAACGAAATCCATTACATCTGGAATCCAGTGGTAAAAATTGTGTCAGTATTGCTACGTAGTATGTATATGAATGTGTATGAATGAATTACGAGTGACATGAATTTTACTATTGGATTCCAGTTAAAAAGGATTACATTATTGAATTTTGGTAAAAAAGTAGTACAAAACTACCAACAATACAATACAATATACCTACTGCTACTACCTGCATCAAATAGAACAAAAAAATAAAGTTGCAAAGAGTTGCAGTAAAATAACATCAAGAACACACAACAGACGGTCTTATCGCATCTATTGGTAGTGTGCAAATTATTTATATTTTAATAGTATTAATAGCTATTGCAGTAACAGCATTACTGTTTCATTACAATTACTTGCGAGGTTAAAATAGGACACTCTGATGAAATCTGTATATTTGAACCCATCGCACGACGAGAACGCATCGCGCCATCGTACGATCGCTGTCAATTAGGACGACGCCTAAGTACCTCACGTTGAGTTAGCCGCTCAACAATTTCTCATATTGGGCAAATATTCTCTTTCCCTTTTTTTACCTTGCCTGCTAAGCATTGGTTATAGGTGTTTCTAATGTCCGTGAGTGACGGTGTCGTCGATTTTAATAGTTAATTACATCAAAAGAGCGTAACTTTGTAAGATGACATTAAAATTTAAAATTAATTGTAAAGGTGGTAGAGCCTACAGTTCACCCCGGGTAGTACAATCGCCCACCACGGTACTTAGTAGTGCCATTTCTACCGTGTGATATTTTTTAAACAGCAATTGTACTAGTACTATTGTACTAGTAAGATGTGGATCTTTTAGAGGCTATCTACGATTTCAGTCTTCAAGGCTAGCAACACATCTGTGACCGAATTAGAACAAGACTTTTACTAACAATTTATTAACTGGACTATTATAACAACAATTACCAGGACTAACTATCACTAACATACATAAAAACAAATTAATGTTCTCACACTGTCTACTAACTGGACTAACCATTCTAGTCCCCATTTGATTCTTGTCAGTTGTCGTGGGCGGTAGCGGAAGGGTGATGCTGTATGATCGTTCGCTACCATAGTTCCATAAAAAATCAAATTTATCTTACTTCCTGTAAGGTTTCTTTGCTAGTACTTTTCCATCTTCATCTAAGTAATAAACGTGTTTGGATGCTCCATCCCTGTTCTGAGCCTCTTGAGATACCTTCTCATGGTCTTTTAGTAAGTAGAAGAGTTTAGGGTCCGTGGGCAATTCCCAGGCGAGAGCTGCGGTGTTCCCAAACCAAACTATGTCACCGATTTGAAGATATCCATGGTTTTGCGTACAAAAAACTGAAAATGTTCACGTTAAATTTTGTATTACCTTTGACTGTTTCTTAATTAATAAAAGCAAGAATTAAACAATATAATATTGTCAGAGGTTGGTGAAATATTTTAATCTGAGTAATATACTTTTAATAAATATTTACGAGTAAGGTATAGTAAGAATTGTCCTAAAGTATATGCAATGCCAAAAATTTGCTATCATTTCACACTTAAATCGATTGTGGTTGGTTTCTCAGTTTTAGACTATACTATTTAAAGTTATCAAGAAACAACAAAACATAACAGTTATAAACAATAATAAAACGTAATACTGTTAACGGACTTAAATTGTATACTTAAAAACTTCTAATTAAATTCACTATCTATCTGAAACATTTTATCAAACAAATGTTTTCCGATTCACACCGATAACAATCCAATTAACTGGAGTGAGGAGTAATTAATTGAAGTGAATTGTAATTAATTTGAGTAAAGAACAATTCATTGCGATAAAATATTTACCCAATTGGAAGGAACTTCCGTCGGGGAAGACTAAGAACCGTTTTCTCCTCGAAAGAATTCTCGAGGACCCTTCCAACTTTTCCGATGTAGATAAAACACCACTTGTATTCTCTGAAGAACAAACGCTTGCGAATGCTAATAAGCACAAAGTCTTCAAAGCATATTTCAAAGCCATGACTGTCTGGAAGTAAACGGCATAAATTTTGAAATCTATTTATAGATTAAGTAGTATTTTAAGCAAATTTTTGTAGAGCTCTGATTCCAGAATTGTTGACGGTAAGGAATAAATGAATCTTGTTTTTAACTACTAGTGACCGCCCTCGCTTCGCTTCGGAAAACATGTCTCTTACTACTCACATTCAGAAATTGTTAAGCGTTAAATTCAAATCGGTTAAGAGGAAATGCTACGGGTCATTTTTCCATACAAACGTTCTCGACTAATCCCTCGCTGGTTTTTGACTCTAGATCAATAATTTTTTCACACAAGAATAATATCATCGTTATCTGTGTCGGTACGTTTTGATTTTTTTGATATTTTTATTTTCAAAAGTTTTAGGCTACTTCAAACAGCGCTTAAAACGGCCAAATAAATATGCCACAAACAAACGCCTAGTACACAAATTGTATAATAATCAGCACAAAAAGCTAAACGGTCCGACACAGAATATCTCCTTCCCTTCAATTTCCAAAATTTCGTTAAGATTGCTTTAGTTTTGGCGGGGGGATTAGTCGAGAACGGAACCTCGATTTTGATGATTTTTGTCTCGGGTTTTTACACGGAGCTGCAGTTGTCCCTATCGCACTGACATACACGCCGCTCGCAAGCGCGACAGAGATATTGAGTGAAAAAATCCCAAATTTGAAAAAGGGTTCGCGTGGTATTTCCTCTTAAGCCGTTTCGGAGATTAGCGCGTACAAAACCACAGACAAATAAACAAAAAATCTAAAAATCATTTTTTTAGGTTCTATTGCGATAATAGTTTTTTTTTTCATATTATCTTCCATGTGCAGACCATGATCTGCTACAGATTTATTATAAGTATGAATAGATTACTTTGAATTTTTGAGTAATAATAATTTATTATTGCCTAATATTCTATATGGTTATTTGCAATGTCCAACAACATATACATTTTCAAAATATATTCTGAAAAGGTTTGATCGAATTGTTCCTATTTATGCAGAATCGAAGTTATAGCTTTAGCGAGTATCTGCGTATCGAGGTATCATAGACCTTCCAATTTTATCATATACATTTATTAAATATACATTTATTAAGTATCTAAAATATATTAAGATGTAAAATAAATTTGCTGAAAAAAATAAAATGTTGAAAATTTCTGCCAATTGCTTTAGTAAATATTTGTCTGTGACAAATAGGAGAAAATGGGATTACAAGCCTTCCTTAGATCACACAACATATAAATATTACTTCTTTATTATTAATAATAATATAATAATAATTTATTTAAACCTTAGCCCTTAATAAAATCTTAATCCAAATCTGTAGCAATCGGTTAATATTTACCTGATTATAACGTAGAGGTCTATTGTGACTGTGCTTCTTGATGTTGTTTACAATTCTGAAGACAATACTTCGCTCGAAGCACCAACAGATCTCAGATAATAACTGTTGTGTTTCTACTTTCATTAGCACATCACCGAGTATCGAATTTGTAGAGGAACACAAATAGAATACCCTTGTTTACATGCAATTAAGGTACACTCGTCAAGAAATGTGTTTAGTGTAATATTAAGGCTTTTCCACATATGTCCCTTAAATATTTATACTATAGTAACGGCAAAAAATTAAGGCCCCTTTGACACATTAAAATAGTGACGTGAAAATGTTAATTTAGTATCGAAAAAATATGGTCAAGTGCGAGTCGCATCGATACATTTTTGGAATAAAAATTTTAAGCACCCTTTTTAATTACATATTTTGGAATGAGAATCGAATACTGAGTACCCCGTATTAATATCACAAGAGTCTTACGAATCACCTTATATTTAAGGTCTCCTCGGCTTTGAGCTCAGTAGTGGGCCTTGTTGGGTTGAGATGATTTATAGTATATTCATTTATGTAATTGACTTACTTACTTTATTAAAGGTGGCACTGTATTTTGTAAGTAAAAACGTGAAGGAATTAATTGTTCGCGGTACCATATACTATGTTTAGTCCATAATATTTAAATATATATACCTATTGTTTCAATATCCATGTAATTAATTAACTTTGGGTCTTAAAGTTAAACATTCGATAAATTTTATGACTTTTTGCACATCACTATAGACCATGAAGAACAGCAATTTGCTCCTTCAAATTTATGTAATAATTTATACGAAACTTGATGATCGGACAGACGTCAAATAAACTTCATCGGGGCCTTCCTTTTGTGCCGCACCTATAAGTTCCTAAAAAGTACTGATAGCAATGTGATCTGCATGGGAAGCATTAAAATAATTTTACCTTAAAATCCTGTTACCTACCTACCTACCTATTTTTGAAAGTTATGCTCATATTAAAAAATATATCACTTGTTTAAAGAAAAAACCATTTGTCATCATAAAGTATTCAATATTCTCAAAGATGAATAAACCACAATAATCTTGACTTTTAAACGCAAATTGTGAGATTAAACTTAAGCCTTGCAGTGGGGTATCCATGAGTTGTCATCATGATATCGTTGCCCGAATAAGATTACGTAAACCCATGGAATGCTATTGCCATGAGTTACTCTTTAGATCTTTGACCACAGCCATATTACTAACTTATTGATTTCAATTCATACTTCACACTTGTATCAAACCTCACAAATGTTAAGAATAACAGTGGACTGTTACAATAAAAACCGCTCTATCAGCCATTTCTGCACTATCCTTGATCTGTGGTATCTTCAAATAAATAGCGAAGTTCGGGCCCGTAACGAGTTTATTTTAAAGATGCTTACGCCCTATATTCTAAGAAGTTTACACTTTGAATACGTGAAGAAGCGAAGTTTGCATATATTTCAATATAGAGCTGGGAGACGCTAAAGTCATTTGATTACGAGGCTGATGCGCTTCGTAAATTTTGTTGAAGGTGGAAAGTAATATGGCATCGTAAGGCACAACGATTTTGTAATCATAATTGTTATTAGTTGTTGAGTGGGTGAAGGTCGTCTTCTCATAAATCCTTGTGACCAAATTTAAAGACCTATGCTCGTTATTATCCATGGTATTAATTGTTGACTTGGTGAAGGATTCAAATAAAAGGCACTCGGAGACTGCCGCGGTAAAGCTATTGCATAGCATTTTTTATCAACTTATGCAATTATAATTATTAGAAGTTATATAGTTATATCAGAACAGCGCCATCTAGTTTGTAGAAAACATACGTACCATACCTTAGTATTAAGGTACTAGGTGGCGCTGTTTGGGGGTGTTAGGTTTTTTTCGTTACGGAATTTCTGGATTCGGTCCCCACGCTCAAGGCCCGCGATAAATATGCTATGCAATAGCTTAAAAAATCGTTGCAACATTTTTTTTCTTTACGATCTGGTCACCAAGGCCGCGAACCCCTCTACATATCCAGTGTGGCAGAGTATACCCTATACCGCCTCAGTTATGAGTAGAGACCAGTGGCCATAGTGGACCATTAATGGGTTGTAGCTTAAGCTTGCTGTTGAGCATTTTCATTTCATTTTGAATCAAGAAAAACTGATTCTTTCACTTTAAAAAGTCTAAAGACAGTTCTGTCAGCGATTATACCAGAAGTACTTAGTAAACACAGGGACAAAGTTGCAGACGGTAAATAAAAATAACTGTTGTTAAATTTGCACAATTTATTTACTCGAAGACAATATTTATAACTGTACTGGAATTCCGAGATCGTCGCAGCCGGGGTAGAGGGCAGCACAGTCGCTTGAGTGTGAAGTAGCCTTATCGTATTCCTTGTGTTCTTCCAGTTTAAACTCATCGCCTTTTGGTAATCTGAATAAAATAATATAATTTTATTAGTGGGCATGGATTTCTAACTTCTGAATTCTAAATGATTTCACAATATGTTTTGGTAAACCTTAGCCTACAACCGCACTGGAGAAAAAAATTAAGCGGAATTCTTAAAGAATATTTTTTGATGTATAATACAAACAAACATTTTCCACCCAGACATTTTTATTTTCCGGTGAGGTTTTTACCAGCAAGACTAGCTACCAATCTCTCTGTAAAAGTTAAACGTAAAATGTTTTGAGTTTTAGCTGAAGTGCTAGAAAGCTAGTTATGTGGCGGGTTGATTCAATTTCCTTATTATCTAGCAACGCTTCTTTGACTCCCATGGTGTTGCAGTTTACAAATTTACCGTGACCGCGTACCATCAGTCTTTATGCGTGTTAACCAACGACCAATGATGAAAAAATATATAATATCCTATCTAAACATTTTTTCGAGTATTAAGACAGATTCCTCAATTCAAGGCGGTTACAGTATACAATAATTAGGCTCACATATGAGCCGGGAATAGAGACACAGTCTGCACGCGCAGTTAAACGTGTACTTGGGTGCGAGGCACTGCCGTATCTCCGGTTAATGAACATAATATTATATCAAACAACAAAGCAATGCTTACGTGAACACGACTCTCAGAAGCTCCTGCAAGAATGCGCCTTGTTCCCCAGCGATGTGCCGTGTTTCGCATAGTTTCCGAAGAACGCATTGCCGGCCGTCTCCCCCCAACCTGGAACAGGTGTATGGCATTTTATTTGCGCGGTTCATGCTGTAAATTGTTATGCTCTCCTGGTATTTGTGGTAAACAAACGATGGCTTGTTGGTGACATAACTTTGAAACTTAAAAGGAAATGTCAATTTCAAAAAGAAGTTAGTCGTTTTAAACTCTTAACGCCGCAGAAAATAAACATTTCAAACTGTACCGGATACTTACATTTTTTGTATTTTATGTGATAAATGTAATTATGCCGCAATAGCAAATAGCACTACCGAACAGTACTTGACGCAATCCTCGTACCTACAAACGAAATCATAAACTAACATTCTTAACTTTTGGAACTTTTCACTATTTTATTATTTGTTTTGATAGCGGCAACAATGTCTACATATTTCCATTCAAGAGATAGAACCGTATAACAGACACAGCGAAGGCATATTAATAGGGTTTCGTTTGTTACCCTTTGAGTACGGAACCCTAAAAATCAGCCCGCGGGTTAGATCTCTAACCCGCCACAAAGCGGACCGGCAAACCGGACAAACATACAAATACATGTATGTATGAGTATGTATGGTACATCAGAGTAACACATTCTTTGCGTATGGCAATCAGGTAAAAATATGGGTACCGGTAAACTGTTACATACTGCTTATAAGCTTAGCAAACCGACACAGATCTGATATTTATTTCCACCCGTAGAATACAAGTGTCGGAATTTTTATAACGTCGTATTACTTCGCACTTAATGGCTTTCAACCGCTTTGTAGCTAAAGACGGCTGGAGCAGCGATCTTTCTTGTTAGAAATGCCAACACAAAATGGAAACGTTTTATTCTAACTAATACTTGAAACATTTTGAAACTGACTGCATTTAACCGGTTTTCAAAAGACTGGGGTCCTTGTTCATGCTGTTTTGACATGATTTTGGGATGTGCTGATATGAGGAGTTATTTTATTAATATGATGTAGATTTATGATGATGATGATTAGATACAATGATGGATAAGCAACGCCGTACCTCATTTGATAAGTATTCTGCCAGCGACGCTGGATTCCCTTTTTAAATTTCCGGTCAGGGCAGATACATATCTATGTAACAGATAAATGTTTGTTTTCAGCGCATAGGTATCATGTCTTCTTCTCGGTTTAGGAAGAACTATTTATGTTGCCCATGCCACACTGCCACACAGGGAATTCTACTGCCCTGATATTATGTGTTATCGTTTATTTACTTATGTATATTATTTCTGTGTAATAAACGGAACTGATCTTATAATTGACGAAGCTTAGAGCTTAATCCGCCATGCTTCTCCACTCGGAGTTCTAATAAGCAAATTTAAAAACAATTTACGCTGTAATCAATCCCTCAATCTTCTCCAGCAAGCCAACACGACTGCTTCTGTGAAACTCGACGCTTCTTTTGTTCAGATGCTTCTCCAAGAAGTTGAACTTCGCTTGATTTTCATGCATCTTATTTCGGTCTATCTTCATTTTAAGTTTTTCTTTGTATGTGAGCGTTGAGTCGACGCTTCTTTTAGCGAAAGCTGGATTGACGATTTTATGTCTGGAATGGAAAATTTTGTATGTTTTGAGTAATGCCATGGCTACCATTCCGAACGACCGTTCGAAGGGTTTGATTGCCAGCGAGGCGGAAATTTGAATGATGAGTATTTGTGTGTTGTCCATCCGATATCCAACATTCGAACCACTCGGCAATCAGTGCTATTTACATCGATACATTACCAAACCATATTTTTACTTTTATAATTGTGTTTAGTGTTGTACAGTAAAGTGTTATTTACTGTATTGTATTGTATCGTTTGACAAACATGTTTGATATTTGTACGCCATTTCCTGGCAAAGTATTCCTACTGAAACACAAATTTATAATGATCCACCTTAGGTACTTTTGTACTTTTACAAGTAAATATGATTTGATTTGATTTGATTTGAACAAACACTCTTACTTCTGGAGAAATATCTTACCTTTTATAAGGGACCTTAGCCACAAGTTTCCCTGCTTCGTCGACGTAGTAAACGTTCATATTATCTCCTCTACGTTGCGCTGGTTTATCGTGCTTCTTGAACATGAGGAGGAAGTCGGGGTCAGTGGGCAAGTTCCACGCCAGCGCGGCTGTGTTGCCGAATAGGAAGATATCTCCTATAGGTATTAGTGCAGCCGTCTGGCAGCAAAATACTGCAATAAATATAATTATCATCTTATTATGCCCGCCCGGGGAAACTTTGTCTACTGGGTACTTAACCCATAGACGAAAAATTTTGTGACAAATATTTAAAATTTATATACAATATTTTAAAAGGAGTGTTATTCAAATCTTTTTATCTTTTTTATTCGACTTCAAAAAACGAGGAGTTTCTCAATTCGGTTATATTTTTTATGTTTGTTAATTCAGGACTCTGTCATTTGTTAATCTGTGGCGACATCGCACACACGTCATATCATGACGTCATGACAAGCCTGAATCACTCTATCGAAGTTTTGTACATCGCTCGCATATATACAAATTCCGAACGGCAACACTGGAGTATGGCCGCTCCCCGGGCATGTCGTCTCGCCCGGCAGAAGATCTCCCGTTGCCAAAAAGCGATTTGAAAAATATATTTTTTGGTTGGAAGGATATTCTTTTGGTTCCATTCAAATTTGCCAAACCACCTCCAAGGAAAACCGAATAAATATAAGTGCATACATAGGTAAAGTACACACAAATAGTGAAATTTTATCGAGCCACAAAATGTATTTAACGTCACACCTTCGTTATGTAAGCGCGTTAAGCCTTAACGCCGCTCTGACGATAGAAAGCTAGTTCCCACGAACGTTTTCCCTGTACCGAACGATTATGAGGCTTCGTATACATCATACTCATATTTTTTATTACAGTTAAATAAAAGAATAAAGGACACCAATAGAGGAAAATCCTTGCATAGCGTCGACGCCTTAGAATAATAACACTATAGAAAGACAGTCTTGATACAAGCGCTCTGTCTAAAGTGAAGCACTAAACCGAAATCGACACAATGGAGCAACGTAGTTGAGTACGCTCTAGGAATCCACAGCTAGAAGGAGAGACCCATGTCCTCCAACAGATAACTGGCTTCAACCCATTAATGGTCCACTACAGGAATCGTATCTCTACTCATAAATGATGAGGCCTAGAGTATACTCCACTACGCTGCTCCAGTACGTTTTGGTGGAGACATGTCATAGACATCCTACATTAAATACAACTTATGTTACTTAATATTTACCTAGTTGAAACGAGCTCCCGTCCGGGAATATAAGAAACCTTTTCCTTCTTGACAAAACCCTCGACGTCGTGCCATTTGTTCCAGTAAAATCATTTGAAGCACAATTACCACCATTACATACTGTATAACTCGTAACCAAACACACAACAGATAAAAAAGAAGGTACCAAAAATTTCATCGCAACAATTAATTATCTATGGAATACCAATTGAATTTAGAACACAGAATAGAAAAATAGATTGGAAGATTCAAAAATCGAAGGTAAAGTTGTCACTTGGAAAACGTGGAATCAACTGTCCCGTTCCACGGCCGTTTAGACGCAAATATGTATAAATGAAACAACAATTAACATGTTTTGTGTCAATGTTTTTACGGTTATTTTACTCCGAAATAGGTGCGGAAAACAAAAAACAATTGGAAGTCATATTGTTCGATTTTTACGTTCTAAAGGCGTAGAAAGTGATATGAGAGGTAATGAAAATTATTTATTGTAACTAGAATAATTTTAATTATCAATGTTTTTATTAGCATAAAATTTTTATCGCACATCTTTATTATCTGCGATCACTTAAAGTCAATAATAAGTGATCACCGTCGACGACGATCGTCGTTGACCTTCTGATGGTAGGGTTTATAAAGGCGTCAACATTGTTGCCGCCCAAAAAAGTAGGAAAAGGAAAATAAATTTACTGGCTTCCAAACCCTCAATCGGAACGCGTCAAGTCGTTGCGCGGCTGACTCACTTATTCTTGGTAAGGGAACGGTAGGATTACCGGTCCATTACTCTAACACTGTTAAAAAACGAGGATATTCTAATGAAACTAGATTAGACCACGAATGAGAGTTGATGAGTTTTAAACAGCTTTATATATTTTTTGTATTCTACCAAATCAATTGTGTTTGTCCAAGAATAGACTGATGATGTTTGAGATAATCAAACAAAAACTATGTTTATTTCTGTACTAGAATATAATAGCTTATCTGTAATAGCTTAAAAATGTAATATCATTAACTTCGGTATAATTAATTGAGTTTACTTTAGTTATTATGAAATTAGTGAATAATACCAAAAAAGTTTAGTTACAAAAAATTTAATAAATAAAAATCATTTTAAATATTTCACTATTTTATTTATAATAATTATAAATATTATTTCAATTATTAATTATTTCTAACTAGGTACCTACGAGTATTAAGTTAGCATTGATCTACTTTGCAATAATCCGAGACCACAATATAATACCTATAATTTAAGTATTATACATAATATTATATTAAACAATAATAATGGATATTATAGGTATAGTGGTGTATATTATGTTAATGTATGCTATCATATTTAATGATTATGTATTGCTGAAAAATGAACTGATGGTAACTTAATAACAATGTATTTCCGCAAAACGCCTGTTACCTAATATAACAGGTAACCTAACATGTATGTAATAAGTGTAACATAGAGGAACATGACAATATCACTGCGTTTTTACAAGGACTCCTTCAACACACAGCCTATTCAAACTTAGAAATGTGCTAGTCAAACTGTTAAGATATAAGATAATTAATGGAAAGCGGTTATTTAAAGAAAATAGTTATAACAAATTACTGAAGGATTCATTATTACATAGTAATACTGAATAACAAATTCAGTATGGGTATTCTAAACGATCAGTCATGATACGGTAACTATTTATAAAATTACACTTAATTCTTATAGTAATGGCAAAAAATTAAGGCCCCTTTGACACATTAAAATAGTGACGTGAAAAATGTTAATTTAGTATCGAAAAAATATGGTCAAGTGCGAGTCGCATCGATACATTTTTGGAATAAAAAATTTTTAAGCACCCTTTTTAATAACATATTTTGGAATGAGAATCGAATACTGAGTACCCCCTATTAATATCACAAGAGTCTTACGAATCACCTTATATTTAAGGTCTCCTCGGCTTTGAGCTCAGTAGTGGGCCTTGTTGGGTTGAGATGATTTATAGTATATTCATTTATGTAATTGACTTACTTACTTTATTAAAGGTGGCACTGTATTTTGTTAGTAAAAACGTGAAGGAATTTGTTCGCGGTACCATATACTTTCTTTATATGGTCCCGCATTAGTCCATAATATTTAAATATAATTATATATTGTTTCAATATCCATGTAATTAATTAACTTTGGGTCTTAAAGTTATACATTCGATAAATTTTATGACTTTTTGCACATCACTATAGACCATGAAGAACAGCAATTGGCTCCTTCAAATTTATGTAATAATTTATACGAAACTTGATGATCGGACAGACGTCAAATAAACTTCATCGGGGCCTTCCTTTTGTGCCGCACCTATAGTTAGGTAATGACACATAACTGGGTTGAATTTGATGCTAAGACGAAACAGCGCTGATATTCATTGCAGCCGAAAAATGATTTGAACTGGTTCTTCAGTCGTGCCTCACTGAAGAAGAACATGATCTCTTTGGATCGTGTGTTTTGGACGTATGTGTATATTTATTTATTTAAAATCAACCTTGCGTTTGTATCCAGTTTTAAGACACTTTATATACCCGCTAAGAAAGTTAATGTTGATGATAATAATCAGTATGCAGAATCCAAAGGTTTATTGCAGCCAGGATACAACTCTTCACAATCACCGGTCGCGAATGATGCCTCATCAAACTCTTTGTAGAATTCATCATCGACGCCCCTGAGTTTAGGTAACCTGTAAAAATGCAATTGAAATGAATCATGTAACGAATCACACGAGTCATATATTTGTTTCTTCACTCCACACCGGGAATAATTAAAAAACACATTTTACAAGTCTGTTACCACCCTGCTCGCATGAACAACTCTTATATTTTGAATGGTATCAGGATTCAACTGGATGGTTCAAATGCCTGCGTTCAACAAGAGGTACCAGACGCCATAGCGCTCTACCTATCAAACCAACAATTAGCAGTTTATATTCATGCCATTTCAAGATAACATAGTTTGTAGATACCCCTGCTATGAGTGTTTATACTTATACTGAAATCGTTTGGCAATCAAACTGAGTAGTTGACGAGAACATCATAAGTATAGTATTATAATCAACATTTACTATGCCTAAAGTTTAATTAAGTAGTACTTTAAGTAAGTTTATACCTGTCTGAACTTGTTTTTAATCTAAGGTAATAAATAAGGTCGTAATTTTAAATAAACGAGTACTCTCTAGTGATACGAATCTTAATTACTTTAACGAAAAATTGATAAATCAAAATTATATTTTAAATAGTATTGTACAACATTATACCTATCATTTATAACATTGGCGATAAAAACCGATTACAAAATAATAAAACTTCCTATAACATTTCATCTACATACAACATAGCTGCAATAATTTTAACTTACGTTAAAATATGTTACGACTATTTGCGCGGAGGATGTAAAATATTTTCCAACAATAACCATTTACACTTTTCGCCTAAAATGTTTTAAGGCATCTAAGGCACCCAAAGTAAAGCCATTTACGCGTATCGCCTGTGAACAAAACAGAAACACTTACATGAAGATGGCTCTCAAGAGCTCTTGGAGGAAAGCCGCCTGCGGTCCGCTCCGCGCGTTCCCCACCAGGCAGAGCGTCTTCAACAGACATTGTCGACTGTCTGCTCCGAACCTAATGTTAATACAACTCAATTTATATATTTTTCGCAATGTGCGCTCACCTTTACAAATAATTACTGACAATTTCTTAACAGGTTACTTTTTAATATTTTTGTTTTTTTATAATTCAAAATTTGGGGTAAATATAATTATGGGACAAAATGATACATGTAATTGCGTGGGAATATATGTCTATTTACGTATTTCCGTTTACTCAAACACATCCAAACAAGGTAATGTACATAATATATAGTACGGATATTATGGCACTTAGAGTTGTTAGTAATTACAAATGAAAAGATTAATTGGATTGCGAGCAATGTTGTGTACACAAGCGTAATAACAACGGAGAACAAATCAATATATATAAAACTCAGGCGTTACTGAGTGACAGACAGACAACGCACAGCCGAAACTACTGAACGCAAGAAGCTTAAATTTGGTATGTATGTTCCTTGGGGAGTGTAGGGGAGCACTAAGAGAGGATTTTTGGAAATTCCCCCTCTAACGTGATAAAAAGGGGATAAACTGAAACTTTTTATTTCTTCCATGGATTCACTTGAAGCTTTGTGTATGTATCGGTTCATAGGTTCCTCAAGTGAGCACTAAGAAAGGATCATTGGAAATTGACGGACAAAGCCACGCGGGGTAGCTAGTATATAATAGTATGAACAACTTTATTCGTATTATTTAACTTACATGTAATTCATTAGTCAGTACGAGTAAAACAAATTGTTTTGATACGGTTGATTTAATTATGTGTTTGTGATTTTTTATCGATTACCTTATTTTGTTGAAGCGACATGATAAAAAATCAATTATGTATATCTTTTAAACAAAAAAAAATCGCGTGATGGGGATTATCTTCAGACCCATTCTTCACCAGGTGGTACGTAGTGGTTTCAATGTATCATTAATTTTATAAATTTGTTTCCGTTTCTAAATAAATGTTTTTTTATATACTGATACAGTTTTTAGAGGCAACCCGTCTTCAAGGGTAGAAAAATTAGAACGTGAAGAAATATATTTCATATTTCATACACTTTAAGAATCAGACAGAAAAGGAGTAAGTGTCAAAAAAAGAATTGTAGTAGCATCTACATAGGTTACGGTTATATATAGCCTAGACACGTGTGAAGTTCTCAGCTAATTCCAAGTACCTTCAAAACCACTAATTAGAAACATCATTACTTACGTCGCTGTGGCTAATTGAAATAATACCGCTAAGTAGACTTACATGTTCATACTCTGTGAGACCACAGTGTAAGAACTTACAATATTCTAATGCCTTTGATGTTTAAAAAGTCATTTTAGACGTCATGTTGATATTCTGGTAAGGAAGTCACATCAAACACTCCACCTGCTGACTTCACCATGAGATCTGCTTTATGGGACTAGGAACGTTTTAAATTGGTACAACAAATAATTGATATTCAAAATGGCTGGACCGATTTTGACGAGACTCACTGGTACATAGCTGATGTAATAAGGAGTAACTTAGGTTACTTATATTTTAGAAATTTCCACGTAAAAATTAAAATTCCACGCGGACGAAGTTGTGGACTCAGCTAAAATTCGAACTGGCTCTGAGTTCGTTATACTCGTATAGGATATAGTCAACATGTGCAAAGAGGTTAATGCTAAGATTGCTGAGGGACGTAATTAAACACATTATGTTAAATGTTTCACCACATTAAAGAGACTTGCTCAAATGTGGATTTGATGAAGTCGACCGAAATTCTTAAAACAACCGAAGACCTACATGGATTATTAACTGTGTTGACGCTAGTAATGTAACGCTAAAAGCCCAGCTTAGAATGTGCCAAACCACTTAATTGCCGGTTGGCAGCACTTATGATGAACTTGGTAGCATTTTTGATAAACGACCTTATGAGACATTGACCTACAATCTTCGAAGATATAGTTTTTTATGGAATGAATATAGCATACAAACATGCAATAGGTATTACCGCTGCCGCACATGACAACTGTGACCGACCCACCTACAACACTCAAATGGGGACTAGGATAGTTAGTCCGGTTAGGAGACTGTGTTAGAACATTAGTTGGTTATTTTATTAGTAAATATGATGTCTGGGCCAGGGTCTGTTAGTTATAGTTAGCCCTGTGAGTTATTGTTAATAATAGTCCAGTTAGTAATTGTTAGGCTACCCTTGAGGACTGTGATGGTCGACACTAAAAAGTGTAAGCAACACAACAAAGAATTGAACCTCGTCTCCAACACAAAAAAAATTACCTACGTACCCTTGAAGCATCGTTTCGATTTTCTGATAAAGTTCAATGCGGTTGTCTCTGTGAAACTCAATAGCACTTTTCTCCATATGTTCTCCATTCACGTAATCACGTGTGTGAGAAGCGTGCATTTCTTTTCTTTGTAATGCAGGCTTCTCATCCGTTTTGAACTGAGAATTTGAGTCCATGCTGCGCTTTACCATTGCCGGATTGGTCAAGGGTTTCCTGCAAAATACAATAATTAGTATAGCATAGTATGTCATTGAAATTACATCCTTTTGTCGTAAGGGGTCTTCGTATAAAGAGTCTGATATAATTTTTATGGTAACAAATATGAAAACCAAATAACTAGAGCGGCTAGCGCCATCTGTACTAAATAAGATTACCTGTGTGCATTGGTTATGTTTGAGTAATAAAAAAAAATTAGTCTATTAAAAGTTATTACTGTGATACCGTGTTTCATTAGGTTATGGGCCCAGATAGACTCCCTTAAACCGCGTAAAATTGATTTTTTCGCTAATTAAGTTATTACTGTGATACCGTGTTTCATTAGAGTCACCCAACACTACATCACCACTTACCATCAAGTGGGATTGTAGTCAAGCATTACCTTACAAATAAACAAACATCCTTTATTTGGTGTTCATATGTATGGCTTTACCGGGTGTTCATAAAAAGTATTTAATTATTTATTTAAATTTGATTCACCACAATTAGATAAATATTGTTAAACAAATTGCGAGTAAAATATTTATGATGTAAAGATACAGTCTTGATATTTTATCATTCATTTATCTATAAAAGATTTATCTTTTTGATGTAAACGAGATAATTGGGATTAATTATGATTTAGATGTAAAAATATGTTAATTAATTCAATCCGCAAATCAAGCCGCAACTTGGCGCGTTGATTTACAGGAACTTGTAACAAAGGTCGTGTTCAACGGCGAATTATTATCTGATTTATTCATTAATTATTTAAAATTGTTTAATGAGTAAAAATTGTAGAAACTAAGTGATTTGCTTCGGAGATGGAAAGCATCGTGAAAATTTTCACACTTCTTTCATTCATACATTCGTCTTACATTCATTAATTCAAAAGATTTCATTCATTCATCATGACTAAGGGTCGTGGTCATTGATGACAGTTTCATCTTCCTTTTTTCAGGTTTTCTGTTCTATGTTGGTGTTGCACTCACAGAATTCTCCATAATTTTCTCAAAGTTGTGTCTACCAATCCGACCTTTGCCAATAGGCAGGTAGACTATGGCATGTTCCTTTTACAATGTGAGAGTATACCCAAGCCCAGCAGTGGGATATTTATAGATAGCGAAGAAGAAGAATAAGTGATTTTCATATATACACTTTATGGAGCTACCCTGAATATATAAAAGAACTAAGGCCAAGAAGTAAGAAATACCTGAGCTAACCAAATAACAACTAAAATAGTAAAAAACCATTAATAAATAAGAACAAAAACAAACGGTATTTAACACTTACCGTTTATAAGGTGTCTTATGCACAATCCTTCCTTCCTCATCGGTGTAGTATATCATCTTCGTGTCAACTCGTCTATGTAGAGGATCGGCGCGGTGATTGAACGGTGAATAGGGGTCTTGCGGTAGCTCGAAAGCCACAGCTGCAGTGTTCCCCCATAAAAATATGTCTCCAATGCCTATAATGGCTGGGTATGTTAGGCAAAATACTGAAAACAAGTCTCAAGTTAGGTATTGTTGAACATCCATCATCACAACCCATAACTGTCCCACTGTCGGGCACGGGTCTCACACAACGTGAGGGGTACATTTGTTTGAGAACATTACGGAGAATTCTCGGGTGTGCAGGTTTCCTCACGATGTTTTCCTTCACCGAAGCAAGTGATAATTAAATTCTAATACGCACAACATTTTTGTAAACTAGAGGTGCGAGCGGGGTATGAACAAGAGCCTCCAGTTCGGAAATCAAACGTTCAACCACACGGCTGTCATTGTTGAGCATTATGCAGGAATAAAACGGCCCGCCAATACATTGATAACATATAACAAATAAAAACGCTACACACTCATAGCCGCACACTACTGTGGGTACCATGGACAACACACAAGACAAGAACACACACACCCAGACCAAGAACAGAAAAAACTCATCATTCAAATTTCCGCCTGGCTGGGAATCGAACCCAGGACCCTCGTAACGGCGATACGGCGTGTTATATATAGTAAGATGAAGATATATTCAGTGGATTCAACTCGTTATTGGTCCTATAAGGGACAGTTCTCTCCTTAAACTAGAGCTGCTCCAATGCGGTGTTAGAAGGGTTAGTTAACTCAAGTTTCGGACTTATTAAAACGATAGCACCCGGGCCGACGGTTTTCAGTGCCCTCCGAAGCACGGAAACACGAAAGCATTTTTGGTCACCAGTCACATATCAACCTACTGATCGCACCCGTTGTTGCTTGGCACGATCGATCGCTTAAGATCGACTCAAACCGCTATTAGCGCTTCAATAGAGCGATATAGTGAGTACCCATAATGATAAGACGTGCACAATTTGCGATACAACATTAAAATCATTTATATAGATTTCCTTGTAAACCTTATCGAAATTCCGAACCCCTTATACGTATTTACGTAATACGAAGTCGTATTAACAACAGAACTATGGCACGAGAGAAACAATTCCACCCGCAAATATAACCATTCACGGGAATTCAAACCCTTACCCAATTGGAAGGAACTGCCTTCAGGGAAAACAATGAACCTCTTCCGCCTAGACAGAATTGCGTTTTTATCGCTTTCACGATCCCTAGCGGTCGAGTTTTCACTAATTGCTCGAGTATGACCAAACACAGCCAAGAAACACAAAATTTTAACGAATCCCACCATCACACTCATTTTATGACCCCAAAAACCGAATGAATTAAATATTTTCTCCTCGACAGTACCCGATGACGTCGTAAAATTTTAAATTAGCTTATACACTCAATCACAAATTTAAATTGGATTTTACATTATTGACGTGACAACGTCTTAAATTAGGTTAGCTGGGAGTCACTTATGAAAAATAGTAACGCTCGGTAACGTTACGATGAGTCACCGAACGAGAGAGAGGCCCGCCGAATGCCTTGCGTCTCTCTCCCACTCAACTATGATCGGTCTGTCGCGCGCGCAGCACTAGAGAATTAGGCGCATTGAATCGGCGCGTTAAGTTTAAGTTTACATGTACAATGTTTTAGTAAACAAAATATATTTCTATAGTTAAAATTTGTGCAATTCTTATTTTCATTCAATTCCTTGTTCCTATTGCGCAATTTAATTATATTCATATCAATAAATATTCTACCGAGAAAAAGACGTTGTCACGTAAAATCTTCGCCCGTAAAACCGACTTTACAGGCAACCATTTTTTTTTATAACAGTACATAACGTTGGTGCATTATAGCTACAGTAGATTTGAGATAATCCAAAAACGATGTCAGCTTTGCCCGTTGATTTAAAACGTTAATCACGATTTCTAAACAATATTTAGGAGGCCGTTACGTGTTTTATACAGGTGGTTCCATTTTAACAAAACGTTGTCGTATGCAAATTTACCGGTATTTACATTTTCACCGTCAAAATATCGTAAAACTAATACCCAGGCCGGAACCGACATTAATGTTTTGTCGCTAAAGAGATTAGGGCTATATTCCCGTTGTAATGTAAAGTACTCAAAACTTCTAATTTGATGCTTGCGCGTCTTATGCGATTTTATGCCATCGCATTAAAGAATTTTCATGTTTATAGCAAATACTAAGGGAAGGTTTATAATAATTAAGTATATGGTCTAATATTATTTAAGGTATACTTATTTCATTTTCATTTTTAATTCAATTGATTGATTTTATCAATAAGTTTTACTTGTAAACTAATAACTAATACTCTTTTTATTACAGTTGATTCAAAAGATTCATTCAATCATTCATTACCTCATGACTAAGGGTCGTGGTCATTGATTACAGTTTCAGCTTACCTTTTTTTCAGGTTTTCTGTTCTCTGTTGGTGTTGCACGCTTTTGTTAGTATCCTTCCATAGAGTGGGTGATCCTTCTCTATTCCTCTTTCCTTCAACATTATCGACAACTATTAACTTCTCCAAGTTTTCTGCGCTCCTTCGTGCAATTACCAAAGTACTTAAGAACTCAAGGATTTGTAAAGCCATGAAATTCTAAATTATAGCTGAAGAATTAAATAAATAAGCTTCACACTCATTGTACTTATCTTAAATAAAATAATTAAGTTGGTGTACATCATAAATGAAGTATTCAATTATAATGAAATAAAACATTATATTACTATTTATGTTATACCAAAAACATGTCACAATTATTATAATTATTGACGGTTTTTTTTTTCATTTTAGCGCCGAAAGCATCGGTATAGATTTAGTTTCACTGCCAAATATGGTTATTGTTGCAATTCAATATCTCAAGGGGTTGTGTCTATTCGAGTCCTATTAAAATAAAGTACAGGACCGAGGCACCTAGTCATCCGTTGGATAGCAGTCGTTAAGCCATGTCGGCCTTCGGGCGGCATAAAAACTTCCGATTCTGGAGTTGATCACTTATCTCTCCACCAATCCGCTGTGGAGCAGTATGGTGAAGTTTCCCCCCTCAATGTTGGAAGAGACAATGCTCAGTATTGCGTCATTAATTACTTTGGCTAATACACCTTCAATATGATAATCTGCATCGTCTGTTCTTGAAAGATATAAGTTGATGCAATAACAAAGATTTAAAATGTGATGTTATGTCGTAAACTTTTTGTATCGTAAAAATAAAAAAAACATATGTGAATTGAAATAATGCACTCTAAACATTTATTCAAAATCCTACGTACGTATGTACTAAGGTCTAGGATATTTTGAATTAAAGTTAATTTTATTATTTTTTATAATCATCCACCACCAATCTCTTAATATGCTCTAGATCCCTTTAATAATGGGGAGAGACCCGTGCTCAATCGTGGGCCATTAATGGGTTGAAACTAAGTTATAATCATCCTTTAGATACTTCGCCCTGATATACTTTAAACAACGTTTGAGAGCTTGAAGCTGTACCGATAATTCCCCTTCAAACATACCCTACTTACTGCACCACCGTTATTCATATCGCTTTTAATATTTCAAACATTGTCACTCTTGACGAGCTGTAAAATACCACATAGCTCGATAACTAATTGATTAAAATAATAATATCATAAACTAGATTAATTCATCAATTTTAAATACGATTCGATTCAAATTTTTTGATCATGTAAGTATATTTTTTTTTATTGTTGCAGAGATTGGACATATTTGTGAATTACTTGGTTAAATATTACATCTTGGAAAATTATTCTAGGAAAGGTAAAAACTGTGTTTTTGCAAACAAGACACACAATTTACATAATGTATGCATATCATACTAAATATACACAACAAAATGTACGGTTACATTTTATTTAGGTTGATTTCGGTTAATAAAATGGCTGTAAATGTTATTAATTTTAATATTTACGAATTACTTTTTAGCATTTCATCTTCCAAGTAAAATTGGTACAATAACTAGATTGTAATTATACTTGCAATTCCATACTGTTGTTCTGCTATTATTTAAACATGGTTATGAGCACTCGTAATAAAAAATTTAATTGGTAATCTAAATCTTTAGTTTGGATAAATAATTATTATATTTTCTTTAGCCGTATAAAATTTATCAGTTCCTTTCATTACCTTTCATTATTAGGTATTCTATTTTTCATTACCTTTTATGAATTAAATTGTTTATATATGAGAAGCAGTGATAGTCTATTTGTGCGCATACTTTCAAATTTAAATTCACATTAAGAAATTAACTTTTGGTTCGGTGGAAACAGCATCTTAATTAACCTATGTACATATTTGAGAGTTCTGAATACCTTACGTCCCCCAAGACTAATAAGGTTTTAAACAATTCTTGGACACGCAGACAAATACAAAAACTTAATAATACTTATCGTTATTCCCTTTGACATAAACACCAATGGATTGTGATAATTATTCTCCAGACGATTCCAAAACAACTGTTCTATAATACTCTACAAACATTAGGCGAGCTACACATTATAGTCAGATCACCGTGGTTAGCCGGTAAAATCAAATGTATGTATAGTATAGTTACATATATTTTCGGGAAAAATACCAATCGGCTTAGCTAAACGTACAGCATTTACATTTTGTAGCCGAGCGGTAAAAATCAACTGCAGGCTTATCTGGGTTGGGTTTTGACGCTTGATAAACACTGCTTCAATAGAGCGAAACATGTAAAATTATTTATCAAACAAAAATAGCCACACATCATAATTATAATAACTCATTGTACCTAATAAATGCCTTTTAATTATGTAGCACAATACCTCTACGTGCATATCTGTTTGGCCTAATGGTTAAATGGTAGAGAATTCATTAAGCATTAAGCTCGCAATTAGTGCCTTATTTTGTAGTCATTAAAGTTTAAATAAATAAATCATCCCGACCGGAAACTGAGTTGAACCATCCGACCTAAACATACGAAATCAATGATACGCCTCTAGATTAACCGAATATAATCTAGATTGCTTCTTATCGTAATACAGTTCAACAAATACTGCCGAAACGAATGTGTAACCTCACTATTTTACGAGTATGTGAAGTAGCCTTACAGCAAAGTCCGGTTATGTCGTCAAATCATGTGATTTTGCTGACCTAAACTACGAACGCGACGAAATTAGCACCTCTTCATTATAAGCAGTATTCTAAAATATAATAATGTTAAACAATTATCAAACACGTTGACGTTGGGGCAATTACATACATATATGGGTTTAAAGGGGCTCTATCAATCCTGGATTCCAAGACAACCTGTCCTGCTTGTGGCGCTTCCAGCTGAACAAACGTTGAGGCTATGGCACCAGGTTCCTCCAGTTGGAAATCACTAATCTGTACCACTCGGTGTAATCCCAATACTACAAATGCTATTTGTAGAATTTTTACCTGGGTAGGTATTCCCTCAAATGATACCTCACATCGATCGTGGACAGACTTTCTACTCATTTCGGAAGCAGTGTCGGAGTAGCCGATCTCATCCGAGTCTTCTGTATTTTTTGGGCGGCAACGCCTCGATGATAAAGAGTTACGAGGTGACTCGTCAGGTATCCAAACAAATTGACGATTAATAAATAAATCAATAATAGTTCTAGCAAATTATTTGTTCAAATAACAATGCAATACAGACATCAAAAAGGTGACCATTACTTTTGACATATTTTTTGTAATATCTTAACGATATCATTGTTTTTATTTTCATGCATCCAACATTTTGTTACCCACACTGAACGGGACTAATAATTCGGCCGTTATGACCAACGCATACACGGCTCAGTATGGCAACTCAATTTACACTGATGAAACCGAAGGCGATGGAAGCGAATGAATTGGAATAAAAGTTATAAACAAAGTTGGAAAAAATAGTACCGATATGAACAAATTTTACCAAATAATAATCCTGACCTACACATGTCTGGTACTCTTCGTGGCTATTCATACTGGTGAAGCTAATGACTCCAAAGTGCATCGGGAAAGAAGATATTTGGTTTTCGAAAACATTTCCCATTTCTTTGTAAGTACCTATTTTGGATTTATTGTAAGTAAGACGAATAGATTGTGCTTGTTATTAATTCTAGCCTGCTTTGTTCTCTTGGAGACTGTTCACTTACACAAATTGAATAGTGTAGAGTCTATTGCCAAAGTACATAGATAGACTCTTTAACTTTTAAGAGTAATTCCCATTTCTTAATAAATACCTTTTTTGGTAAACCTAAACGAGATGAACACTGAACTGGTTATACCAAATAATTCTAATTGTCACGTGTCTTGAACTATTCGTGGCTATTCACCACAACACTTTCCATAACAAATTCTCCATTTTTTATACGACATTTTTCAATTGTGTTTCGGATGCTATGTAACCGAGACGAGGAGATTGTAACAAATAATAATTCTCAAACACGTTTGAGATACTATTCGTGACTATTCACTCGGATGAAATGAACGAGTGCAAAGTGCATTGTAAAGACGATACTTGGATTTCAAGAACATTTCCCGTTTCTTTGTAAGTACCTACTTCAGATCGCCGTGTGAAGGGTCATCGCTTGGATGTTGGTTTTATTATCTTTATGAATCGATTTATTTATTCTTTTCTGAATCGATTTATTTATTTTTACTGAATCGATTTATTTATTCTTTTCTGAATCGATTTATTTATTCTTTTCTGAATCGATTTATTGAATCCTTTCAAACTTTAATTTGTGTTATATCATTTTATAGTTGCAAATATGAACAGGATAAACAATTTAATATTTAAGGGAATTGAAATACTCATATTTTATAATATATCAACCTAATTTTAAGGGATGACTACTACTTTTAAGAGAAGAACATTAAGAACATTTTACTTGTCTGTTAAATTTGATTCGCAGAAATGCCAATTGATTAACCAATTTTTTTATGAATTATGCCAAAACCATAAAATAACTAATACTTATTTAGAATTATATGTATGATAGTTTTACTATTCATTTATTTTCATAAACAGTGTTAGCCAAGTTACAACTAAATAATTTTGGAAAATAAACATTCAACTTTTACTTGGCAGCCCCATTGCTTACTTGGTAGTTATAGTAGCGGCACAAAATTAAGGCCCCTTTGACACATTAAAATAGTGACGTGAAAAATGTTAATTTAGTATCGAAAAAATATGGTCAAGTGCGAGTGGCATCGATACATTTTTGGAATAAAAATTTTAAGCACCCTTTTTAATTACATATTTGGAATGAGAATCGAATACTGAGTACCCCCTATTAATATCACAAGAGTCTTACGAATCACCTTATATTTAAGGTCTCCTCGGCATTGAGCTCAGTAGTGGGCCTTGTTGGGTTGAGATGATTTATAGTATATTCATTTATGTAATTGACTTATTTACTTTATTAAAGGTGGTACTGTATTTTGTTAGTAAAAACGTGAAGGAATTTGTTTGCGGTACTATATACTTTGTTTATATGGTCCCGCATTAGTCCATAATATTTAAATATATATATTATTTCAATATCCATGTTATTAATTAACTTTGGGTCCTAAGATAAACATTCGATAAATTTTATGACTTTTTGCACATCACTATTGACAATGAAGAACAGCAATTTGCTCCTTCAAATTTATGTAATAATTTATACGAAACTTGATGATCGGACAGACGTCAAGTAAACGTCATACGGGCCTTCGATTTGTGCTGATACTATAGTGGCTATGTATGCGAAGCGAGGGGTGCCGAATTCCTGGCCGTGTCAGATATTTATGTTACAGATAAATGTTTGTGCTGTTAGTGATGTGTTATTTGTGTTGTCCATGCTACCCGCGACTCAGGGAGTCCTACTGTGGAGGTATGAGTGTTAGCGTTTATTTTACTTATTTAATTCCAGATGCGAGTGAACTTCAAAGCCAACATGGTGCCGTGGAACCAGATCTTCGCTCAAGCGCTCGGCTTTCGCTTGAATTATGATGAACCGCCTGATTCCTTTCATCCGTACCATCATCTTAACAGACGAACTGTGTACACTCATCTGGAAACCATTTTGGACAGGTAAAGCTTATTGACGAACGTTGCTTTGGTCAGGTAAAACTTATTGACATTATTTTGGATAAGGAAAATTTATTGACGTGTGTTATTTAGGTCAGATAAAACTCATTGAAATTATTTTAGATACGTAAATCTATTGTCGTTACTTTGGACAAGTAAAATACATAAAAGCCAGAACAAAATCCAGGGCACTTTTCGTTACATTTAGGACAATAAAAGAAAGATCCCTAATTTTAGCTTGTTCGTAATTTTTCCAATCTTCAGGTCTGCTTATTAAATGCTTCAATTATTTATCAATTTCATTGAGTGAGAATAGTTCGACACATTTTGACCAAACTTGGCATACCAATTAAATTGATCTGGATTGATGCATTTCTAAATAAGAATGGCCTTGGGCCCCTGAACTATAGTGTTACTTGCTTTGATTAATTAATGACATCACTTTATCATGTCCTCAAACAACATCGCACTTGACAGCATGTAACTTTGATTTTCACACTAACGCACTATGGATGCTGTATCGTTATCAAATATTTATCCAACACAAATGTTTAGCTCAGTCAATGATTAAACACATTATATAATTTAATTTCTGATGGCTCTGTCGTCTGATTTTTGTCTACTACTAACAAAATAGTACATTACGATACGTGTGCGTAAAGTAGCTTATTATTGCACGGTGTGAAGTTAGCGCACGAGCGGAGCGAGTGCGCTAAACACTGTACAAATAATATAGCTACTTAACGCACGAGTATCGTATACTATTTTATAGCACGAGTGACATAAACCCGCCTATACTCAAACATATAATTATTTACAGGGAAATAAAAGAAAGGAAATGTTTACGAAGCTGCTGCCTGCCTGCTTTACCGACATGTCAAACGTCATTCAAAAGTATTATTAGTTTGTCTGCTTTACCGACATGTCAAACTTCATTCAAAAGTATTATTACTTTGTCTGCTTTACCGACATGTCAAACGTCATTCAAAAGTATTTTAATTTGTCTGCTTTACCGACATGTCAAACGGCATTCAAAAGTATTTATTGTATAAAATAAATGTAAATTGTTTAAAGTACCTATTTATTATTATAGGAATCCTATCCTCTTATCTAATCTAATACCTTTAAACAAGCAATTCTTGTATATATATATATATATATATATAATTGGAATCTCGGAATCGGCTCCAACGATTTTCAAATGAAATCGATCTAGCTAGGAATCATTTTTAGAAAATGTCATTTTATTCGTGTTTTTGTAGTCCCAATTTAAACTGAAAAATATGACTCTTCCTGACATCTATTGGCGAATAATAATACTACTATACTAATACTAATTGCTTTAACGACACAACAGCAGAATAGATGGCGTTGTTAAATGAAAATCAATTGTTTATTTATATTATTTGTGTCTTCTTAATATTATTATTCGTACTTAAATATAATTTCCAAAAAACACAATTTATAAAAAAAATACCGAGCAAAGCTCGTCGATCTAGCTAGGAATCATTTACGCTATCAATTTATCGTAGCGACCAATGTCGATGTTATCGTACGTGCTTATAATACATTTTAGCATCGAAAATGTTGCCCATAAACTTGGTGGGGCGTACTTTTGTGACAAATGCGCAAAGTATGCCAAGAGGACATCTTCACAAAAAGAATTTGATTTGTTTCCTCTGCGCCATTTCTTAAATGCATTGTACGCTGCTGTATATAGCCTTTTTGATTTACTGGGCAACAAATTTAGGGTCACCGATTTTGCTATTTCTTTTATAGCGTCTGGAACAATTTCATCAATGCCATCTTCACTAAACTCACTATCCGAACTACTAGTATTCATTTTAGCGAAAGTTATAATAAATGTACAACTATGACTTTGATAATAATTATTAATACCGTTTCGTTTTGACTTACTTAGTATTTCTACCTACCCACTTCTCTTTTGATATTTTTCCCCTACCAATTTGTAATTGTCAACAGTGTAAGTGTCAATTTGTGCACAGTATGAAGTTAGCATCATAACCCGTGCTATAATCGACAACTTTACGCACGGAAAACCGTGGCATAAATGCGGGTTTAGGTCACAGTGTGCTATAAAAGTATTTAATTATTCGTTTATTTTTACCCGACTGTGTGATGCAAAAGGGTATGTGTTTAGTGGTTGATGTTATGTACGTGTGTTTGTACCTTTCTGGTGCCTTACAGATCAAATGCGTCGGTCGATAAAGTCAATCAATCTTGATAGTATTACTAACGACAACCAAACACCTTATTGTGCAAAGGACAAAAGTTATAGGTAATGTTCGAACTGTTTAAAAAGCGATAATGGTGTATTACATAATTCTAATTTCGAAACACCGGTAAGAATTTATCGCATTTCGAATTTAAATATGGTCAACAGTCATTCTCACTTACTTTTCAATATTCCTATTGTCATTTTTTAAGGTATTAAGTTTATATTTACCAATTACATTACGTACTGTTATGTTGTTTCAGAAGCGGCATCGATGGTTTCCATTGTGTACGGCGAGCTATTTGTGAAATAGCGATGATACCGAAGTCCCGGAGCTTGTACTACAGAGTCCTCGGTATAGTCTTCAGGTATATTGTTTCTACTATTAATATTGTCAGACCTTAGCAAAACGCCTTAATGGCCTACAAGCTATGGTGGTCAGTAGTGGGCCATTATTGGGTTGAAGCCACAGGACATGGATCTCTCCTCATAACTGAGAAATGCTAAAGCGTACTTCACCACGCTGCTCCAATTCGGATTGGTAGAGGGGTTAGTGGCCAACCTATGTGTTGGGAGTTTTACTGCCACCCAATGCTTAACAATTGTTACGTTACGATAACAACCGGGACTGTGATTACGTGCCCTCCGATGCACGGAAGCGCTCAAAAAATTTTTTCCACTAGCAATCACCCATCCACCTACCGCAACCGCTGTTGTTTAACTCAGTCGATCGCTTAAGATCGACGCAAGCCGGGCTATGAGTGCCTTGATTTCCTAATCACTGCTAATTTCAGATATTTTGTATATTGTTACACTAATTAGAGGCGACCATCTCAGTTCTCAAGGGTGCAATGCATCTGTGACCGAATTAGAAGAATCGTACTAACAATTACTAACTGGGCTATTACTAATAACAACTAACAGGACTAACTACCACTTAAAATCCCCGTCCCAGGCCTCGTAGCCTCGTACTTACTAACAAAACCAACTAATGTTCTAACACCGTCTCCCAACCGGACTAATCCTAGTCCTCATTTGAGCCTTGTTCTAAATCGGTCACAGTTGACATGGGCGGCAGCGAAAGGGTGGTGCTGCATGCCCGTTGGCTACCTTATATGCATTAAAAAAGCTAGCATCTAATTAATTTCAGACAGCAAACACCAGCTACGGAACGGTGGCACAATGCAACCAAAGAAGACTGTCAACTCTCCATATCATCTTGCCCATTTTCTATGCTTGAAGTGTCCACCTACACAGACCTCTAGTACAACTAGAATTAGATTAATGATAAGAAAAATAAAAGACAGACATTGTGATATGCTAAGTTCTTGTAATATAATAATAATTTGTTGAATTTAATTTGTAATTGAAATATAAAATATATTTCTGATACATAAACTTCTTTTTATTTAAAACGAAGAACAAAAAATTTAGGTACGTGTACACAATTAGGTACTCGTATTATCCAAATCTGCGTACATCTAAAATTCAAATAATACAAATCAAAAATGAATTAATACTACAGCCATCAAGAGTGTTTTAACTACTTTAGGCGCTTTCAACTATATAACGATGCTCATTTTCGTTAAGCCAGGATTACTTACTGAAACATTGCAAATAGAGTTTATGTGATGTGGTAGTCACGTTTGAAAGCCAGGCGTTTCACACAGTTTAGGAGTTCACGGTTCAAAAACAATAGAACTACAAATAAAACTTTCTTTTTTACAAACGAGCAGATAGGTCATCTGATAAATTATACATATGGACCGTAGCAACACCAGGGGCGTCACTAACGCGTTGTTGCCGAGAAGGAGACGATGGCCCCGCTTCCTGAAGGTGTTATTTGAAATCAATCATGTTTGATAATAATGATATTTCTGAGGACCGGGGCGCGTTCTTCCTGAATTGTGGTATTCTTTGAAAACACAAGATTGATTAAAACAACTAGCTTGACAACAGATTTAATACACATGTTCTGCTCCAGGCGTAAAATAACTGTAAATAAAGATGTGCCGAGGAGTTTTCTTTCGCCGTTTCATTTTCTCCTCTAAGATTTAAAATTTAAAGGCACCTTAGCGAAACGGTGGTAAATGCAAAAAATAACGTTCACAAGTGTATGCAAAATACCTACGTGAAATAAATGATTTGAGTTTGAGTTTGAGTTTGAATAATGTTATTTGTATGAATGAATGGATTATATCCCGGAAAATTATAATATTGTTACTAAGATTTATGAACGTTGGTATAGAAATATTATGTTAATTTTTAATTTAAATGACAGTTGTACAATTATACCCTAATATGTAAAAGATTTTCAAAATAATGATTATCATTGTTAGTCATTTTTGACTATGTCCAATTTTGCGGGGCACCTGCAACATACTCGTACACATGTTACGCAGTGGCCGGTGCAATGCAGATATTTGCTCAACTTGCAACCAAAACTATTCAAACCTATACGAATTTTACGTTCTGAAAATCTTGCATAAAGTTTTTCTAAAGTAAAATACGCTTACTCTTATACCTTTTAAATAATACAGGTTTGAAAATGGGCGAATTTTGTGTTATGATTTGGCTTCAGCCATTAAATTTCTGGTCTTTTATCGCAATTATAGCCCATCTTTCCTTCTCTGCTCCAATAGATACGGATTGGTGGAGAGTAAAGTTCAACTCAAGTGTTCAAAGTTCTTGTGCTGAACAAAACTCTTTGGCATGCCTTCTGCCTACTTCTTGGCTGGTATAAGAATCTATAGGGCACCGGCATGGACTGCATCGCGTGCCCGCCGAATTACATAAATACCTTAAAAAGGGCCAGCGCCCACCGGCGACAGTGCAAAGGATTTTTGCGACAAATGGAAAAATTATACTTAGTACTTATGTAGAATGTAATTGAAATTGCATTAATCTTCGTAAGTACCAGAACGAAGCTGTAGTGTGTTTAGGCTTAAGCAGCAATTAATATTAGTGATGTATAGCTGAAATTATACTAAGTTAGACCATTCAATTCAGACAAAGTCGGGATAGTAATAGATCGTAGAAAGAAAAATTTCATAGAATTAAGTAGCACTCACTAATTTTGTTCAAACACCGGACTATACTACGACCTATACGACTATAAGACCGGTGATAATGATAAAAAAATAATTCGTAGAATAACCTTTAGAAGCGCTGTAAAGTCCCGTACAAATATTGAATGGCTTCGCTAACGTACACTTATGGTAAATGAGCGAAAAGCGCTAAAGTTCATGACACGACTTCTCTCTAGCAGTATTGAATAAACATATTAGTGGCCTATAGAACCCTACGTGACGCAGGCTTCAACGTTTAAATACTCTTAAACCTTGTCCATACTTGTGACATTTTTTTGATACTTTATATTTAGATATTAATCTATCAAACACAGTAGGTCAAATAATGTTTAATGCTCAAAACTCTTGCGTAGGAGAAGGTTAAATTTATGTTGAGTAGTTGCAGGTACTTGTCTGTTGCACTTGTCATTTGCACTGGAAATTACTAAGTTGCATCTAATACAGAAGTAATTGTAAACATAATTATTATAAGCTGCTCATATAAATTTTACTTTTAATTTCCTATGATATCTAATACATTACGCAGTAAACTATTGGCATTTGGCCAGTTTTGTGGAATAAAATAAACTGGCACCAGTGAAACCAAAAAGACGAAGTTTTTAATGTATGATTACTTAATATACTTACTAAAAACTTTTGATACATTTTAAATTAAAACGTCTCTAGCAATCTAAACTAAATTGCAATCTTTTTGAGGATTTTCAGTCGATTTACAGGAAAATACCAACATATAAAATATAAAATACAAACATATAAACAAATAATGAAAATTAATAATAATACAAAAAGCACGGTTGAAAACAGAGATTAACAAACAAAAAAAAAAGAAACAAATCTTTTTGTAACCGGGCTTTTATTTAAAAGGATATAATAAACTTTTCCTTTCAATCTTTTACCATCAAATTATAACGTCATTTATTACACAATACACAATTTATCTGATATAAAAGCTTGTCGCGAGGTTGAAAATTTTAAAATCAATCAGGTCAAGTTATTTAATAAATTGATTTATATACACAGGTAAATCTCGCGACAAGCTTTTAGCCAAAAATTATTAGGTGGTAATTTCAAAAAAAAAAATTATAGAGATTAGATACTTCAGTGTGACAAATGCCTTATGTATGTTCTTAAAATATATAGATTACACTTCGAATTTTAGTATGTGTACTCTGAGCCGTCGATCTTTACCACTCTTGATAAAATTAAGTTTTATGTAGAAGAAAGTTGAATGAGGTCAACATGCTTCAACATTTAAGGTATGTAGTAATTTTAATATTAAAATAAGATATACTATTTTTAATCCCTGACGCAAAAATAACGGTGTTATAAGTGTGTCTGGGTATCTGTGTGGTTGTATATCTGTAGTATCAGTGCTATTACATACTATATATGTATATACCTACCTATATTTTCCCAGATTATCCCTCGCACTGCTGCTCATCTACAGTACAACAAGTTTCGAAACAAATCTAGAGAACTATAAAAATATAAGCTTAAGTGAAATTCGATCTAAGAGACAAGTCAACAGCTTGCCTTTAGTGTTCCCGTACGGAGGATCCAATAAGGTATGTTTGTTTTATTTAAGAATATGAACTTTTAATATTTCTACCTATAAGTCCGTCTCTGCTTGGTGGTAGAACTTTCCGTAAGGATTATATTATAAATATTTTTGTTTAGTCATTAATATTATTGCTGATATTATTTTCTTTCCGTGAAGCCTGGCTGGCTTGCTACCACCATGTTGCCTGATTCACCCGCCAAACTAGTTATCGTATTCCGTCTAGGAGCTTGAGAGCTACCTTCCTTTCCTTATTTCATTCCTTCCTCTCCTTTCTTCTTCTTTGGCCGGCAACGCATTGGTGACGCCTTTGATGTTTCTGACAATGTCGTTAACTTACCATCAGGAGCCGTTCGTTTTTGGGATATCAACATAAAAAATATACTTACCAAAATGAAATAACACAAAACGCTATTTAAAACACGCTGCCATTGTTTTCACGAGGCAGGAAATTACTGGCGCACGCAAGTTTTTCCCGTCTCACTCGCGTTTTATAAATAAGTAAATATTTCCACAAAACGGAAGGTTATTAAACCTGTTGATTAGCAATTAACTTTACAGACAATTAAGTTTACTGAAGATATCGTAGGCAAAATTGACCGTATGAATTATTCAGGAAGACATTTCTGTAGACGTATTAATAATAATAATAACGCTACACACTCATAGCCGTACACTAGGTTTCCCTGTGTCGTGGCTGCCATGGACAACACACAAGACAAGAACACACACACCCAGACCAAGCACGGAAATTTAAATTCATCATTCAAATTTCCGCCTTGCTGGGAATCGAGCCCAGGACCCTCGGAACGGCGATCCGGCGTGTTAACGATTGCGCCATCCGGGTCGACAAATAATTAATAGATTTATAATTAGTAGATAACACAATATACAATACCGTAATATAATAACATAAATAATATTGTTCTTAGCCGATCTTTAGCTCGCTCTTGTCAGAACAGTCGTGGCCATCATGTGAGTACTTTTGGGGCTGATGTAACGATGGCACGATGTCCCTCCCTATTAGCCGTTCGATAACATAAAAATGTTTTATTACATACAACTCCATGAGGCTTCATGCTATCGGCCATAACGTTATCAATACAGACGCAAGGGTCCTCCTTATGCCATTATTTAGAACAGATTAACAGAATGACTGACACTTGGACAGATTGACAAGAAGAAACACATACGGGCAGACAGACAAACAAACAGAAAGACAGAGTACAATAGTTCCAAAATGTTTTGGTCTCAGTACAGATAAACAGCCTACGCACAATTATAATAAACAAACGAATTATAAGATTTGAACATGACAGTTATATTATAAGCATAGTTATAGTTTTTAATATAATTTAAAAATGACTTAAAATAGCATCATGAAACATCATGTAAACAAATATAAAAATCAAAACTGTAAATTCTATTTCAACTTACCTACCGCGTAGTTTCCGTTTACAAAATCGTATTGGATTAAGCTAGTGCAAACAGTTGATCGCTCCCATTCAATCAGCTACATCAGTCGGATCATCTGGATTGGTTAGGATATTACAACCATACAATAATAATCCATACGAAACGCTTATACAACATTGATCCAGTTTTAAACGCGTATTGTGAGTATTATGGACCCCCTGAAAGCTTACTGTTAATATTCTATAAGAAACCGTCCATTCAATACGCACGAAGTTAGGCTAGAAATCACTTGAAATATAATCGTTTTATTATTCATTGCATTGTTATTGGATTCTAAAACTATTTTATCAAGGTGGATTTTAGAGTTTTAATCTAATATTCCCAAGTTCCCCTTTATAAAAGGGTAAATAAATGAACAGGAATCAACTTTGACAGCTTTCCAGTCTTTATCTATTTGTACATACTCTGTATATCAGCCGTTTCGGCATTAGATCTTGTGACACTGGATTTGATCACTCAAACCTCTCCAAACTCCAGCCAATTTACACTAGAGCTGTTAAATTGCGTCCTTCAATTACGAGGAATGTCCCTTGCGCTACAGCCACTAAAGAAAGCCTTTAACAGTGTAACCATTTTTTCAGTTCATCATTGGCTTTGGTTTTCCGGTGCATCTGCGGGAAAAATACGTGAACATGGCGTTTGGATTCAACTTTCAATATCAATACGTGCACTTTGATAACATATCTGCATTATCGCAGTACTACTTCATTAAGACCGTGTCGAGGGAGCAACGAGAAGCTGAACTGCTGCTGAGGAAAAATGAACGATTGATCTTTTATAGAACTACGGCTGAGATGTTGAATGCGTAAGAATTTTATTTCTATTTATTTGAATTCCACTTTGACTCTATTTTTGAGTTTCGATCAATCGATCGATCGATAACGGACAGCTGGAATTACTAAACGCAAGAAGCTGAAATTAGCCATGCCCCTGAAGCTTGAAAGAAGAAAGTTCCATGAAAAGTTACAAAAAGAAAGTATTGTATATTTCAGCAAAGGCCTCAACGGCCATGAATGCGTTCTTCGCGCGATTTGTGAGGCGTCACAGTACCCAGTACATGAAGAGGCTCTTATTGGTGAACTCATACACATATTACTCACGTAAGTTCTTTCGTTAGTTTGAACGCTCTCATAACACTACGACTTGTGTGAGTAGTAAACTTAGGTCATAAGTAAGGGACAAAGACTTCTTCAACCATGACTATGCTTCATGATACATATATATCTTCCTGTACCTATTATAATGTTGACCTAATAAACATCACTAAGTACCAATTTAATAATTCCAGACCCGACTACGGCCATTCGCCTTTCGAGGATCAAGACTCAGAATGGCTGGAATCAGCTTCGCAGTATAGGGACGCGGCTACAGCCGGGAGGCAAATGTTCGACTGTGCATACATCTATAACGGTTGCCCTGAGGGTCAAGGAGCCTTAGAACTAATATCTCAGTTGAGAGACGAATAACATCGCTTTCCTATAAACATATATAAATCTCTTGCGATTTTACAAAGGCTTCGTTTGAACGAGATAATCTCAAAATTGCTATTTCAACCAGAGATAAAGTAATACAAGGAAATATTCATCTAATAAAACGTGTAATACTTGGTTTTGGTTATTACTTACACTTATTGGTCTTGGTTTTGGACTAAAGACGGTATTTGGAAATGAAGTGTGGACAGGTTGTTCTACTTCGAGTTATTTTTGGCTTCAACCCATTAACGGCTTACTACAGGGCACGGGCCTCATAATTGAGCAGGCCTAGAGAATACTTCACCACGCTGCTCCAGCGCCGACTTGTGTAGGGTTTAGTGGCCAACCCAACTGCCGGTAATATTTTATGCCGCCCGAAGGCCTCCGGCACGGCTTAACGACGGCTACCTAATGATTACTGTGGTCACTGGTCACCCATCCAACTAACGATTTGTTTCTCATGTAAGTGAGGATTATTCTTTACGCGAAATAAAATTCTTAAACCTAATCCAAAAAATATTTAGGCAAAACCTTAACTATGATCATAACTTAATACGTAATAATGGGCTTCAGTTCTTAAATTTTTCGTTTATTAAAGCAACATGCATAAACCATGTAATTGATATGACAAAATCTTTTGTTATACTATGTAGAATTATGCATCGCTGAAAAGTGTGATTCCATTAGTCCCATTGTATTGTCCCCCTAATAAAACCGACAACTCAGCTTTATCTTTGTATCGAAATAACATACTCCCATACAACAGTGACCTTGGATAGAGATTAATTGTTGCGTAAAGACAAAACACGTTAGATGAATATCATATAAGTCACATATTGTTACTTATTGTCATCTCTGTTCAACAAAAAGATCACCATAATCTTGTGCAACGTGTAAATAAAATACTATTTGTAACATAATCCATTTCATTTCATTAGTATGTTTCAATTGTTTACTTCAGCATAATCATCAATCGTCTCTTAATACCGATATTAGTTCCATAACGCCCCGACCCTCTGGGCACTGATAGTAAATTGAAGCGCAGTTAAACATCTGCCGTCCTGCAAGTGCCGCATCCTTATAAATAGCTAATGCTTCTTCTAATTCAGGATCATCTTTGTCAAACGGTGAGCGTTTGTAGTCTGGCCTGTAATCAAATAATTAAAAGTTTGATATGACATACAAATTATGTTTTCTGTCCTTTTTCGCCTGCTCTATGTTTAAATTACTTATTTATTATGAATCCGTCTGACATTAATATCTTTCTATAAGACATTCTAAACAATTTTTTTATCTCCTACTTCAAACCCCTATATTATCTAAGATATAGCTTTACTTAATGTTATCACTAAATCATAAATTCATTTATATTTATCCATGCTTACTTACATATTAAATTTACTGTTAGTGTGCAGGAAAGATAATATTATTATTTATCATTTTTTTGCTGTATATGATTATGACTTACGTAAGAATAATATGAAGAATTTCTCCAACTAGTCCTTCTTCTTGTACGGGATATTGAGCCGCTTCACATATAGCTCGCAGAAGGCAATCGAGGCCATTCATGCCTTTACTGAAAATTTTAGATATGATATCATAATATTAGGGGTACTAATAGTATTATTAGTAGTATTTTGGATATATTTTGGATAAAGAATTAACCTGATCATTAAGTCAGCAAGTGATCTGTAAAAGATGGGCCTGTCGTCCTTTCTCGCCAAGCGTTCGGAATCCCTCGTCTCTCTAGAGACTTCTTTGATGAAGTAGTACCTAGATAGCTCGGAAATGTTCTGGAAATGCAGATATTGATACTGAAAGTTCACTGAGAACAGCAAGCTGTAGTCTGCAGGCACTGGTGTAGCGAACCCGAGGAGAAGCTGAAAGATGCAAAATGTGTTTTATAACCTCTTCATTCTTGATAAAACGTGTTTGATAGTAGAATGGCTGCTAATGGCAAAGGTTTATGAGCGCTTTCGTAGTTAAGAAGGCATGTTAAACTGTATTTTGATATCCTTAGGCAGTAGTCGTTAAGCCACCGAAACTTCAGACAATTATGTAGTCGTTTCAACTACCTACCTAGATTGGAGCAGTGCGGTGCAGTACGCTACCAAGCTGCAATGGTTATTTGGACTCATGTATATTAACTCACGTTCTGAGCTGTTAATTAGGTGAAGCCAAGGTTACCAATACCAGTGAGTAAAAAATTATAGCATTCATTTTTATTTGCTAAGGGACATCAGTATTGATGAAAATTATAGAATGATCCTAGAGTTATCCTAGAGTGATAAAGAGTGATCCTAGCGGCTAGCAAGATCGATTAAGCTTTGAAGCTTTTTTATGCCCAACGCTTTATTACTTTATTTATGTTTTTCATTGACTTATTTAGTATTATTAAGTCAATGATGTATGGGCAAAATTTCACATTGTTTGTTATTTGCAAAATTATGACAACTGTATTTTTATTATTAAAATAATGTAATATGTACTTGTAAAAGCGTCATAACAGGAAAGAAACCAGGTTTTAATATTTTAGTTGATAATGTCGATGTTAGCCGACTCTCCTCTACATTTCCTTCGGGACTTGCATCAAAACACATCGCAGCTCTCATCTTAATTTATGTGCGAATTTAAAATATTTTAAAATAAAGTAATGCCTGTAAACGTATATATATATAACAAATTATATGTTTTACAAATTTTATTTACTTATAAGTAGGTATAATATTTTCTATTTTTTACAAATTTTATATTAATTCATTTTCTGCTTTTACGGCTACTTTTATAATACTTCCTTAAAATAAGTGGCGCACAAAATAATCTTTTACATGGTATTAACACTTAGTATGGTAATTTGTTAATGATTAATACCACCATGTTAATCTAATTTATTTTAACCCTTGACCGTTAGTTTTAGTTTTTGGAAGTGCACAGGGAAACAAAACGGTGGCATTTTGGCATTGGCTTCGACCCAATAATTTCCCACTACGCCGCAGGGTTGCTCCTTATACCTGCGGAGGTCTAGCACATACTCTACTCCAGTGCGAATTAATTTAGGATAGTACAGTTTACCTTATACGTAGCTCCATAAGGAAATACTAGCGGGAGACTGTTGATCTGCCTTTTGAGTCTGAAGTCTTTCGAATCTACCCCAGATTCGCTTACTGTCACAGGACTAATCATTGGGACCACGCAGAGGATGAATATGCTGAAATTGTGAAAAGAAAAATATAAATATTGTATGTATATAATTACATTTTTATAGTTATGGCATTGTTTTACTTTGTTACACTAATTTTTGTTTGTCAGCAATGCGATGAACTAAAATATAAGTAGTCTAAAAATTTATACAATGATAAATAATATAAATATGTAATTATAATTAGTTTCATTTTTAATCTTGTTTTGCATTACTAAGATTAATATTTTAATACCAACAAAAAGTTCTTAATTGCAGCAGAGCAATGATAAAAGCCGTGAAAAGTGTATCAAAATTAGTTATTAAAAATTACAAATACAATTTAAAAAACACTGTAAATACCTTGTATGTAACATCTTTGTGACACTTAAAACCCAGAGCTGCTCAGGCTTTGCACTGGGCCTGACGGCGGTATTGACAACGATCCCTTGTGTTATGAAGTAAAGTTATGCGCACACTGCTCGAAGCCAAATAAATATTTCTAAGTAATAAATAACGTAGCATCGAAACCAGATGATAGGATCGTAATTGTTCTTTGAAATTTTTGAAAGATTATGTTTAATGCACATATCTTTTCTTTAATATATCTTTTTATTAATTCATTTATAGAAAAAATTACAGATTTCGAATTGCGAGTAAAAGTCTTTTTAACGGTCTTCAAAAAGAAGGAGGTTCTCAATTTTTTATGTTTGTTACCTCAGAACTTTCGACAGGATGAACCGATTTTGATGATTCTTTTTTTATTTTAAAGCTGGTGCCTCCCGTGTGATCCCTTTTATATTTACTAAACTCACAATAAAAAAGTGCAGTATTCGAACTCAGGTCAACCGTACGAAAGTCCAACATTTAAACCACTTGGCTATCCCTGCTTAATTTAGAACTGAAATATTATACAGGACATTTAATTAACTCCCTAACTTCCTCCATTCAGTAACTTGAAAACTCAAAAAGAAGCAAGTAAACAATTGTGTTCGCAAAAGCTTTTATTTAAAGTGCATAAACTGTGTGGAATTCTACTTGTAAAATGAATACAAGAAATTCTTTAATAATCTACTTTTCAACGCTTCCAACAAATAAGTAGAAGTAAACATCTTTGCAATCGGGTAAGTGCACCTACCTTTCTTTAAAGTACTCCATCGAATTCAAATTTTCAGTGTATCGAATGTGTTTTAGATATGATTAGAATATGCACTTTAAACCGGTACTTCGATCCATAACTCGTAAATTCGTTTCGCATAAGAAGTGATCGTGTAATGGTTTGAACGCTGGTCTTCTTAATGGAGTGGAAATCCAGGGAGATCTGTATTCGCATCCATGAACTTTTATTTTTCAAAATTACGCACATTAATTATAATAAAATTGTATCAGTTGTATATTGTGAGGGATCGTGCTCTTAATTACATATTATAAAGAAAAGTAACAATAATAATAAAATTGGTGTACAAACAATAGTGTTTAATAAATAAATATCTGTAAAACTATAAGTTTAACAATATTACTAAACAATATTATTTTTCATGATAATAAACAGAATTGAAAAATGGAAAGTACTTAATAATTATTGTAAGTAACAACAATACATCTGAAAAAGATCTTCACTCAATTCAATGGTTTCTCAAATCAATAGCACGATGAACACGCCTTAGGAAATGTCCACAGTCACATGACATGCGACTGCAGTAATTTGTTTATTCAAACGCGTCACGCCCTAAGAAAAATAAAGACTGGTTCAGACAAACACGTCTTTAAACTTCTTAACTTTAAACTGAACTCATCGCGGACGTCACACATTTTACTCTGATACATGTAGGTACACGACACGTGCACGTGATTATTAAGGATATTTTTGAGGTTGAATATGTTAATTATTTTGCTTAAACATAATAAATTTTTAACATAAATTAATAACTAATTATGTAACAACTATTTATTTATATAAAAACTTAAATGTTATTTTGAAACTAAAATTTCAGGATTTTTTTTAGAAACATCCGGATGATTTAAATATTACGATCGACCGAGTAAAGCAACTGATCAGGGGCGCGGTCGTTTTTTGAATGGTTGACCGCCAATGGTGAAGTTTCCGGAAGACTTCAATGCTTTGGTGAACACGTTAAGTTATCATTTTTGTCAATCCCTCTTATTATCGTTAGTTAGCAATCGTTAAGCCAAGTCGAAAGCCATAATGACATAAACATCCGAAACCTAATCGAATTATCACTACTTAAACACTCACTCTCCACCAAGCACATAATATCCGTAACGTATAGAGGATTGCAAAGCAGAATACAAGAGTGTTGAAGTAACTTGCTTCAGCAATAAACAACTCGCAGCAGATATGTGCGTCATAGGTAATTGGCCATGTTTACTAACGTCATGGCAATTGCAAATGTCAAATGCAAACAGGACTTGACGTTTGTGTATTTGCGTCACTTGTGTCTCGTCATTTACATATCTTTAATTTACGCTCTTTATAATTGGAGTGTCATGTGGTCAGCGATAGAAGAAAAATGTACTAACTAATTAGCTTGTGTGCGTGAGCTCACGCACTAAGGTTGATGGCGGCATTGTGTTACGATCATGTTACACCATTTAGAGGTAAACAGTACAATTACAATTTAGTGACTATTTTTTCGTACAGTTTTTTGGTTAACTCTTTATCTAGAGAGTTTATAATTAATATTTCGTATAAAAGTTTTTCGTAATAAGTTGGATAAAATGCTAGTTATCGGGCTTTTTGCTTGCGGTGTTTGCCTATTAAAGGTTGTACAATACATGTTTAATGTAATCGTATGAGTATTGCATTCTATTTCGTGTAACAACTGTTGGCGAACCTTATAAATAAATACATAAATAAATAATTAGTAACCGTCTTCCGTGAGCATTAAAAATACGCTAACGACGCGTGTTACATACGATGCATCTCGCATCATATCGCTTATCGCATCTCGTTCATCGCGTACCGTCGTCACCGGGCGAACGTACTATCGACGCAGCAGAAAGTGCGATATGATTCCGTTCCCACGAATGCAGCCTTCTACGTAGTTTTAAGAATTATTAATTATTGTTGTTCTTACTTCGAACATAGATTGTACCTAGGAATTAGTATTTTTAGACATTAAAATTAGTAAAAGTTAACCGCATTTTGACTATCCTGCATCCCCCGTCTGCAGCCTACATAATTGGCGCAGTCGGTAGGATACCGAAAAATTAGGGCAGTATCTAGCTAGGCCTACCCGGTATCCTGAACCTACGAGGCTACAGACCAGGAGGAGTATCCAGACTTCGATACAGCAGAGATACCAAAATGCGCATGTGAGTACTTTAGAATCGATCTATTGTGGCTCTCCTTTTACTTTTTACCTATATGTTTAGTTCCTGTGTTTTCCCGTTTATTCCATTTATATTATATTGTGTTAATTAAATATGTTAGAGTGTTAAATTTATAATGTGTTATTTAAATGTGTTAGAGTGTTAAATTAATTGCGTAACAGTGTTAGATTAATTATTCAAAATTTTTCATCCAAGGAAACCATCCTCTAGGTTAGATAAAATTAGTAGAAATCGCGCTTTAGACTCCGGTAGAGATTTAAATTGTTCAATTATGGAAAAACCTGATTTAGATTCTATTTTTAAGGCATTACAGCTATTGCCGGAATTTGACGGAAACTGTCACGTCCTTACAAGATTTATAAAATTATGTGACCAATTAGTTATGACTTATATGAGTGCTGAGCCGGGCCATGACTTAGAAAACTTAGCGGTTTTAAACGGTATACTTAATAAAATTAAAGGACCTGCAGCGTGCTTAATAAATTCTAATGGTATTCCGGATAGCTGGGATGGTATTCGTTCCTCATTGATTAATAATTTTGCTGACCATCGCGATGAGACCTCGCTTTACAACGATTTGGCTCTTTTGACCCAAGGGTCAGGGACACCACAAGAATTTTATGATAAGTGTCAAAATTTATTTTCTACAATAATGACCTATATAAGTTTACATGAGAATCTTACAACTACGATAGAATCAAAGAGAGCTTTATATAAAAAGTTAACACTTCAGTCTTTTGTACGGGGATTAAAAGACCCATTAGGATGTCGGATACGGTGCATGCGACCAGAAACAATTGAAAAGGCATTAGAATTCGTTCAAGAAGAATTGAACACCATGTACTTACAACAAAGAAATGAAAAGTATCCTGAAAAAAAAAAATTCAATATCAACCTCAAAATTTTAAAGCCCCAATTAGATTTCATACTAACCCACCTGCATTGCCCTCGCCTCTGTACAGTAACACCACTGCACCATACTTACCACGACAACCGACACCATACCATGCACAGCAACCACACACTATTCCTTTGTGGAGATCGAACCAGGTCCCTCGTTACGGAGGTCCCAGCCGAACCCAACAAATGTTTAGTGCACCCCCACCAAATTATAGATATAATGATAAAGCTTTTAGAATGCCGACTCAAAATGCAATTCAAGGTTCTCCTACACCTAACAAAGTGCAACCAATGAGTGGAGTAAGCCATTACGTTTCGAAACAGGTACCTTTTAGGGGTCATGATTGGACAAGATTCGGCAACCCACCACCATCAAATTATTTCAAGAGTAGGGAAATAAATTGTAACGAATTATATGATGAGCCGTACCTTGATCCTTATAATCCTTATAATTATTCCTATAATTACGACCATTATGGATATCCCGAATTTCCTTACGTCAGTCATGAACATCAATCATTTTATACTGAGTTGCCTGAGCATAACGAAATCGAGGAACCTCAAGTAGAGATTCTACCCGATAACTCAGATGCAAAAATTTTTCAAAAGGACTCGAAATCAGACGGATTAGGTTAGAAATGAATATTCAAACTCAACGTATGTTACCGTATATCAAAATATCGAACCCCCCATTAAAGCTACTAATCGATACTGGAGCTAATCAGTCCGTTATAAGCCCTAGTGCTGTTCAAAAATTCTACTCGCACATACCTACTAATTATGAACCCTTTGAGATCACGAACTATCATGCAACAAGCAAACATAATTACTCCATAACAGTTCCTATATTTCCTGAATTTCACGAGACGGGAAATATGCATCTATTCATCTATAATTTTCATGATTATTTTGATGGGCTTATAGGTTATGACTTACTAACACAATGGGAATCGAATATTAATTTGAAAAATAAAACTTTGATAACTCGTAATGCGACTAACCCTAATCAATTATATAATTCTAAAAATTGTAATTTATTTGAAATGATAATACCAGCTCATTCAATTAAATTGTTAAAAGTTCCAATTAATTTTAAAGATGGCGAAGCATTTATTCCAGAGCAGATTATTTCCAATTGTGTAATTCGTGAATGTCTTACCGACGTAGATAACTGTCGCGGTTTCGTGGAGGTATTTAATAAAACGAATAATGATATAGTTTTTTCGATGGATTGTCCAATTCGCGCCGAATTATTTAATGTTGAATGTAAGCATATTAAGAGGGGGTATAAAGCAAAATTGGCAATCGTAGATTCAATTTTTACAGTAGTAGATCAAGTTTCTAGAACCTGAATAAGAACATAGTTATACTTCATTATATTATTGAGTGAATGTAAGAAGCAAAAACATAAAAAAATTAAATTTTCTCGATAGAAAAAAATCACAAAGTTAGGTCTAATTTTCAACTGAAATCAATTTATTTTCAATATGGTGCATATTTTTGAGTCAATATTTTAATATATTATGCTAATTAGTATCACGGAGAGATTTGTAGATCGATTTCTAAATCAAATCTATAATTTACGAATTATTTAAATAAAATACATTTGTAGGATTTTGACATGCTCTGTTTCATTAATCAGTCGCCATTGCTCCATTGAGACGCGAAGACTGTGTCAGTCTGCTCGGCATGTGAAAAATATTTCGTGGTGTACATTTGTGACTAAGAGCGTAGTTTTTATTACAAAAACAATAATTGTGTGTGTGTGAACTAAAGTTAAAAGACACTAGATCCAACATGGGTAACAAACGGAATAAAATCAACATTAAAAAAGGGAACACAGAAAGCTGAAAATTCATGTCATGGCTAGTTGTCAGAGGTAAGTTGACAAGTACACTATTTCATATTCAAAATGAGACCTTATTGTTTTAACTTTTGTGCTCACAATACAATGTTGATGTTGATGTTTGATCGCTGAAGCAGCATAGTATATACGAAAAATTCAGATTGTATGTATCATTAATAGTATAGGTATGTACTTTCAAACAAAATTATTCATAAACATAATTATAAAAATAGAAATAGTGTTGAAAGATCAATAAAGTAAGTAAATGTTTTTTTGACATGAAGGAGTAGGCAGAGGTATGCAGTACGTCCACTCCTCACTAGTTATGTCTAGATTTCATGTAATACGTGTATTCAATGTTATGTGGGCTTAGTTAGAAAACTTTGTCACAAATTAAGGTTGAGGCCTAAAGTGGAAGAGAGAGGCATGCACCCGCCTATACAGCTTTATCCAAAAGCAAATTTAATTTTGAGTTAATTATTTCCTCCTTGCCCCATGATTTTGTTTTTAAAGCAACACCTATATTTCTGGTAGTCAATTTGATCAATCTCTACAGTAGTTGTTACTTGTGTGTGTTTGAAACTATTATTGTATTTTCATTTCAGAACAAGATTTAATCAAGAAAATATTCCAAAATCTATTGATGATGACGGGAACATTACACCAGAGAAGTGTGTATCAATTTATCTGTCTATATATTGTTTCATTTATTATTTGCTTGTTGTTGCATTGTAACGAATCTACAAAATAAAACATAAACTAAACTTTTTTATACTATACTACATACATGCATAGTTAGGCAAAATTACTTTAACAAAAACATAAAATTTTGTATAAATGCATTTTTAAAGCGACTTTTTTATTTACTTCTTAATTGCTTATTGTGTTTTCTTAAAGAAAAAAATATATCAGGCTTACTAAGTATTACGCTTTTACAAAATGTAGAAATTTTAGAACATACAGATCCAAATGCAGACGAATTTATTGCACCGGAACGGTTGGCATTAAAATAAAGTATTTATGTAATTTAGTCATCTCTAAAACTTTCAACCGATTATAAATGGCGCAAAGTGATACCTGACATCATCAGTTTCAATGTTAGGAAGTATAGTGTTTGACTTTTTTTGTTTATTTCAGTAACATCAAGCCTCGTGTTTATGAACGGGTCAAGACAAATATCAAGACTAACGACGATACTAAATACACATGTGATACACCACGTGTCAACGACTTATAATAGACAAGATATATTTTTTGAACAATTAAAACTTCCAACCATGTATAATTTTGGCATTTTATTTTTTCTACATGGATTTTGGAGTTAGTGAATTAAACTTGATTTCGAATAAATTCATTTTGGTTTTAAGTAAGCTTTGTTCGATTTTATGCTTATTTTTAATCTTCAAAAAATTGTTTAGTTTGATGACTTATGTGTTCTTACCATAACTTAAATATTTTTACTACCCATTATACATTTTTCCTGTTCTCACGCATAATTATATCATCACGCATCATATTTCACACACTGTTTTTTCCTATATTTTTAAAGCTAACAATTGTCGCTCAAGAAGTTAGTGATTGTCATCTTTTTTATGATATTATTGTCATTTAATTAGTTTCCTTATAATAACGGCAGTGGCATTTGTAATTTTTCGGTTTTCTGGCGAAGGATTTCTTTCGATTTAAATAAATTTAAAGGATAACTTACTTTATCTTTTTGTAGCGAAAAAATGAAAACAATGTTATCTATAATAAATAAATGTCTGAAAAACATTGTACGTGTTATTTATTTACATGTTATACGGCATACAGGTTTCATCACGTAAAAATAGAGCAGATATTCTGCTTTGCGAGAATTTAAATGATTTAATGGTCACACCAGTACCAACATTATACTGCCTTTCTTGTCATAAAAGTGATTCAATCGCTCCCTACACTAGGTTTCCAGCGCTATGGTTACATGATGCGACCGACACTACCTATAAATGATATTAGTTTCAGAAATACAGATAGTTACAGCGAGAAGAATTGCTTTAGATTGATAGATACCTACATAATAATATATTCAAAATTATGAATGACACCTAATTATGTGTTATCTGCCATTCACTGGCTCTCTAATTCAGTGGTAAATGCAAAAAATGACGTTCACAAGTGTATGCAAAATACCTACGTGAAATAAATGATTTGAGTTTGAGTTTGAGTTTCTAGCTATTAATATTGTATAAAAATCTAACCCTATTATAGAAAAAACAGCTTGCCATTTTTGAGGTAGATGATTCTACATTTACTGAGCCGAAATTTGTCTTATTTTTACATTATACTGTGCCGTATTCTTGACTGATGACATGTTATATAATAGCGGCTGTACACTCTCGTGCGAGAGTACTCGCTATGTCTCGTACCAAGTACATTCTCATACGAGTGCACTCGTTTAGCTGTCTCGCGAGAGTGTACAGCCGCTGATAAAGTCAGATGCAACCGGACGCGCAACTGCTGCGGCGCATCTATTTGACGGGCGGGGCGGGGCGCGCGGGTGAAATTTGTTTTTTTCCTAGCTTTATACCCCCTCTTAAGCAACTTGAAATCCCAAGAGCACGAGTTGATGAAGTTCTATCCCGTTTAAGGATTGACCATCTAAATCCTGAGGAACGCGCTAACTTAAAGAACTTATGTGCTGAATATGCTGACATTTTTTACATCGATGGTGAACCCCTTTCTTTTAGCAACCAAACCAAACATAAAATCCCCACTACAGATGAGATTCCAGTTTATACAAAAAGTTATAGATATCCGTTTATTCATCGGCAGGAAATTAAAGATCAGATAACTAAAATGCTTCAACAAAATATCATTCGACCTTCAACATCCCCATGGAGCTCCCCCATCTGGGTAGTTCCCAAAAAATCAGACGCATCCGGTACGCCAAAGTGGCGGTTAGTAGTCGATTTTAGAAAACTAAATCAAAAGACCATCGATGATAAATATCCTATACCTAACATCACGGACGTATTGGATAAACTAGGAAAATGTCATTATTTTACAACTTTAGATTTAGCAAGCGGATTTCACCAAATTGAAATGGATCCAAAAGATATCCCCAAGACAGCGTTTAATATAGAGCACGGTCATTTCGAGTTTTTACGTATGCCCATGGGACTTAAAAATGCGCCGTCAACTTTTCAAAGAGTGATGGACGATGTGCTTAAGGACCTTCAAAATCAAATTTGTCTAGTTTACCTCGTCCATCATTGTTTTTAGTGTTTCCCTGCAAGAGCATATAGTTAATTTAGGTAAAGTCGTCGAAAAACTTAGAGATTCTAACTTTAAAATTCAGCTTGATAAATCCGAATTCATGAAATTAGAAACGGTTTACTTAGGGCATGTTATAAGCAAGGACGGTATTAGACCAAATCCCGATAAAATCGCTACCATCCAGAAATTCCCAATGCCTAAAACTCCCACTGAAATAAAACGTTTCTTGGGATTATTAGGTTATTACAGAAAATTTATTCCTGATTTTGCTCGTATTACAAAACCCATGACACAATGCCTAAAAAAGGGAAGTAAAATTAAATTAGATGATCCAAATTACATTAACTGTTTTGAACATTGTAAAAAATTACTAATGAATGATCCAATTTTGCAATATCCAGATTTTACAAAAGATTTTATATTAACTACTGATGCTTCAAATACAGCCATAGGTGCCATTTTGTCTCAGGGACCTATTGGATCTGATAAACCTATTGCATATGCGTCACGAACTTTGAATACGAGTGAAACTAATTATAGCACCATAGAAAAAGAGCTTTTGGCAATTGTATGGGCTACGAAATATTTCCGACCCTACTTATTCGGCCGTAATTTCAAAATTATTACTGACCATAGACCTTTACAATGGGTCATGAACATAAAAGAGCCTAGTTCCAGATTGACACGTTGGAGACTAAAGCTCAGTGAATACAACTTTACCGTAGTCTACAAGCCAGGAAAATCTAATACAAATGCTGACGCTCTTTCACGAATTCAAATTAATAATGATGACATAAGTTCCCTTGCCGTAAATCCATCTGTAAGGCATCCTTCTCTTTCATCTACTGTTACAGCTAATTCTAGTTCTACTATTACAGCTAACCCTAGTTCTACTCTTACAGCTAATTCTAGTTCTACTATTACAGCTAACCCTAGTTCTACTCTTACAGCAAATCTTAGTTCTACGCTTACAGCTAGTTCCATTCGCACAGTTCATACTAGTCAAGAAAATCCTATTTTGGAAATTCCTATTTTAGATACTCCACTTAATCGTTTCACTAACCAAATTAGCTTTGTTATAGATAACTCTAATAACAAAAATCCAACTATCACTAAACCTTTTGAAACCCACAAGAGAACTTTGATTCATTTATCAGAGTCTTCAATCGAAAATGATGTAGTTAATTCGATTAAAGATTTTGTCAATCCAAGGGTGAAAACTGGCCTATTCGTTCATCCACCCGCAGCTATATATAAAATCATTCCTATTATACAGAAACATTTCAAAAGTTCCGCCATGAATTTAGTGTTCACAAAAACGGAAGTAGAAAATGTCAAAGAATATCTGCAACAACAAGTAATTATTAAGAACTATCACTGTGGTAAAACCAATCACCGTGGAGTCAACGAAACATATTTAGCCTTGTCTCAAAGATATTACTGGCCTAAGATGAAAGACGAAATTTCTAAGTTTATTCGTGAATGTAGTATCTGCGGACAGGCCAAATATGATCGTAATCCTGTTAAACAAAGATTTCATATTGTTCCACCACCAATAAAACCATTTGAAATTATTCATATAGATATTTTTACTGCACAAAACGAAAAATTTCTAACTGCAGTTGATGCGTTCTCCAAATATGCTCAAGCATATTTATTAAGAGATGGAACGGCACTAAGTGTAGTTCAAGCTCTACTTCAGTTTTTCACTCATCATGGCGTACCTTTGACCGTTGTTACAGATCAGGGACCAGAATTCGTTAATCAAGTTTTCCTAGAATTTATGAGAGTTCATAAAATACAGCACCATAAGATTCTTGCCCATGCACCCAACGAGAATGGAATAATTGAACGTTTTCACTCGACTATATTGGAACATTTAAGAATATTAAAATTGGAGCAACCAAATGAATGTGTCAAAAACCTTATGCCTTATGCCATATTAGGATACAACAGTTCTATTCATAGTTTTACCAAATGCCGGCCATTAGAATTAATTACAGGACACTTTGATCCTCGAGATCCAGTACACATTGACATGACACAACATAACGCAACAGTACTTACAAGATCATAAAAAACGAATGGCCTTAGTATTTGACATAATTAATAAATCGTCTCTTAGTGAACGTACAAATCTTATTGAGAATAGGAATAAAAATCGCGAACCTGAACAACAATTTTCCACGGACCAGCAAATTTTTATAAGGAACCCCATGGCTAGTCGTCAAAAATTAGCTCCACGTTTCGTCGCAGATAATGTGTTAGCAGATCTTCCCATTCATATTTACACTAAGAAAAATCGGGGTCCAGTTGCAAAGTCTCGTCTGAAAAGAGTCCCTAAAGAAAGCGTTTTGTTACAGGATACCAGTATTAATCTTCCAAGTACTTCATCTGATTCACGGACAGGAACTAACAATTGATCCATTGGGAGACGGACCAGGCTTACTTCCCTTCAAATTAGGACCAGCAAAAGTAATATCCCACTATCATTCCTTCTTACAAAATATAGATCTTGCAAACATCCATGAACAAATAAAATCTTTTCACGTAAAGCTGTTAGATCTGAAAAACCAATTAGACAATAAAACCTTATTATTTTATGATCCACATATATCATTTTTGAATACAAAAATACAAAAAATATCCATTAAATTGGAAAGTTTCCAGCCAATACGTAATAAGAGAGGTCTCATTGATGGATTGGGTTCTATAATTAAAAGTATTTCCGGAAACTTGGACTATACGGATGCTTTGAAATACAACCAGGCAATTAATGTTCTACAAAATAATGAAAAGAAAATTGAATCGGAATTTAATAATCATATGACTTTAAGTAAAGAATGGATGTTACGTCATACAAATCTGTTAGACAGTGTCGTTGAAAATCAGAAAAAAATCATTGAAGCTATTGATAGGACAGTTAGTGAGAAAGGTACGGATTTAGGAAAGTATTCGCATCTAGCACAGTATATTTTAATGTTAAGTGATAGCATAGAGAGTCTTTATGATGAAATAAATCAGTTAGAAATAAATCTGGCGTTTATTCGAGCATCGAGCACATTCTATTATAAACTTAGATTCATTAAGGAAAATGTTAGATAGATTGCAGAATTTAGGATACTTTTATGTAGATAATAAAATAGTAGTAGTATTTAAAATTCCTCTTGTTTTGCCGATTACATACGATTTTTATAAATTATCCGTATTCCCTAATAAAAATAACCTAGCCCTTATACCTGTCCATCCTTACATAGCCATTACTAGTACCGATTCTATGTACATAGAGACAGAATGTCCGAAGACCAATTCGTGGTATCTCTGTGAGATTAAATACAACCATAAGTCTCCACATAACCCAGACTGCGTGCATCAGTTGATCACCAAGCAGGACTTGCAACCGACGTGCACCCTTACTCCAATAATTCTAACAGGAGAATCACTTGAACAACTTGACGATAGACATTACACTATGAGTTTCCCTCTACCTACCAAAATTAAGACATCTTGCGGACAAGAACAGTTTAAGACTCTCCAGGGAAGTTTTCTAGCAGTAATCCCTTATAACTGCTATCTTTCTGCACCCGGGTTTACCATTACGAATAATCACGATCACATTAAAGGACGAGCTTTGAAGATCACCGAGCTTCCGCATTTACAAGATGGACCCAAAGATGAAACACCTTCTATCAAACTAAATTCTATCAACCTAGAAAACCTTCACGAAGTTAATAAGAAGATATCATTTCAATCTCCGATGAAACTTGACCAGATCGCCGATCTAAGTGTCTACCACACTACAATTCCTATTTATATAATTGTAGTTATTGCTGCTGGTGTTAGTGTTGCACTTTTATGCCGCCGTACTATCCGGAAGAAAAATCAGCATGAAATCAAATCTAAGACTAACTCTTCTACTACGCAAGAAATTTATGCCAAAATCGCCAATGAAGAGCGGATTGACCCGAAACTCATAAAAGTTCATCATGACGCCATATCAGCAACTACTTCGTCAAAAGCCCGTCAGTAGTTGCTCAACTTCAGGAGGGAGATGTTACATACGATGCATCTCGCATCATATCGCTTATCGCATCTCGTTCATCGCGTACCGTCGTCACCGGGCGAACGTACTATCGACGCAGCAGAAAGTGCGATATGATTCCGTTCCCACGAATGCAGCCTTCTACGTAGTTTTAAGAATTATTAATTATTGTTGTTCTTACTTCGAACATAGATTGTACCTAGGAATTAGTATTTTTAGACATTAAAATTAGTAAAAGTTAACCGCATTTTGACTATCCTGCATCCCCCGTCTGCAGCCTACATAATTCGCGTTACTGGCCTACAACTCATAACTAAACATGTTGTGGTTTATATTTAAAAACACCAGTGGGGATAGATTTTAGATATTTTTTGTTTTCTTTTTTCCTCTACACTTCATGGGTATTCGCCGATTCTTGTTATACAAAGTTAAAACTTCTGGCCGTATTGGGGTGGCCAACAATACTGACCCCATTCCGGGCATGACTGACATGACTGTGTTCCGGCTGTGAGTTTGAGAGTCAGTTATTTCCTCTTTCCTCTTTCCTCTTTCCTCTTTCCTCTTTCCTCTTTCCTCTTTCCTCTTTCCTCTTTCCTCTTTCCTCTTTCCTCTTTCCTCTTTCCTCTTTCCTCTTTCCTCTTTCCTCTTTCCTCTTTCCTCTTTCCTCTTTCCTCTTTCCTCTTTCCTCTTTCCTCTTTCCTCTTTCCTCTTCCTTCTTTCGCGGCTGGGAAAGCATCGGTGACCAGTTTGGTTTTACTGATGTCTATGGGCTATGGTGAGCACTCACCAGGTCGTCTGCTTATTTAACGAATACATTACAAAAGAAAAGTCATCACATTCCCTCTAAACAATATTTTAACTACGTATTTCCACACAATGTTCACCGTATCACAAATGCACTAGACGTAGGTTAATCTCAGTAGTCACATATACCGCGGGCCACTAATTTGTTTATCCAGCATCAACGCTGCGCTCCAGACATTAACGAGGTCTGGTTACGTATCGTTCCAGCTTTTAGTTGCCTTTAATTCCTATGAAATAGCGATAGTCATGTGGTCTGAACGTTGAACTCCCAAACAGGGGAGTTCGAATTCTGTACGTATCTTTTTATATTTTAAAATTATGTGCGTGTTAGAAATTAAACCATCATTAATTTCTTCAATTCATTAGTTTCGGTGGAGGAAAACGTTGTGAAGAAACCGTGATGCAAAGACAACAAATAAAATACAACAAAACAAGCAAATATTCTTAAAAACATTTTCTCCTACATTAAAGTTAAATGTTTTGAATAAGCATTTATTACTGGACAAAATCATCTTTGATTATAATTGAACATTTCTTCATTCAATCTGAGCAACTTTAAAAGCAAAAGAACCACTTCGAAGTACTTACATATTTCTTTACGTGTCGCTTAAGAGGTCTCACCGTCTTGTTAATATAGGCACACTTAACGGCCTTTGATTTTGTTGTAAGCGGTCAGAACCTTTATCGAGATGAATCAAGTAAAGATATTTATAGAAAAAAATCTTGTTTGCAAAAAGATACCTTTTGTGGATGTTTTTGATTGGTTTCGTTTTTAGAAGAATTTTCTTTACTGCTCAACTAAGACTGATTACTTGCACACACAGAAACATACTTACGTGTATATTCAGGCAATCGTTGTATTAAATTGATTGTAACGCCATCTATAGCTTATTAGATTAAAACGTGCTTCCCCATAGAAATGGGGTATTTTCCCACAAAAAGAGGCCCCAATGTCATATCCCAATCCATTAAAAATCTCCATACCAAAGATACGTTGCCTCGTTTTAAGGTGATTAAAGAACAAGCTAACAAACAAACAGACAAACACTTGCGCATTTTTAATATTAGTATGGATAACACATTTCTACTGTATTCAAACTACTAGACAGTAACTACGGTATTATGACCTAAACATAGTATTTTAAAGTAAATATTTACGCTCTCTTTCACAAACGACACCATTTCTATTTCAATCGACTAAGTAAGAAGGTGAAGTGTACCTTTGCCTCACTTGTAAGAAACTCGTCCGTCTCGTATGCAAACATGTACCTGTATGAAAAAGTTTTCGCCATAAATATTATTATAGTGAACCTCGTGGATTTGTGTTCGTGTAACCAAGAATTTAGCCATGATGTATTACATAGAGCCCGAAGGCAATTACTGTTTCCAAATTCAACGTTATTTCAGGTAAGTTAGAATTTATTATAATACTGTTTTATACATTATTAATAATAATAGCTTTATGTTCAACTTCACTGATTTACTTCTTATTTTTACAAACTTTTACTTGGCTTGCAATGTTTGTTTGTACGGTAGAGTCAAGTACTTTCTCTTAATCTACGATCTTGCAATTTTGCATAATTTGCTTAAGTATCGATGACAAAGCAATTTTATGAAAAGCATGATCGACTACGCTGAGGATTGGCTCCGGCCAAGGGAACTCCAAAGCAGTTAACACAGTGACAAAATTTACTGATGTGCACTTACTTATAATTCATTTAGCATTATAAAAGCGTGTTTTTAGTTAATTTTAATTATTTATTCATTAAACGGTTTTATTAAGCTTGTTTCTAATCCTCTAAAAGCTTTTTCAACTTCTACTGAATCGAATCTTGTGATATTATGCTCATTCATTGTTATTTCGTGACGATACTAAATTATGATAGTTTCAACTGGATTACAAGGGTGCTATAATATGCCATAAACGAAACCCACTATTCAATTTTCATTATTCATACTTCAGTTTAGGATATCCATTGATGAATCTGTCGTTTTGAAAATTAAAATATCTGTCGCAACTTGACCCACGTGAGCGTAGCCACGAACGATGGCTAGTTAAGAATAAAGTAAATAAAAATTCCAATGAGTTTTTCACACCAAAAAACCTTTTTTGTAATAGATAATTTAACATGAAACTAACCTTAAATCTTTTATTATAATATAAGACTAGGGTTATAAAAATGAAAAGGGCCGGATAATGAAAAATACACTTAATTTCTGAGACGAGTCAATGAAAAATAAATGAAGGTAGGGCACTCGCAACTTTGTCTATTCTGAAAGCGATTAATAAATCTCCTCCGATAGCGCCTGACAGACAATCTATTCCGTTGAAAATTTAATCAATTCGTTCGTGTTCAATCAATCAAAGTGAACAGTTTGGTGTAGTTTTTGATCGGAGAGACTAGTGCAACAGGTCAACATATCTCTTTATTAATATGCTATCTATTTTGTTAATTAAAAAACGAATTCCTGTTCCTGTCCTATCAATCAAAGTGAACATTTTAGTTCATAGTTTTTGATAGATTCAACATCTATTTCGATTTGGGTAAAAATGTCAACGTAGGTGCATTGCCATTTATTATTCAATTATTTTTATTTAACTTGCAGTGTATGTATGTATGTATGTATGTATGTATGTATGTGTTGTATGTATGTAACTACTTATGTTTATCGGGTGGAATATTGCAACTCAATCTTGCTTAACTATATCGATCACTTAAGATCGACGCAAGCTGCCGGGCTATGAGCGCTTACTATAAGCGCAAACGGCATTTAATAAAGAAATATTTTCTAATTTGACAGTTCAATGTCGGCGTAGCAACACCAACACCAGTCACGACCGTCAACGTGAACTGGGCATTCCAAGCCAACTTCCAGCTTCCATGGAACAGATCCCAAATCCCTCTGGACATATTAGAAGCGAACACTGCATACATAACAGAAGCAAGGAAGAAAAGGGAAATATATGACACGGAAGACGAGAAAACAGACGATGGTTATGAAAGTGATGCAAGAATATATCACTTCTATAAATATGTTGAAGATGTTTTGAATGGGTATGTAGTTAACAATATAAAATACTTTTCTGGCAACTGGTTGTATATAAAAAGACGTCCTAACCGGACGTAAAGTTACAAAAACGTTAATCCAAAAACCAACGTCGCTAGGCCAGTTGAACATTCGATTTAAAATTACAGTGTCAAATATTCAATGAAACTCCAAAACGGAGACCATAAATTTAGAATACTTATCACAAAAAAATAAATCAAAGTTCGCCGTGACCGCCGGTCCCTTATTCATCGCGTTCAATATTTTATTACCATGCCTTATCTCTTCAAACACGCGCAGTCTGTCCACAATCGCAATAAATATTGCCCAATAGGTTTTTATTTAAAGCATCAATCATAATACCAATTTAAAACTTTTTATTTTGTTGTCCATCATCATTATCAATTTATCAAGAAGCAAAGTCGAAGATGCAAAAGGCCATTTCGCTTCTTCGAGATGGTCATTTATGAAATAGCAGACTGAAAAGTTCTCTTATTCAATTTGAAGCCCTTTCCTAAGCTAAGCAAGTATCCATAGACTGACTGTAGAGTAACTTATATTTGTATGTGTAATGTTTTATTTATTTACTGAATGTATTTCGTTTTTTATAAAAAACAAGCCTATACCCGCGGCTTCGCCCGCCAAAAATCCCTACATACCTATATAAAAGTTGATAAAATCAGAGAACTTTCATACTAACTTTGCACCCCCGTTTTACCCCGTTAGGGGGTGTATTTTCAAAAATCCTTTCTTAGTGCTCCCCTACGTTATATAAGGAACCCCTGTGCAAAATTTCAAGTTTGTAATACTTATAGTTTGGGCCCTGCGTTGATATGTCAGTCAGTTATTCAGTCAGTCAGTCAGTCAGTCAGCTTCTCCTTTTATATATACAGATGGATATTAGCCCGTACCAAATTGTATACTCCTCTGTCCCAATTTTCATAAGGGGCACCATGTTTTTGCCATACGTATTAAAATAAAGTCACTTAAAAATATTCCTGAGAATTAAATTACTCAATTTCTCTGCTTGTTACACAATAATTTTTCAACAAACCCTTTGGGGTCTTGATATTGATTTATTATACAATTTGATCGCAACTACATAAAAATGTACGCAAAGGGATTTAAAAAACGTTGGGGTGTGTTCCTAAATTCCTGCCCATCACCCCTGCGTCCCGTCCTGATCGATGGACGAGGGGATAATATGTAACTACGTCTTTCCTGGAAGTTTAATACTGCAGTTACTTGTAAACACGAGAACGTAGGATTACATGCCATGCTTCAAGGAATACCTAAGAAAATTTATAAACGTGTTTCATTAGAATTTGACAATACTGTAACCTAGTTAATCGTGGTCCTGCCTGTGAAACGAGGGGTACCGGGTTCGATACCCGGAAGGACCATATATTTATACATATAACAGATAAATGTTTGTTCTCACGTCATAGTGTTGTCCAAGTCACTCGCGACACAGGGAAGCGTAGGGCGGGGGTATGACTGTGTTAGCGTTTATTTAAGTATTTAATGGAAGGTAACCAGTAAAGCGGGTTTTTGCTGGTAAGAAAGGAATAAGTTGGCCTAAAATACCATAATACTTAACCCAAAATAATATTATAAATCTTAATTAAAACCGATTAACAAATAAATTAAAATTGATAAGTGTCTTAAAGTTCGCTAATCGTTTCTCTGTCTTAGTTGAACAAGTGTTAAAATCTTGATTTATTTCACAATTGGATAGGATCTACAGAAAGCAATTTTCACATAAATTGGTTTTGTCAATTCCGATTCCCGGAGTGTCATTTATTGTAATTTATTACTGTTTACTCATTCGGGTAATGTAAAAGGCATACGGACCCGATTCAACATTAACTACGCTTTCGATTGTACTATTGATTTTTATTGTCACTTTGTTCTCAGAGTTAATTGGAAATTGCAAAAAGTATGTAACGAAACAGCTTTCAGTTATTATAATGAGCTAGTATTGCTTGTATTGATCCGCTTGGCAATGTTATGTTCATGAATTGGATTTGTAGCGCGTTCGTCGAAAATTTTTAATTCAACAACAGTATTGTATTATACGCAGTGGTTTAAATGTGTGAAAAAGTTAATTATCACTTATTTCGGTGAAGGAAAACTTCGTGAGGAAAACTGTTCTCCATCTGAAAGGTGTGTAAAGCCATTTTGCACTTGACCAGCGTGGTGGACTATGGCCTGTACACTTCACATTATGAAAGAAGAACCGTGCCCAGCAGTGGGAGAATAATGAGCTGCGAAGATGGTGATGATTGTATTTTGGGTCTGAAGCTTCATCTTCCCTTTTTCGCTGAGCTTCAGACGAGGCCACGGCGGTCACTCTTGTTTGCCATTTAACTTTATCCACTAAAATCCTGATCGTATTTAAGCATTGTGATAGAGTAATTTTACATGCCAGGCACTAACGAGTGTGTGTTTTGTTTACTATTTCAGGTACGGCCACAATGGAACTTCTTGCGTTTTAAGAACCCTGTGCCAACTCGGAGCTGATCCACTGCATACGAAAATGGAGGATGATCTTCTTCATGAACTTGCTAGCTTTGTATTGAAGTAAGAAAATACTTTACTACATTTTGACGACCCGGATGGCGCTATGGTAACACGCCGGATCGCCGTTCTGCGGGTCCTGGGTTCGATTCCCAGCGAGGCGGAAATTTGAATGATGAATTTAAATTTCCGTTCTTGGTCTGGGTGTGTGTGGAATCCTAGTGTGGGGCTATGAGTGTGTAGCGTTATTTATTATTTTATTTATTTATTACATTGCCAAAAACTAGAACTTACTTCAACAATCCACACTGGCCCACCGTGGTGAACTACGGCCTGTACTCCTTACATCGTGTGAGGAAACTTGTACTCAACAGTGGAACAGTTATGGTTGCAACGATAATATCACCTTGTCTTCTGTTTCAGCCCGGAAAACGATGTAATGGACCCTCAAAGTCCATCTCCAGAATCATCCCCGTATATTGAGGCTCACACCGCCGGACGGAGCGACCAAGATTGTTTCACTCTGTATGACAGATGTTCTATACCGCTACTGGATATATTTACGCGGATACGAAATCTACCTTGAAGATATTTACTTATATGTATAGCATTTGTACATGTTCCGAATTAAAGTTGAATTGATTAATCCTCTGTTTGTGGAAGTGCCTTTATTTTATTTGACTATATTTAATTTATATTGCAACGATACGTTATCGTATTTTTTTTTATGGAATTAAGATAGCAAACGAGCATGCAGCACCACCTTCCGCTGCCGCCCATGACAACTGTGACCAACTTAGAATAAGTGCAGATTCAACTCTGTACAAGCTCATTTATGTTTTCCCAAGTTCCCTTTATACAATACTCTAAGGACGGAATTAATACTAACTTCGGTGGCTGACTAAAAAATTCCGTTAAGGATTCTCCTTTGACCGAAACTGCAGTAACAAGGATCTTAATTACTTACTCTTCCCGCTTATAAAAGCTTCTACAGACGTTTTTAAGCGTTTGTTTACAAGCCAATATAATCTTAAAGTATTTACTAAACCATTTTTAAAGACTTACGAGGAGGACGTGATAAAATTCGTAAGTACAATAACTGTGGTGAATATTTAAACACTTTCCTGAATAAGCTGTTAATTTAGCCGACGTGCCTAAAGACAGTATAACTATAGACGTATGTAACGGAGGAATTTTATACCTCTACTAAAACAACTGCGAGGAGCAGGATCAGCAGGAAATGGTCATATGAGGTGTGGGGACAAGAGGTGAGGTGTGGTGAGCTGGTGAGGAGAGGTGTGGAGTCGTGAGGCTGAGGTGCAGGCTTGAGGAGAGGAGACGAGATTGAGGAGCGGAGAGGAGAGATATTCAGTTGGTAGTTTTTCATAGGTTTCAGGTATTCTAACAAAATGTTACTGGCCGGCGAACAGGCCAACTTCAAGAATAAACAGATGATTAAGAAGAATAAAGGAATTATGTCAATATGGTCATTCAATAGAAATGTATTGTAAAATGGAGCTCGTGTATTAATTTGCCCTTTTACACGTAGTTATTTAAATTAATATCATTAGTAAATTTGGATTGGATTGGTGTTTATGGGCTGTGAATAATAATAAGAAGAAAAATAGTTTTTACAGTTTATTCTAAATTAAAACAATCCAAATTTATTCAGTGTATCGATGCCTATATGTGTGAATGTATCGAGAATGGAGGACTCGCAGTCCGGGAACATCGTCTCACAATCAGCGCTGGTTTCTCTGCCCAATCTCTCGGCTGCGTGATATTCGTTGTCAGTGTGATGGGATATTACATCTTTAGTTGTTGATGGCCTGGAAATAAACATAATAGCTAATAAATTACCTGACTACAGCAAATACAGAAGTACGGGGAAGATTTCAACCCGTGTAATATGTGTTTATCTGTTCCCGTAGACGTTACTATAAATGCACTAAAGGCAAATAAGGTAACGTTAAAAGCGTCTTAGTCATCCGTTAGCGGCGCGATGTCACACTTAATTTAATACGACGCCCTGTAGAAGTGTCATAAACTAAAAAAAAAATCTTATATCTACATACTTGTATAAATCATATAGTATCTACTATTAATACTCAATTAAGTAACTTAAGTAACTTAAGATTGACAAAAGAAAATCTCTCCATACGCTCTACCTGCCTGGTTACCTACTACGAGTACTGTTTAATGATATTTACTTAACCAATAAACAAACCTTCATCTCCTGTCTACAAAATTTATAATCCTTATTCCATGCTGTGAATATACAGTAAAAAATACTTTGTTTAATAGACCGTTAGGCTCAGTTCACCGATCTCAAACAACGTTACGTTGTTTGCTGAACATTTTTATTAACCTCGTACGTGGTTCAAGCAGCGGGGTACTTACGTGAATAATATATGGCCAATTTCTCCCAACAAGCCGTTCTCGTGTGTGAAAGGAACCTCCGCTGCCTCGCAGATAGTTCGGAGAAGGCACGGCCGACCCGAATAGCCGTACCTGTGAAATTTTTGACGTAAATTTTAGTGCGCTCGTACGAGTATTGTGCATGTGACTAAAAGCAGCATTATGCTTGAATAGGTGATAATTTCGTGTGTTCTACCACAAAATGCTTCAGCTGTACTGTGATTGTTGTAAAAGTACTACAATCCAAATAAATGTACCAAGGAGTATTTGTTTATATAGGACGAACAAAAACTTATAGTTCAGTTGCTTTAAAATTCCTTAGTCTGCTCATTCATTAGCCATTTCCATTCTACATAAATTTTTCGGGGTTACTAGAATATTGGAATTTCTTGGAAAACTTCTTGAGGAAACCATACCTGAAACTCGTATTATTAGAGAACCGGAGCCCAACTAAAGGGTTTTTATGGATAATGGCGATAATAATTAGGACATTGTAACCTACCTTGTACCTACCTAATAGCATTGTACCTTTCAATAATATGTTTATTTACCTAAATTTATGTAACAAAATTCTTTTACCTTTCGAGCATATGCTCAAAGATTTTGTAAAAGTCCCATCTATTCATTCTTTGCGTATTCTGCTCCTCTTCCATATTCTTTCTGTCCAGTATTTCCTGTCTTCTTATTGCTTCCTCCAATGGCAACTCTGTACTGCCTTTGGATAAATAATTTTGAGACATTATACCGCCTTCAGAGTATAAAAGAGATCGCTTCTTTCTATTATTATCTTCAAATGTTAAGTCAACTAAAGTATCATTTTCTTCTGTAAATGAATCAATCGTATTGCTATCAATTTCATTTACTTGTGTGGAAGTATCAATTTTTTTGTCAAGTGCGTTAACTTCTTTTTCATCAGTATCTCCATCAATATCTCTTGAAATAGTATCAGCAAAACCATATATTCTACTGGTATATTCGGAACTGTTAGTTGGTAAGTCATATTGGAATTTTATTACAGTGCCCACTGTAACAGATGCCTCTTTCAGATCGACTGGTACACCGAGGCCGATGATAAACTGAAACAAACGTTAAATTTATTAATCCACGATAGACAATAATAATTATTATAAAATTACTTAAATGTCAATCTCACTCAGAGGACCTGGGTTCAAACTCCAATTATAGCTACAATCGGCATGTGGTCGATTGTACGTGTAATTGGATACTTAACACATCCTATTAAAAAAACTAATACTTTAAGCATTAAGGTGTATATGGATTGAGACGAGTGTACTCCATCCATCTTTGAGTCCAAGCTGACCTTTCCTGCTCTGGTAGGGTGCACCAGGTCTTAATAAGCCACAGAGTAACCTCTATCCCTACTATCCAGTTTAATTCCGAAGTTACTTAGGAAGCTGATACGGTTTTGAATCCGGCTGGCCCGTTACCACCTTCTTTTGTGAGTCAGTCACCAATGACTTGTCTTCCGGCTGTCCGACTTGAGAGCTAGTCTTTCTTTCTTCTCTCTCCATGGCCGGCAACGCATTGGTGATGCTGGTGTTGATGACGTCCATGGGAGACGGTGACCATTTACCATTAGAAGGCTAGCCTGCTCGTTTATCGGCTATTATCATAAAAAGGATGGTTAATCAAGAAGCATTGAATCAAAGATAATTGAGATTAGCCTCAGTTATCCAAACTATTACCTTGCAAACTGGTGACATCGTTAGCGAGCAGCCAGTTACTAATTAATTAGCAAATTTGCTTTACAACGTGTGAAACAAGTTATAATTCACTAATGTTTGCATCGTTATTAAAATCACATTTAGTTTAGCTATATTATTTAAATAACTAGGTGTATCAGTCAAATATAATTTTAATTTTAATTACATTTCGATAATGTTTGCTCTCCACCAATCCGCATTGGAATAATGTAGTGGAGTAGACTTACCTACTCATTGATGAAGAGAGACCTTTTGCCTTCAACCATGGTCTTTAACCCATTAATGGCCTACTACAGGGCACGCGTCTCTCTTCATAACTGAGCAGGCCTAGACAATACTCCACGCTGCTCCAGTGCGCATTGGTAGAGGGGTTAATGGCCAACTGTCGGAAGTTTTACCACCCGAACGCCTACGACAGGGCTTAACGACTGTTATCTAATAATACCAACCGGGAACTGCTGCTTTTTTTATTTATGTATGTATGTATTTATTTATTTATGTCACATAAGTTACAAAAATATAATGTAACTAGCTATGTACAAGAAGGGTAAATAAATAATCACATTACCCTTCCTCCCATCTCGTTAGCAACATAAAGCGTTATTGTCTCTACATATACAAGTACCTACCTAATTGGACGCAAGATTAGATGACACTCACTTCATTCTCGCGCATAATGCATAATGCAAAACCCATTTGAATACCAGACTTCGACAAAAGGCATTTCTGATTAAATGCAAAGTGCAAATCTATACGTTGTTGTCAACAATATTAACATTAACATTTTTGGCAAAATGGCAGAGAATATAAAAATATTAAAATAAGTTTCGTAAAAACGATACATGAACTTAAATGATAAAAGACGCCTTTATTGGATGAAGCACTTTAAAAGCTGTTGTACAGCCACATCAAAGCAATGTAAGAACTTATAGTACTTATTCTCATTGAGTTCAAAAGAAAAGCCGATACCGTGTACTTTGAATCATATAGGCAGAGTTACATATTATGTTTCTTATATCTAGTCCCCATTTGAGTCTTGTTGTACGTCGGTCACAGTTGTCATGGGCGGCAGAGGAAGGGCGGAGCTGCATGCTCGTTTTCTTCCTTAATTCCATAAGAAAATCCATAAATTCCTTAATTCCATTAAATTCTACCAACTAGACTAAGGGGTTGTCATTAGAGTGCATAAGGTATGTAAATTTGTATAATGCACATCTTACCTTGCACACTTCTCATGATTCTCTAATTATCTAACTATAATTCATGACGTCCTTAACCGAGGGTTAAACCCAAAGGTTACCAACGAGACCCCTATTATTAAGATTCCGGTCTATATCCATCAGTCCGTCCGTCTGTCAGAGGGATTTATCTCTTAAACCATAAAAGGTCCAAAAAGGAAACTTCAAATTTTTTCAACTATAATGCAAAATTTGAAAAAGTGTAAAATAAGGAAGTCCCCATAAAAGTTACGTTGCTTAACTCATCCGGTGTTAACTTTGGTCCAAAACATCAGAAGGTATTTAAAAGAGTACAATACAAACTAAATATTAATCTACTTTGCAACAATCCGCGAATAAAACACGAATGATGGTGAATACTTTCATGCAAATAACACCTCCATCCTCGCACATAGGAATATGCAACGAAACAAACAAAATATTACCAACATACATACCAGAAGATTTATCTTTAGTTTTTAATAATGGAATTCCGTAGAGTCCAGCATAACAGCCATTACCAAATAAATTATAAAACCACAATAGGACATAAGAATAGATTGACGATGACAATGACTGACTGAATGATGACTAATTGTAATTAACACGCTTAAAAACCTTAAACGTTGATAATTTATTACTCAATGTTGTTTATATTATAACCAACGAAATGTCCGAACAATGTTGGTTGATTGATGTACGGCCTAACGTAATTAAACGCGGTGAATGTCTGCCAAATACCAGTACATCCCGAATAATTCAATTGCGTTCATCTTATCAAGGAAAGTCCAAAAGTAATTTGTGTAAATAGCCTATAAATCTACCGCTACTAAACTTCCACGGCAAGCAAGACTAAAATCGTAAACGAAAATTTAATTAAAAAATATGAAAACAACCTCAAACAATAATGGGCAGAAAGTAATATCAGCCCCCAGCGCCGAGTGCGTACTTAGAACTTTTATTCTTATATAAATTATTGTATTGTTCCAGTTGAAGGAATTTTCGGGATTATGATAATAATATTATGAGTATATAGGCATGTGTAAGACATATCGATAATTTTAATCGATAAAAGCTTGACGATTATATTGTGATTCCCTGTGCAGGCGTTTATGTGTGACAGATTAAATGTTTGTTCTTAAGTTGTAGGTGTTTGTGATGTGTTACTGTGTAGATTATTACTGCAATAGTGTTTTAAAAAAATTGTGTCATTTCATCTTGCCTGTTCCCGAAAATGATTTGATTTGATAGTTTTCGTAAAATTGTAAATTACAAGGTTTAACGTAAGAATTCCGTGGCTTTTTATATTTTGTTATTATTTAACCGTCTGGTTGATTTACGGAAATAAATATAATTGATTGTATTAAATCGTAAATATGATATATAATATTATTTTATATCGATATATTTCTAACTATCCTTAACATCCCGTTTTCAATATAATAGCGGCAAAATTAAAACGGTTCTGTTTCAAAGCTTCTGTGCTTATACTTAACAACATTCCAATCATTAACTGTCTATTCATTAAATATCATTTCCAAATTCAAAATAGCATTATTATTTAGAGATGTAAATGGTGTTCATTTTGTAACGAAATTTTCGACATTTTATATTTGAAACAGATAATGACGAAATGCATAGAATTTGGAATTTATGCACCCCCGGTTTTGAATTATGTTTTTTAAATTACATTTTCAAAAACATTTTTTTATCGCACCTATGGCAAAATATACAATTATCTTTTAGGACTTAATTTTATTTAGCGTGGATTGAGGATGTATAGCATAATGTGGTTGAGATCCATCGTAAATGAAATCAATTTTTTCGTCGTAAACATCCCTCTGGCATGGATTCATTATTTATAAAATTATTATGCGTCCTTCGAATTACTGAAACAAGATGATAGCGTCGGTGTTTCCGCTCGATTAGAACGTGAGTCTTCAATAACAAGCGAATGGGCTCCTACTAAGCAAAGTGCACTTTTACACCCAAGACTACATCGCAAATTTCCATCAGGGTTCAAGTCTATTAGTTTATAAATACTTCTTGAATAGCGTGACACATTTTGTATACTAACATAATTATGGGCCCCAGGTTGTATGGTAGCGAAGCATTAATTTATAAATTCATTTTAAAGAAGCAGTAAGGAAACTTTTCTGTACGAAGCTCATGTCTTCACATTTTAAACTAAACAGAATAAAGTAGCATGCGTGATTGTACAGTAATAGTCGAAGCGAAGTTTTTATTTATTGGAATTTTAAAAATTAAACCATAATAAATCGATGCCGCGCCCCTAAAATCCCGAACTTGAATTTTTTAGTTAAATCGTTAGAAAGGTTTTTGATGCACGCATTGCAAATAAATATTGTACTGTAATTCATATACAATAATAATTATACATACAAGAATATGACTAAATATTACTCATTTCATAGTATACGGGCAAAGTTATATAAAAATATATTTAATTAAAACACAGGCAAATCAAGTAAAAAAAATTTGCAACCCTATTTACTCAAAAATAACAAGATTTTGAAATGAACTGTAAACATTAAGAAAAGAAGATAAATATATTGCAACCCTATTTACTCAAAAATAACAAGATTTTGAAATGAACTGTAAACATTAAGAGAAGAAGATAAATATCTTTCTTTTACAGAGTAAAATTTCTCCTGAGAATTTAAATTTCGCCCAATAATTTTAAGCCCGACCCAATTCTTCCCAAGCAGACGATCAGAGAGAAATCCAAAGCATTTTAGCTAATCAATGTTGTGACTCAAAGCCACTATTGAGCACCGTCGGAGATACGAAACACATCAACCAAATAAAAATTAGCTCAAACGAGCCTTTCTAAAGCGCGCAAACTAATTGCATTTAAATTCACGAACAAAAAAGAACCAGGGCTTCGTTAAGCCGGATCTCGTAAGCAAAGAAAACATCATTTACTTAAGTAAAATCAGCGCTGAGTACATTTGCATGAATTCATCGGAATGTAAAGAAAAATTGGAAAGAAAAAATACCTACTGAGTATTAAAAGTTCATACACTTCGTTTAATCTTTAAACAAAGTCAAATAGAGCGATATAAGCGATATACTCTTATATAACAACGCGCCTTCTTCTGGAATAGACAAATATTTAAATTATAAATAATGAATGAGTTGAATGTCAAAGGCCTTCGGATGGCAAAAAAACTTCCAATAGGTATGGTTTACCCCTCCGAAATCCGCACTTAAGCAGCTTGGTGGAGTATGCTCTTCTTATAGTGCAGTCTCCTGCCGGAGGTTGGCTATCATTATGCCTTTTTTATTTTAGATGTAGCTGCGCGGAAGAGAGATCTTGTGCTCATCCTGAACCAATTCCTCAGGTTTCTTAACCAGGAGGTGCGTCTTCTGTCAGGTTTTCGGCGGCCTTGGATCTTTCCTCGGAGGATTAGCTGAAGCAGATGGTATTTTTCGTTCCTCATGACGTGTCCAAAGTACTGCAGTTTTCGTATCTTTACTGTATTTAGGATCTCTTTTTTCTTATTCACTCTCTGCAACTCGCTGCATGCTCTGCATGCTCTAGACCTCCTCAATGATGAGAAGAGAGTCCTACCCAACCCAGTACTAGGCCAGTAATTAAGTAGTGGACCAGTGTAAAAGCCAAATGAATATCGTCATAAGGCACAATGTAGTGTAAACACACTAGCAGACTTGAGGAGCCATCTGGTGGTAAGTGGTCACCGTTGCTCATTATTTCATTAACATTGAAACATCGTCGATGCGTTGTTGATTAAAATGTATGCCTTAACTTATGGTTGTCCCTTAGAGTATTTGGCTTAATACTGTGAGGTGTGTCCATATTATTTTAACGTGAAGTGAAATCATGAGTATCTGATTATCCGACCTAGAATTTATGAGTAAAATTAATGTCAAAGTTTATGACTGAGTTACTTATCTCACAGACTGCTATATAGCGACATTTATAATTATGTATATGTGTATATATATTTAAGTAACAAGCTTTGCAAGAATCCATTTCTCTCCGTTTAAAACACCTCGAGCTTTTTTTAAACATACAAGGAATTTCTTTGCGCCTCTCGCGAGATAACATCATAATGCTTATCTGAGAACAATATCCCACGAATCACAGACCGTTACAAAAAAACTGTATCTAAATCGTTAAGACGTTTTAGGGGTAAATTGTAACATTCGTTCCCATAAACAAACAACCTGTCACTATTCATAAACCTTCTCCCTTCAGTCCGGGGTAGAAATAGTATATTTGATCAAAGGTTATAAACAGGTATGTATCTTTTGGTCCTCGATTCGACTTCACACTTAATTATAAGACAGAAAAATATATATGTTCTTGTCATATCAGTTCAGACCTCTACGAATATGACACTAAATACCCTAGTGTACACTTGTAAGCGCTTGCAAAGTAGACGAGCTACCTGATCGTAGTTGGTTGGACAATAGTACACAATAGTAACACAATGTAATAATAATAACACAGTAGACAATAGTAATACCAAAAGCCTCACGAATGTGTCGCCGGCTAGCAAAGAAGAGAAGAAATATTGCCTGCCTAGTCCCAGCCGAAACACGACGTTATAATTATTTTAATTTCATATAGAATTCCAAGAATTTAAACTTAATAGCTCTATTTATTGTCTCCTACCATAATATGTTCTCACCATTCATAGGTTGACTGGTAGAGAATGCCATTAGGCATTAAATCAGTCCCTTGTATCTTGCTTTAAATTGTTACAATAAAGATGAAATAAATAAATAATAATAATGCTGTTAAGCGATAAGACCGCCTTTTGTGTAATATAATACTCAATAAGATACCTACAAATTTGTAATTCCTGTATTGCACAATAAAGAATATTTCTATTCTATTCTATTCTATTCTAAATAATATTGTGAGTAAGCAGGTGGTGGAAACCAGGAACGCTTCGCGGTAATAATGTTTATCAGTACTATAAGTTACCTGTGTACGAGCAGGCCCTCCGTCAGGATAAACGAGGTATCGCCTCCGTCTGTGTGCATTTCCAAATGTCGCGAGTAAATTCAGCAAAATCAACGCCAGCAACATTGCCGTTAAGCGTGAACTCCTGTAACGCGAACCGCCGATGTGTGAATACTGCGCACGATAAAATGTCTGATGTTTGCACAGCTACTAGGTTAATGAACCGTTATGTTTTCCCTCCGATTTGGGATGTTCCGAACGAGTCGGTCCTACGTGATTTGTCAACTAGCTGAAGCGTCTGTTGCGAACCGAAATGAGATCGACTTTGACTCGGCGCAGTCACGAAGCACCGTTGTGTTCGAGAAAATTCTTGGTGTTTTTTTTTTTAATAAAGGCATTGGGCAAATGTGATCTGTATGGAGAGGACAGTCATTACTGTTATGCTATGAATTCACACAACACTTCACTTGATATTAAATGAAAAATTTCAGCTAGCCAAGTTGCCATTGTGCTATCTTCAATGGCACGATAAAATCATTCGAAAATTTAAGGCTTTCTTGTATATATGTAGTTACGGCTACATATTTGGACATATAATACTTCGGTCCCAGTTGTTATCGTCAAGCCATGTCGGAGGCCTTCAGGCGACTTAAAAACTTCCGACACATGGGTTGGCTACCAACCCCTCAACCATCCCACACTAAAGCAGCGTGATGCAGTATGATTATTTTTATCCCCTAGGTTACGAGGAGAGACCCTTGCCAAGCCGTGCAAGAAATCCCTTACGACCCTATAGCCACAATTCGCTATTAATCAGTTTTGATTGAATGAATAATCACAAATACTACTCTATCTTCCTTCCCTTCCTTCCCTTGACATGATTTTGTAATCTCCGCTCCAGCAATAGAACACGCAATAGAGCTTCCAAACAATTGAGTTAGCGAGCAAGAATTTCAAAGCAGCAAATTAACTCCATGTACAGCTCAAATGCAGCAACAAGCAATGTTAGTTCAACCGTCGCACCGCCACGAAAATGAGAATGTCGGTGAAATGAAATGTGGCTGCGATCGTATGATAGGCGGTAACGTGCTACCGACTGTTTGGGTAGTGACTCTGAGAATGGTGGATAAACTCAGAATAACGTAATTTTTTTGTGGAAATAATTTGACAAAACTCACCATTACCTATCATGTTGTAAATCCAGGTACTTACTTTGATTAAAAACTTGAATGATCGAAATGAAAAGAGTTATTTTTTTTATTATTTAGATATTTTATAAAAGTTATATATACAGTTTCTAGAGCTAGAGATAGTTTTTGATCAGGATAATTATAATCATTAAGAAGAAATTAAAAGTTTAATTTAAGATAAGGACATAGGTAGTAATATTGTTCTAAATATCTTGATACATATTTACAAAGACAGTTCATCTGGCCAAATGTTTAATTATTATTAATTTAAGCTTATTTTCCTAAGACTAAAACCAATTTTGTTATAGATCATAAATTACTCTTTTCTGCGTAATTTATAATTTAATTAATCCAACATCCAATAATCCTAACATTTTAGAAATGTCATTTCTACTACCAAAATCTTAGATTCATTATTTTGCGGGTTAGGATATACAGCCCTGATACTAAATAGGAAATTTGATTTTAGAGCGAAATCATAAACAACATATTGCAATGCAACCGCAGAATCCCATTTAAACCCTTCGTTTGAATAAATTGCTCACAGGTCGCGTATTTTTCTTTAAAATTACCGGAGCATCTGCGCTAAAATTTCATTACATTCGTGAATACAATTTCTTTTGGTATCTACGACATGTCCTTTCCTTGAATTTATTTTATCTAACCAATCTGTACTATTTATAAGGATGTTTTCTTCGTTCTACTAAATTACATTTGCAACTTTGAATTATTTTTATTTTTACTCCCAACCTCAGGTAGGTAGGTTTCATAACGTTTATAAATAAATTGGATTGGATTCAACTCAATAATATCCCAAAAATGAGCACGAGTCTCTCCTCGTATCTGAGGAGGCCTAGAGCATCCTCCACCATGCTGCTCTAGTGGTGATTGTTGAAAGTGGCCCACCCAAGTATCGGAATTCTTTATGCCGCCCGAAGGCCTCCGACATGGTTAAACGCAGACACAGAGAATCATTGTGTGTGTGTTACAGGACACACACAAAACGCTTACTTTATATACATACATGCATTAATACTGTATTATCGATAATACTTAACTGGACTAAATGTCACAGTCCCGATTTGAATGTTATTCTTGGTCGGCCACAGTTACCATGGGCGACAGCGGAAGGTTGGTACTAAATGCACGTTTGCGATCAGTCAGTACGAAAAAAACTTTTTTTATGAACGGACGGAACCTCATTTTGGCCTACAGGTAAATTTGCTACTAGAGACTGTCGTTCGAATCTCCTGGACTGTTTGCACTAAAATTTCGTTACTTCCGAGAACACGATTTCTTTTGATGTCCCTACGTGTCTTCCTTTTCGCGAGTTTACTTTTGCAACTATCTGTAGCTACTTCCGACCTGCGTGATATATTTTTTCCGCGTTTTTACATATATTATGCAAATCTCTTTTCTGTTTTCAGCGAGCTCACATTTAATATGCACTGGCACCATTTGCTTTTGCGTTTCGTCTGTTTTTTGAAGCTGTGGTAGCTTTGTGAGGTTTTTTTATTTGAAGTTTAACTCTCCTGGCGATTCACGAATAGCTAAATTTGGAGTTTTATATTCCGTTAGGAATATAATTTATGAATGTATTACTTTGGATTTAGGTACAATAGGATTTAGGTACAATATTTACATTAGGACTTCTTGACATGTAATGGTACTTCTGCATAAATTAATGGATACACTGTTGTTGTAACATGGTATAACAACAAAATACTGCTTAAAAGTTCTAGGGATTCAAAATATTAATTATTCTTGATAGACAAAGGTATGAATTGGCCTATTACTTTATCTAAAATACAATGTTGCGCCGTCCGTGCAACTAATAGAAAAATGAACCAATATTATTAATTGATATTTTCAGTATTTCAATTTCCTTTCTAAATTAATATTGGGTATTAAATTAAACTTTGCAATTGTTTTACTACAATAATTCAATTTTTATGTATTGTTGCCACAACACTGTCACCCCGATCGGAAGTCGAACGCGGGATCCCACGCTTTGAAGGCAGGGTTGTCAACAAATTGCAGCCAATTTAGTCAGTCAACTATTACAATAATTTTATCGAAAGCAAACACAGTCATGTTCGCCGCGTTTCCCAGTGGCAAAGCTTATAACCCGTTCGCGTCAATCATTTGGTTAAGCAACAAGACTTAACAAAGCTATACCGGTGGGAAACGCATTTATATTCCCCTTTGTGAGGACCGGTGTTTGATATGGGTATAGTGAATAAGATTCCTACAGCTGTACTACTTAAAAAGAAGCAATGCAAAATAAGCAAAGCCCCACACTAGGTTTCCCTGGGTCATGGGTGCAATGTACAACACACAAGACAAGAACACACACCCAGACCGAGAATAGAAATTTAAAGGCATCACTCAAGTTTCCGCCTCGCTGGAACCCAGGACCATTGCGCCTTAACCAAACTGAATAAAAATGACGATTAACAAGAATTTGTTAGTTTTGTAGCTGTCTCGATTCGAACGAACACTTTGACGCTGATTAGTTCAAACTTCCATGCCTAAATTTCCCTCACTGAAACTAACTAGCAACACAACACTACATAGTACTCACACGGTACACGCACATCCTTTGACACTTCTCTGTCAATATGTGACAAATATACGCTTGAACTCGTCACCGTTCAATTAGTAGTTGTTCAACTTCCTGTGAACGCGGATGGAGGCTCCAGGAAATAGTCGTTCATTGTATTTTAGAGGTAAGTTTATCTATACAAAGCAACACTTTTACCACCACAACAACGCAACCAAAACTGCCCCACTGCTTGGCAGGGGTCTCCTCCATTTCCAACATGCTGGCCAAGTGCGGATTGGCGGACTTCACACACCTATGAGAACATTATGGAGACCTCTCAGGTGTGCAGGTTTCTTCCGTTTTTTCCCTTCACGGCTATCACTGCTACACAATACTCATACACATAACAATACGTGTAAAATAAAAGTTACCTTGTCCTCCGCAAATCCGCAGTTAAGAATAATGGCAATACTAAATCAATTACTCCAATTTTCTCCAGGTCACGTTAAGAGAACACAATTTCGCACATCCGTACGCGTATTAGAAAGACGGCTTAACAAATTTGTTAGCCAAATAAACCAACGTCAAGCGGTAAGCATGATCTACACCGTATTCACGCTCTCCACAACACACAGGATCTCAATTCATCCACCTTCACAGGAATATGTACCTTGAGTTTCAGCATCAGATTATATTTTACATTACCCAACAAACGGAACGAACGTCTCTTTAAATGGAATTGCACGATAGTCTTCCGAAGCGATAATTTTGTTAAAGAAACATACAGGCCACTAATTCCAGGTAGACCAGTCGCTTTACATTTTACGTTATTTACAAAGTAAAATTACCTTTATTAACATGTGGATTACGTATTATATTTTAACGTGAGTACCGTTTTTGACATCTGTCTCTTTTCCTGTCATCTTTACTTTGTTGAGTTTTATTGTGATGTAACATGTCGTAGAGTGAGGACGAGATAGTTGCTGAGCTTATAATCTTTATTCGATTCGCTGAATCCACTACTTTACTACTCATCGACATGGAAGTTATTAGTCGAGTTCTATTTTCAAAAAACAATACCAAAAAATGTTATGAAACCGTTTTAAATTAATTTAAAATCGAAGTAATGTGTGCATGGTGTTGAACATAATTAGGGAAAATGAGATTCCGGCAGTAAACCGTTTGTATGCAAGCTTTTTAAGGCCTCTGTTCATTAAACAGCCAAACTAAAAAGCCGATATTCAGCCGACAATCCGATATCCAGACACAACTAAAAGAACCGCCCATGTTCAGTAAGGTTCAGGTCGAAATTTTTGGATATATTAGTGCAGCCAGGAATAATAATAACAATCCCATTCCAGCAGACTACGGTGTCGTAAGAGACGAATAAAGTTGGCGCACCTGATCTGTGGTATGAGCCGTATTGGGCCGACCTAGAAAACTGATCCCAATGTGGGTGTTTTTATCAGATCTGTCCATCAGTCCATATATACGCTTTATGCAAGTACAGTCAAGACCAATCAACATTACATTACATTTTTCAGAGCAATAGTATTTCATGCAACATTGAATATACACACGAACGCTAATAAAAGACAGCGGCGTTATCTTCTGTTTACGAAGGGCACGCAATGGGGTGTAAGTACATCGTTTTCTTTTTCCAGACGATTCCTTTTAACCATATCCAAACGGTTTCCTCTTTCTCTTTCATGCTTTCTTTCCTCTTCTTTAGCTAACAGTGCATCTGTAATGCCTTGTTCACTGCTCGTAGGTGACGATGACCGCTTACCATAAAGTGACTCGTCTGTCGTTTACATTAAACCGAATGCGGAAATGTTTCATTGGTGTATTGAAGAACTGTTTAAAAATAAATTCTTTGTATAGTGTCAATTGTTTAGCTCGTGCTAAGATTACTCTTCGCTTACTCCGTAACAAAGTAAATTCTTTGTATGGTGTCCATTGTTTAACTCGTGCTAAGATTACTCTTCGCTTACTCCGTAACAAAGTAATTCTTTGTATAGTGTCTATTGTTTAACTCGTGCTAAGATTACTCTTCGCTTACTCCGTAGCAAAGTAAATTCTTTGTATAGTGTCCATTGTTTAACTCGTGCTAAGATTACTCTTCGCTTACTCCGTAACAAAGTAAATTCTTTGTATGGTCTCCATTGTTTAACTCGGGCTAAGATTACTCTTCGCTTACTCCGTAACAAAGTAAATTCTTTGTATGGTCTCCATTGTTTAACTCGGGCTAAGATTACTCTTCGCTTACTCCGTAACAAAGTAAATTCTTTGTATGGTGTTCATTGTTTAACTCGGGCTAAGAATACTCTTCTCTAACTCCGTAACAAGCATCATTATGCTTGTGCTCAATCTCAGGTCTCCTCTCATAATGTGGAAGGTACAAACCGCAGTTGATGCTAGCTAAGTGCAGATTGGCACACCTTAGAAGACGTTGGAAACCACTCAGGTGAGCAGGATTCCTCCTCCTCAAAATGTTCCTTGTCATACCGTTGGGTTGCATGGAAGAAATCGCTCATAAGCGAAAAGCCGCCCATTGTGCTGTGCTGTTGCTTTTGATTTGATTCATAACTTTTTCTATGTTACGGTGTGCAATTCAATAAAGAATTTAAATGAATAAATAATTTTTTGAAGATCAGAGTAAGGTGCGAGGGTAGATAGGCTTTCCTGATTGGAATCCAACATTCAAATCACTTGGCTACAACTGCTTCGCATTGTGCGCGTGTTACAAATGTCTGTGATGAAATATGTTGTTGTTTCAGGTATTTGCAACAATATCAGTGCCCTTAGAGCCCCCCGAAGCAACCGTGAGCATGGCATGGTTCTTTGAAGCCAACTACTATGCTGTCGACAACTCAACTTATCTAGAGCCTTTGTTAGGAGATATTGAGGTTATGTATATTTTTTCAACCATAACAAGTGGGATTTTATTATAGTTAAACGGCAGATATTTAGGTAGAAAAGTATTGAATAACCTAAACTTAGTGTAATTTTATAGGAAGTTGAGTTTCTCATAATATATTACACATTTTTCGTAGTTAACAACATGTTTTTTATGGATTTAATTTTTATCAATTAATAATAATGTTCTACCAACATTCACTTTCTTTTTTTTACTTTCTAGGTACCAAATGTTGGAAAAAGACGTAGCACTGCGTCAAACAACTTTTTCACGCGACGATACTTCTATACAATAATAGAGTCTATGTTAGAAAAGTAAGTATACTTTTAATAACTTTGCTAAAAAATATGACTTCAAATCGCTGCTCTAATTTGATCATTATAATGTTGAAATAATTTAACGGAGACTTATTTGAAAGGCTGGAAATTATCGAAAAATATAAATTGTACGATTACATTAATTCGGAATCATTGGCCGTTATTGGTGTTCCGCGGGGGTTAATATTGTGCCTTTATTTATTTCTGATATTGAAGTGAAACTTCTAAGTGGATTTCGGGTTGGGTAAAACGTTTCACGCTACTGTGGGGGAACATAAGTCGCGGAAATGGAAAGGAAGGGTTGCGTTGATTTAGTTACCATAATGCAATTGTAAATATCATAGATGTGAATATTCCGTCGCCCGGAAATAGCAATTAAATAATAGAATATTCACGGAATAATTTAACACGAAGCCTCGAAAACTACATGACTTATGAAAACGAAATTTGACAGGAAAATAGTCTATGGGTAGGACAAGTCAGATGAGACTGAATTTTGTGATATTCCGCCACGAAAGAGGGTATTATAATTAAATTTATATGTCTTATTCAAATTAATATGTCTTATTTAAAACAATGATTCCTGTTTGGTAATCTTAAATAAAATTCTATCATAAAAAAAACAATTCAAGGAAAGCATTCCTATTTAAAAAAATAAAACAATTATCTCGTAACCATTACCGTATTCTATTTTCGTAGCACTTGAGTTTTCCTAAAAAATAGCTATCTGCAATTTTTGGTGCGCAATATTAAAAATGAATCTCTTAGCACCAAATGTTTTCACACGACTTTGAATTTCATTCGGTGTAATTTGTTGTACTTAAGGGTTGTTTTGGCTCGCAGACACGGCTATCATGGGCGCCCCTGTTTGCTACGGGCCATTTGCGAGAGCGGCACATCACATTTCTTGCATAATGGCGTCCTGGGCGACATACTTCATCTCATTCTCACGTAAGTTAGCGCATACAAAGAGTAAGCCTGTCTATGACTTTAATAGCTCTGTGTTGTCGGTGTTAGATAAATAAGAACACAAAGGACTTTTCTCAGCTGAAATATTATTACATAAATAATATAAATAAATATAAATAATAGGTCCAATAAGATAAAGTAAGCCTTTAGGTGTAATAGCACGCTAATAGTTTTTTACTTAAGTTCATAGACAATTACCAATTTACCAATTTTGTGGACAGAGACATTTAAGGAAGTTAATTTTATACATAGATTATTTGGTAAACATATATAAACCAAACGGATATAAAATTAAAAAGGTTTATATTCCAGACCATCAACATCAATGGAAGATAAAAATCTAGAAGATTGTTACTACGAAGCAGAATACAGGGGGTTGGAAAATACCTGTCATCACTACGACAATGACTGCCCAGTTAATCTTCTTCATTATATATCTGTGTATGTTCAAGACAAAGTATTTTAATATAAATAAACTTAGATATATTATTCTCTTTATTTATCTTCTTCTGGCAAAGATGCCGATTACGGAACGAATCTCCAAATCAGTTCTTATGTAAACATTGGCTTCAACTTCAATCCATTGATACAAATTACGGGTCTCTCCTCATAATTTAGGGGTACTAGAGCATACTCCAATATGCTCATCGGTGGAAAAGTTAATAGCCCCCTGCGTGGTGGCCCCTGAATGCGGATTGTATATAGTGGTATTCGATGTTCGATGTAACGTGTTCGATGTCATGAACTTCAATGTAATGTAATCCGATGTGGCACATGGAACCCATTACTTCAGTGTCTTAAAAGAAATAGATTTATTAATTTTAATGAAAGAAGTAGCTGAATTCTTCATTGCTACAACTTCTGACTCTTAGAACTGGCGGCCACGCCGTACATTTTACCAATATGCAGGGTTTGTAAAGTAAGGCTAGGAGAATCATCCTTGTTGAATCAGGAGCTTCATGAGATCTGATAACTTTCTAACAGTGAAAACGTTAAGCTCTTGCCTTATTTTACTTGAAATGTTTCTGGTGTGATATCTCATTTCTACGAATGATAGAATCATTCGTAAAGTCAAGTTAGAATCTAAAATGGACCCTGGGACTCCATAAACAACCATTCTTCATTGTAATATACTTCTGTTGCAACGCTATTTCGACAATAGCCGCCATTAAAATTCGCGGTCAGGAGCCACTAAAAATATGACTGGGGCGTGCTCGAATTGTAATAAACAATTTCAATGGGAGAATCGTCGCAGCGCTGCAATATAGTGGCGCTGGGCAGTTACTGCGCAAAACTAGAGTGTGACTTTAACTACGTGATAATGTATAGTTTTTACAAGGTTTTATTTAACTTGCAATGTATGAATGTTGTAAGCGGCAAACCTAAGAGACGGAAGTTTATAGGCCCGAAAGCATTTCTTGGATGACAACACATCAGTCGTATTGTTGACCATCGGGCTTACCAGGTGACTCGTCAGCTATTTAAAAAGCCAGACGGCTATTTAAAAAAATATTATATTTTCTTTTTTTCTATACTAAATATTTCACCCGTTAATAAAATTCGCGGTCATAAGTCACTATATTCGAGTACATTCGCAATTTCAATCGGCACGAAACACCGAGCGTCGCATCAGTGGAGCGGCCATTGGGAGGTTATTACGCGGAACGAGGAAGCACCGATTTAATAGTGTGCAAATAATTGCCATATTGTATCACGGACGTTGCATATGCAAATGAATCAAGTTTTAAAGTAGAATGGCATAGATAAGGAAAGACAGTGCAGTGGAGTGCACAGTGCTACGTAAAGCGAAGCCGAGTAGCGCAGTGAAGCGAAGTAAAGTGGAGGGAAGCGGAGTGATGCGTAGTGGAGCTTGGAGTGGAAGGAAGTATATTTTAATGATTTCCGAATTAAAAATAAATTATTATTATTATAATGAGAAGCTAAGGAGAACCAAGAGGAACAAAGCAGAGTGAAATGGAGTGGAAAAGTCTTGAAAGCCAATACTTTTTTTCTTTCTGCTTCTTCCTCCTTTCTTGGCCGGCAGCGCAGCGGGGATGTTACAGATATCTAAGCAACGGCGACCACTTACCATCAGATAGCTCGTTTATTTGTTTGTCGGTTATGTATATAATATTTGACGACCCCGTAGCCTAGTTGGTAGTGACCCTGCCTGCGAAGCGAGGGGTTCCGGGTTCGATTCCCGGCCGGGGTAGATTTATGTGAAAGATAAATGGTTGTTCTCGGGGCGTGGGTGTTAGTGATGTGTCATTAATGTGGTCCATGCCACCCTCGACACAGAGAATCCTAGTGCGGGGGTATGAGTGTGTTAACGTTTAACGTTTATGTATAGATCAGTGCATCATGAAGCTCCAAACATAGGTTATTATTTCCAACACCGATTGGGGTAAACAGAAGCTTTGCACGGGCAAGCAATTTACATTGCCCCGCTGGCGATAGAACCGCGGTGCAGAGCAAACAGCTGATTGCTACCATTAACAACCGTTTAGCGGAACTGTTTGGGATTCATAAACAACAGTTCGGTTGAAAAGGGTCAAGTAATTTTAAATACAAGCCCGTTTATCATTAACGGCTACGAGATATTACAAATAAAATAGTTTTAAACTTGGGTTCTTAGGGGTTATTTGGCAAATTTATTATGCGAAATACATTGAGGGGGTCAGATCAGCTAAAATATCGATAAAATATGTATTACAAAACACCTACATGGGCAAAGATAATTAATAGATTCATTAAGTTCATGCAACGCGAGTTCCACTCCGATAACATAGGATGTCACAAGGAATGAAAAAGATAATTACGAAACACATGAGACAGAAAGATATACATAATAGCTACATGAAAAACAAGCCAATTGGCCAAATTTGACGATACCGCTTTTTGCCGCTAATGTTATCTACTTCTTTTTACATAATAATAACATCGTACCTGGGTCACTATTGGCCACTTAGCTTGGCTTATAAATGCAGAAACATTTGAATCGTAATATAAGTTATATTTGTGTACGTAAAGATTCTCGAATAAAATAAAAAAAGGAATTAATATATGATATAAATAATATGAAAATAAAACAAAATAAAAACATATCGTCATTGTATTATATTTTCGTATTGTATTATCATATTTTTTATCATATCTTAACATTACTACCGCGTAGTAAGCTTCTACCTTTGGAATGAGCTTCCTTCTGAGTATCTCCAATGCACTATGACATTGTATTTCTTCAAGAGAGACTTAACAAAGAGATATCCTTCAAGACTGAGAAAGCATTGACTACTCTTCTTGTGATCCACATGTCCATAGATGCCCAATGGTAACCGTTATCTATATCTCTTAGCATCAGGTAAGAGGTGCGTTTCTCCGTCCACCCTTCAGGCATTGAATACAAAAACGTATACCAGTTATTTTCAAATGCGCCTTGATTAAACGTGAAAAATGATGGTTTTCCAATAAAACGCAGCAACTTTTCACCAATAAAGCAATAGCACCGACCTCTGCTCTGAATAGTTGGTAATATTGCTGTGGAAAATAAACACTCCAGACCTGAAAACAGCCGGCGCTGCAAATAATTAACTGTTATTCTTGGATATTATGCAGTAATAATATTGACACAATTATAGCCTGCTTGCGTACGAATTAAAATCAACCTTGTTAAGGTGCTTTTCCAGCAAGGCGACAAACGATTGATCGCAGGGATGTGCTACAACGGCAGACAGTTCCTATACAATACAGGATCCTATACAATACTATTTCCTATACAATACAGGCTTTCTAGTTGGCCTAGCCTGCGAGATATTCCGGGTTCGATTCCCGGCCGAGGCAGGTATTTATGAAACAAATAAATGTTTGTTCCCAGGACATGGGTGTTAGTGATGCGTTATTGGTGTTGTCCATGCAAGCCGCTGCCCAAGGGATTATTTTTGAAAATTAGAGCTGCGCATGCGGGATTCGAAGCCAGATCCCCCTGTTCGGGTGTCCAAAATTCAAACCACATATAGTCTTGGATTAAGATGTTGATTGAAAAAAGACTATTTTGCAAATAGTAGTGTATTTCTAAATAAAGTAAATGAACAGAACTATGTTCGGGTCGCGCAGGAGTCCCGGAATTATTATTAAACAGGAGTCCCGGAATTATATTAAAACAGTAAAAAATGGTAAAATGCAAACAAACGCTGTTAGCGACGCGTCGACGAACGAACCCTCTCTCTCTAGTAGGGTTAGGGAGGTGCAGTCAAACTAGTGAGGCGAACTACTCGACCAGTGATCCTAATCGAGTAGGCGAGCGGGGACACGACGCACCCTTGAGGTACGATGCACCCGATCGACTACTGTGGGCGCTATACCACTTGATTAACACTGTACAGGCTTCACAGGCTTCACAGGCCCACGTAGTAAGTTCTTCGGCTGAATGTGCTCTAGGAAACACGGACACACTAACGAAATTTCTACAACAGTGCACTTCCTAACCTTAGGGTCTAACAGCCTATGGGCAGTCTTATTTCAGTTGGTTCCACCAATTAGCACTAGAGTATTGCACACAGCGTGGTGGAGAATGCTCAATGAGGAGAAACCAGTGCTCAGTAGTGGGTCATTAATGGGTTGAAGCCAATTCGGTTGCTGAGTTACTAACACAAGCGAGCATCCATTAGCTGCTTACGACCGTATAATCTTCATAACCTCGTTAATCCAGGTCCATAATTACAAAATGGACATAAAAAGGCCACGGTCCACAACTGAATTCCTCACCTGCATGAAAATTGAACTTCCAGAACAATTAACACTAAATCTAGCTCATCTTGCTGCTACAGTACACTCGGTGTCACACAACGGGACCTGGTACTGGTCACGCGACCAATTATAGTGCGTCGTTTATTAGCAATTTAAATTCGTTAAGATACTTTGTGACAAATATTCATGTCGCGTTTTGTTTCTCCGTCTCTTTCTTTTACAGTTAAGTAATTTCTAAGTAATTTCTAAGTAAGTTAAGTCTTTTACAATTAAGTACAATAATTTACTACGTTGCAAATAATTTTGAGTAATTCTCATAGACAAATGCCTAACTTATACCAGTAAGATAAAAATGTAATTTCTTAGGCTTCTTTTAAATATTTAAGATTTATTTTAACATATACCTTACTGTAATATAAAATGATCTATTAATTGTAAAGAATAGAAGAACCATGTAAGTAACAATAATACAATTTAATTTAAAGGTAAAATAATTTTACTGAAGAGATGAGATATGTTATGTTAGAAATAACAAAAATCTCGTTATTAGTTATACAATAATATGTGGCTATTTGTAATGGTACTCAAAGAACATGTAGTGTGTGTAACTGTTTTTTTAGTATTTTATAATTATGTTCACACCGAGGATTCATCATTTGAGAACGCCTACATAACGGCCGAATAAAATATAACTTTATTTAATATGTTACAATTGTGTTACATGTACATTTGGTAAGACGAAATTAACAATGACAGTGACCTATAAAAGATTCCTATTTTTCCTCTCTTTTTACTTACCGGCAACGCATTGGTGAAACCCTTTGTATTGCTTATATCCATGGCCGATGGTGTACCGTCAAGTAGTTCGTTTGATTGTCTCTTGACTTAAAAAAAGTTTAACAAAAACCGCTGCACTGTGTTTTAGCGAACGGGTGTTAATTTCCCTTGGTCAACTGTACTAGCGTTAACCAATCCAGCCGCATTCAAAAAAAGTCGTCTGTCCACACGTACATATTGTTCGTTTGTTTTGTGTGTTGTGTTAAACAATCAATATGAACTGGAAAGGAACAGTGTTTATGTAAGTACTTTGGTATAGTGTTATATTGCCATTATAATTTACTCTTATTAAAAACGTGTCGTTACTAGTTCAGGTCTTACCGCGCTTGGGAAAGTTATGTCTAAGTAGAAATGCCTCCGCGTGTAACAATACTTTAGCGTGATTCTCTTAATTACCTTACATATTTTTATCGTAAACTAAATGATATAAAATAATCAAGTGACTTCAAGCTTACAACAATACATCAGTCGAAACCGGTTCCAGATCTGTGTAGCCGTTTATAATCCCTACTAATATTATAAATGCGAAAGTAACTCTGTCTGTCTGTCTGTCTGTCTGTCTGTGTCGCTTTCCCGCTTAAACCTCTCAACCGATTTTGATGAAATTTGACACAGACAATCTTTAGACCCTGAGAAAGGACATAGGCTACCTTTTATTGCGACAAAAAGGGATGAAGAGGTTGAAATAAAGGTTGAAAGTTTGTATGGGATTTCTTCGGGTTTTAAGCACAGCGCCATCTAGGGGTGAACCTTCCTAACTTAAAGAATAAGAACGCCTAGCGCCATCTCTTAAAGAACCATGAAACTTTATATTTAAGCACTTGATAATAAGTTTCCCGAAGCGAAGCGAGGGCGGGTCGCTAGTTTATTATATATGTGTAGTGGTAATGGCAAGACACAAAACTTTTAAAGATCAGATTAATAATTTTAATACAATGGAATCTAAATTGTTATTATTAGTTAATAAGTAGGTATATAGTAATATAGTTTTTCACAAATATCTTCAATATGGACATCAGATAATTGATTTAATAATTTAAGTGGATACCTACTGAGAGTATTTAAAACGCAATGTTAATCCACTTAATTATGTTAACCAAATATGTTTAATCCACGGAACACAGAAACAACTAAACTTTCTGCTCTTCGTTGGGGTGTGTTCTGGTTTTTATAAGTGGCACCAAATACTGGTAATCCTAGTGTGGGGCTGTGTGTGTAGCGTTATTTAATTTATTTATATGATTTATGTTAACGATGAATTTTTTTTTACATTACAGTGGCCTCATCCTAACATCAACATTCAGTAGAGGTGATATACAGAAGAGAGGGTTAATTTTTCCTCCAACCAGTTTATACGGGGTGAGTGATAAAATTATACAAACGTGTCATCCTAAACCTTGAGTTTGTACGCCAGTTTTCCACTTGGGATGCGTAAATTAGAATCTTTTATCACAAAAAGTTTAAAAAACTAATTTTGTTACTTTACTCCGATAAAGAATACCTTAAGGAAACCTATCGGCATTCTCTATATTTCCTCAAAGGAATTTGAGGAAAGAGAATCCTCCTCAAAGGTTAATGAAGTCTACCTTCCCTCATTAGAAGTTAATAACTATCAATGAAAAGGAAATCGGAGCCTGGAGAATCGAAATGAAAACCCTTAGTTCGCTGACAATAAATTTAATCCGAAATTTGAAGTTAGTCTATAATCTATTAATGGTACAATTGGTCTGCTCAAAGAACATAATACAAAAGCTGTTTTTTAAAGCTTTAGTAAGTCGATAAATTAATAATGTTTTAGTTAACAACCTTATACAGTTGGTAATGGCCCTGCCTGCGTCGCAAGGGGTCCCGGGTTGAATTCCCGGCCGGGGCAAATGTTTATGTGTCAGATTAATGTTTGTTCTCAAGTAATAGGCGTTGTCTATGCCCCCACGACATAGGGTATCCTAGTTAGGGTTTGAGTCTGTTAGCGTTATTTACTTATTAGTTATTAATTTCAGACATTCGTGGCGATCGCTGTGCCTTTAGACATTCCTGATAAAAACGTCTTCGTGTCATATAACTTCGAATCAAACTACAGCGTGGTCACAAACATAACTGAAATAGATGAAGTTATTTTCCCTAATTTACCGGTAAGTGTTTATAAAGTAGGTATTTTTCTTAACGGATTAGGTTTTGAATTATAAAAACTTGGGTGTGTTAAAAGGGAAGCAAATATTCAAGTCGTCAAAAACGTAGAAAATCGCGTAGAATTTAACTTTTTTTTTTAATGAAGAATGCAAACAAGCATGTAGCACAACACTTTCGCTGCCGCCCATGACAACTGTGACCGACACAGGCTAACACTCAAATCGGGACTAGGATGGTTAGTCAGTTTGCAAACGGTGTTAGAACGTTAGTTGGTTAGTACGTCAGTAGATAGGTATTTAACTATTTTTATTAAGAACGTCTAAAAAGTGATTTATTCACCGCAATTCGACGGAAATTTAACACTGAAACTAATAAGTACTTATATTATAAAGCGTGCAAAAACTGCAACGGTGAAAAATTAACATTCACAAGTGAAAATTCTACAGAATACTGAACGTGTTCGTTGCGTCAATTTTATCTTATACGTGGATATCATTTTTAATGAGAAACAGTTCGCCCGTTATAATAGTAACGCTTCTTGCCTGCTCTGATTTAAATTATTAAAAAGTAGATAAATATAATTATTGGGTGTTACTTAACCAGCACTTACGTGTGTTTAATTAATATTTGGTTCCGATTGGAAAGATATTATTCAATTGTGAGATGATGTTTATTTAATTTTGTTACGTCAAAAAATAAATTCAAAAAAAGTATACAAAGTTAGCGCTTGCAGATGTTTACACGAACTTTTATTTTTAATCTACTAACTCGACCATTTTATACGACAAAATCGTTGTTTTTATCTGGCGTGAATTTTTTTTTAGTGAGGTTTTCCTGTCAATAAGGTAAGGTAACAACATGACTTTCCGTGCTAAAGTTGAAGATATTTTAATTTATTCTTACATGACAGCTAGACTTCAGTCTAGTTGGTAGTCCTGCTTGTGCCTGAAAAGTCCCAAGTTCGAGTTTCGTCCTGGGTAGGCCTTTATATCCAATTAATGTTTGTACTCAAGTCGTAAATGTTTGATGATAATAAGGTCATTTAATAATAAGGACCTTTAAAAAATGTTCTAAAAAAACAGCTGTATCATCTGTAGACTTTGTTGTTTAATATCGTCGAAGTATTCATAGCGATCACCCTAAAAGTTTTGAAAGTGTCTGCGAAAAACTGAAGAAAGGAAACTTTGAACACTTGGAAGTTGAAGGGTCGTGTCGGAAACTTTTGTATAATATGTTTATCGGGGTAACTATGGGAATATTTTAATAGGTGTTAGAACTTTGTAGCGCTCAGCCCGCCGGCTTGTGTCAATCGTTAGTGATCGATCGAGGGAAGCTGCTTCGGTATTTAAATAGTCGACCAACGAGCGCATGAGCCCACCGACCACACAGCCAATAGACTCCTAATAACAGACGAATGGCTTCTGTCAACACATACATTTTATATCGGTACTATAAGCCATATGGCTTAAATAAAATGGTGCTGTCTCATTCTTTCCCGTTGCTTAAATTAATCTATTTCTTTCCAACGTTTCGTGTGGCTGAATTAGCCAATCACAGCGCTGAATTATCCAGTCAACCCGCTTCGTGTTACCTCAGCTAGTTGCCAGAATGCATTCAATACGGAAAGTCAAACATTAGGTGTCTATTGGCTGTGTGGTCGGTGGGATGAGCCTGATGCTAAGTGGTTACATTCACCCTTGGACATAAAAACACTGCAAACCAAAACAGAAGCGAGGAAGTTTATGATGTTAAATGTAAAAATACATTTCACGGGCGACTTGAGAAGGAAGTCGGTAGCTAGCCAGGTGGGTAAACCGAGGTGCGTAAAAAACATCATTGTTCAGCAGGATGCCAAAGGCAGAGGAGGTTAATTTTGACTCAAGGTCAATGAAGTTTATTACACTCCAAAATAATCATTAATTTCCTGCTTAGGAAACAATGTAATGTTTATTTATTTATTTAATAAATATACTACATACCCGTGTATTAATTATTTTATATATGTTTGAGATACTACTGAAAAAGATTATGTGCATTTAGTACGGACTTTCATTATAGAAGAAAACATTAAGGAAGATCATACATATTAAGTATCTACATATATGACAGATTATGTAAAGTTCACAGATACCTTTATGTTTTCAACACCTAGTAATTAAAGGAATATATCACCGCTAAGAATGTCTCATTTGCTCCTCTAAATTCAACCCCAGAACTTTGTAACTGATATAAATCTTTAAAATTTTCAGATAATTTCGTCCCGACACAGTCGCAGTATAACAAGAGAATTGGCTTACACAGTGCTGGAGGCGAGATTTAAAGAGTTAGTTTAATGGATTATAAGTCACAAAACACGGATATAACTTTGAATGTTCTTCTAGAGTTGACCGCGGATTTGTTGGATAAGTTCCGTAGCTCGAGGTGGACAACTATTACTAACTAGAAAATTTAGAAAAGTTTAACACGATCCCTGTAAAGATATTATGTTTATAATGTTCTATAAATGTTTTTTTTTAGTTTGAATAGCGTTGTATTTATGGATTGTAATAATACAATACATTATAGATAGATAATGTATGACGACGACCCTGGTGGCGCAATGGTTTACACGCCGGATTGCCGTTCCGAGGGTCCTGGGTTCGATTCCCAGCGAGGCGGAAATTTGAATGATGAGTTTAAATATTCGTTCTTGGTCTGGGTGTGTGTGTTCTTGTCTTATGTGTTGTCCATGGCACCCACGTCACAGGGAATCCTAGTGTGGGGCTATGAGTGTGTAGCGTTATTTATTTATATGTTTGTAAGTCATATGTGTAAGGGTATTATACTAACTTTATTCGAGCAAAGTTGAAAATTGTTCTTCGTCTACGAATTTCATAGATAAGAATCTCATAGCATATTTGGCAATTAGTTATTTTAATTACAATATAAGCCCTAAGACCTAAGCTTCGAAACTATGACATTAATCCTTAATGTTTGCGTATCCCAGGAATGGTATGAACGGCAAAGAATGCATGCTGCGAAACATATGTGAGGCAGCTGAAACACCTTTACATCACAACGGTCTCCTGGGACACATCATGCATATCATATTTACGTAAGTATTCTACAAATCCAATTGACATAATTTCACCATCGTCATCGACACAACCCATACCTGTGCCAATGAGTTGTCTTATCATCTTTACTATTTCTTCCTTATCTTCCAGGCCATCAGCTTCGAAGGACGAAGGCCTAGACGACGCTTACTACGAAGCAGAAGCTGACGGACAGCGAGGAGACTGTGATAAATATATGGATATTTGTCCATTCAGTTTGTTCGACCTCATTACCAGACTCGTTGAGATTAGGCATTAAATTAATATGACGTAATGTTGTTTTTTCATTGTCGTACATTAGTTTGCTTCAACTAAATAGTTAAGAATGTTAAGATTATCCTAATCACAAAAAACTTGAATGTTCAAGAAATTTCCTGTGTGTAAATTTCTTGATGCAAATAAGTAAGCGGATCTATTGCAAAATATGATTTTGAAGGCTAGCGTTTGAGTCATAAGGTTAGCCCATGCGATCTGAGATGTTAATAGAATCAATATTGCTTGCGTCTTCAAAGCACAAATAAACTTGGAGTAACCTGAACTAATTAAAATCGATTATAAACTGTGCTTCATAACCATTTATTTTGAATTAGGTAGTACTTAATACTTTTACAAGATGTGTGGCTACAACCCATTAATGGCCCACTACTGAGCACGGGTCTCTCCTCGTACCTGAGGAGGCCTAGAGCATACTCCACCACGCTGCTCCAGTGCGGATTGGTGGAGGGGTTAGTGGCCAACCCAAGTGTCGGAAATTTTAAGCCGCCCGAAGGTATCCGACATGGCTTAACGACTGCTACCAAATGATAACAACCGGGACCGACGGCTTTACGTGCCCTCCGAAGCACGGAAGCGCTCAAGAAATTTTTGCCACTAGCGGTCACCCATCCAACTACCGACCGCGCCCGCTGTTGCTTAACTTTGTCGATCACTTGAGATCGACGCAAGCCGCCGGGCTATGAGCGCTTCAACATGTGCAACATACAACATGTGTATCTTATATTAATTAATTCCACACATGAATGTATACAGTATGTATTTATAATTATGTATAGAGATATATGTTGCGAGAAGAATTTGAAAGATTTTGATATGTTAAATAAAATCACAGAATTTAACAAGATATTGTTTAATAAATTAATTATGCTAGTGATACATAAATGATCTTACTAGATATTGATTACATTTTAACTTATATTTAAAACATTCAAATTGTTCTAAAACTTGGTTTCACAGCCAGAACCTTAATTTAGGATTTATTTCTACTGAAGAAAGTACAACTGTTAAAACTTTACCTAATACTTCGATCGACATACCTTAAGTACCATAAGTACCATAAGTGACTAACTTAATTATTACAATAGAGTATTTATTACCCTTTACTGGCTCAAGTATAATTTCACGTAAATTGTCCTTTCACAAATTAGCTTTTCTAACTCAATCATTGATGTCTTATAATTAAAATATTGTAGATGGAAATTTGATCTCTAATACGAGCTCGTTATAAAGAATGAAAATCCGGTTATACCATACCATACTTTTAGATATACATATAGCTCTCTTTGACTTACAAATAATTGATGGTAACTTCGCTTTATAATACTTTTAATTCATCTTATGAGTACATTATAATTATCACAACTCATAAATTTAATGATTTCTCTGAATTTTCTACATCTTATTACGCTGTTATAGTCGCGATTTTCATGTCAATAATAATAATTATTGCAAAATATTTAACTACCTTTAAGTAATACCATTATACTTCTCCTCATAAATTAAAAATTATACCAAAATAATGATGACAATATGCGCCACATTTGCGCAGTTCACGAGTTTATAAACTCACAAAATTAAATTCACACTCACTAATTCTAAAAATTCTTCGCTAAATTGGTGAAAATCTAATGAATTATCCCAATTGTATCAATGTCTTTCGGGTACTGGAAGTTCGATTTCCTCATCGGAATGGAGGAGATCTCCTGATCTACTGGAACCCTGGTATCGTACAAGGAAGGAGATTGGAAGATGATGCCGAAGGTCCCCACGAAACAGGCGATGGTGAACAGCCACAGGAAGAAACGATCCAACACCATGGACATGAACTTCCAGTCTTCGACAACCTGGGGGCAAATGTTATAAATATTATTAGTCATAATCACAACCTATAACTATGCCTATTTCTTCTTATTATAAGGTAATGCTCGACTGCTATCCCACCTAATAGTGAATGGTGATGTAGTTTAGTAGTAAGGCGCATTAAATCAGAAGAAGCCCTTTGAAAACTGTCAGACTGAATAGTCTATTCGGCTTGGAATTTTCAGAAACTTGTAATTTTACTGATGTAGTTATTCATGTATTTTCTTTCTTATTATTTTTGTTATAGGCTGTAAGTAAATAAATAAATTAACAGTAACGACTTATAATTGTTTAAAAATAACTCTCAACATATTAAAGAATCATTCTTTCATGAATTATTCTTATTTACGAGTGAGACTTACTAAACATTACCTAAAATTCAATACGCTTGACACGCAGACATATTACGGAACCTCAAGACTTCTTCTCGCTGATGTCGATAATTTAAAAGTTAGTAAGAGGATCCTATCCAATCATAATAAGAAGCTTATTAAACGAACCTGTTTGGGACGATAAAAACGTAGGCGCTCATGACATTGCAAGCATTTAAAATGCGAAACCCGAGCAACGCTGTGAAAATCATTATTATATACAAGAAAATAGTAACGCGTCCTCATTTTCTATTAATTAGCCCCAAGCTCCCCTCCAAGGCTCGTATTTCAAACGGTATTTTTTATCATTTCCGCAATATCCCGGGCAGCGAGTAATTGTAGGAAGCACATCACGGAGTGATTTCCTGTCTGAGATTGCACAAGAATGATAAAGTAACAAAGGGACACTCTCCAATTCTTCTTGTGTTTACTAAGAACTATGGACAACATATAACCGCAATTATTGTTTATTCTACGTTATGAATCACTGTCGTGAATCCTTTTCAGTCTCTGTTTACAATGCGAGGAACACGTTAGATAAGTGCAGATTAGCAGTCTGCACGTGTTAGTCTACGGCTTAGCCGCGAAACTCGCCGCTAGCGAATTTAACGCTTTAAGCTGAAATTTGGCATGTGTGTTCTTTGGGGAGTGTAGGGGACACTAATAGAGGATTTTTGGAAATTCCCCCCCCTAAGGGTATAAAAAAGGGAACTGAAACTTTTTATTTATTCAATGGATTCACTTTGTATATAGGATCCTCAAGTGATGCAAGTGAGAACTAAGAAAGGATTTTTGGAATAGATAGTACTTTATAAAGTCAAACAGCAAAAAATATAAGCTACGATAACTCTTAGGTACACGAGATTAAAAAAGAGACCAACGAATTCCAACAAAATCTCGTTCGTATGTCAATAGGATACATCGAATAGAAACTTCACTTGAACACAAATATGGTTACTATTTACGTTCATTTAAATAACAGCTGTGAATTCTCATTCATCAGAAACGCCATATCAATGTTAGAACAGTTGCAATATTTGCCTGAAGAGCATATTGGCGCAGGTGCAATTCGGGAAACTAATTACTAGCGGAGCAGTTGTTTAGACTTGTTTCATCACGTTAATGAAGTTGAGGATTACATGTTCCAACTTCTCAGCTTGCCTGCTCTGAACAATTTATTTACATCAAGCTATACAGTTCGGGATTAAGTGAAAATGCAAGCCGTGATGACAATGAATGTATTAATTTAATTATTCGCAGTAATCATTTTGGGCTTGGCATTTAAACGATGACCAGCCGACTCAACAAGTAATGGAATAAAATCGATATCAAAATTACTTCAATTGGCTCGATATAAGGGAAACATTGTTAGAAATTAAAAACAAATTGGTCTTCACAAACTAACGCCAAGATTTATAGTCTAGTAATAAACACATCCTTCTAAGCAATTATAATAAGCCTGGCATCTTATTTTAGATAATTATAAATTTAGTGGGATCCTAGATCTACAATAATAAAAAAATAAACTAGCTTCAACTATTTTTCAATAATTGCAGTCTTCAATACTAACGCCAGGCCGGTCAGAACATTGAACGATTTAAGATAATATTATAGCTGATTCTTAATTGATCGTCTAGAGCCAAATCAGATAGATCGACTAGGGCCATCCTTAGATATAAATGTATAATTTGAGACTACATGGTTTTTATCAACAGAAAAATACCAGTAAGACCTCTTTGACCGGGTATATTTTACGAATATTTTACAAACAGAACCGAGATATTTTATCGGGAACACACCGCTCTCTAGTGGTAGCACTTCGTTAGGCGCGGTGCTATGTTTGATCTGAACTCGCCCACAATGCAAATTCACTTACGATTTGTTTGCCACAAATGCACTCACAGAGCCCTTGCTAGACAATTCAACGAATCTAGTAAATGCTCCGTTCAAGTTTTATAACGATTGTAAGAGTTTTACTGGGGCCCAAGTCTGCTAATTTAAGAAACGAATGTGTCTAAGAGAGTGCGCGCACGGGGGATTTTTGTCGCCGTGACTGTTTCGTCGCTCTTATCAAGTTCTTGGATATGTATGGAGGTACGCGCACGTTACGACGCGACAACTGGGTGACTTTTATGTCCGCCTACCGGCGTCGGTGACAAAATTGTCACTCTCCGTTTACATTGATGAGCCGGACGGCGCAATGGTTAACATGCCAGATCGTCGTTCCATTGACGCTTCCATATCAAAAAAGTTTTGTCACAGTCGCCTTCGAGAGCGCACCCCACTTTAGAATCGCGACGCGACGAAAACAGAAACTTTTATCTCACGTAGACAAAAGTCCCCCGTGCGCGCTATTCTGGCACGACGCAACTGATGCAATAATAAATTAGCAGAACTCAAAATATACTGTTGTATCTAAAACAAATAAATAATGTTGTAACATTATTTTTTAATATTTCAGTGCCCTGCATCATTAATAACGGCCAGAAAATACGCGTCTGTATTCATGAATCATCGAGTTATCAATAGTTAATCAAGTATTTGTTTTTGTAAAACAATTAGTTTTTATTTGTTTCTTTGTGTTAAATACTACGTACTAATTAAACTTACTGATTTATAACCTCTATTGTATCATTACTCCTGCAGGCTGTTGTACTTAGACGAAAATGTGTGAAGTATACGTTGATACCAGAATTTAATTATAATACGAGTACAACAAGACTACAAAAACACAACGAGTAAAAAATTACATGGAGAGCGTCTAATCTTCTTAAAATAAATTAGTAAAAACACAAAACTTTAAAACCCTCACACCTTTGTACCGTCCTCCTGCGCCAAAACATTAATAGAAACGCAAATAAACAGGCCAGTAATCCGGTTTTCATTTCGCGCTGTCCCTTAAAACCGTGAAAACCCGCTTAACAGGTTTGCAATTTTTCATGACCCCGTAGATAGTGTTGTTGGTAGTGACCCAGCCTACAAAGCGAGGGGTCCCGGAGTCGATTTTCAAGTGGGTCAGATATTTTGTGGCAGATAAATGTTTGTTCCGTAGTCATGGATGATCCTGATGCGTTATTTGTGTTTTCCTGCGACACAAGGAATCTTACTGCGGGGGTATGAGTGTGTTTGCATTTATTTAATTTTTATACTTTTATCCGTATTTTATAAATTTTAATTATAACTATTATACATCTGAAGGTTAATTGCCAGCGTAGCCAATAGAAGACCAAATGCATCATCGATGCTTTGCCGGCTGAAAATGAAGTAGGGGAACCCATTAACCCCCACTCTTTCCGACGCTTAGACAGAAAAACGTAGAAAACATTTCACAGTCGATTTTAGAAGAAGGGCAGAAACTAGCTGGGTCGGTAAAAACTACACTCAGTATTAAACTTGTCGGTTCGGAAGCCAGCTTCTTCAATCTTGAGGATCCTGTCGCGATAGCTTCATCAGTTGTTCAGCGTAGTACACCACGAGCATAGTAGATTAGCTTGGAGCCAAGATACACCCCAATGATCAGTATATAAAGAGTCATACTTAACTGTACACTTTAAATTCAAGTTGCAAGTTTATAGAGATCAAGAAAGCTCAGGAGGTACGATAGTGCACGCAAGCCGCTCACATCAAACAGTACATTAGTGGCTACACACGCCAAAACAGCTTTTATGCGGTTTACATAGAAACTGTAATACAATCTAGGGAAACTGAGAGCAGTATCTGTGAAACAATACACTGTATAAAGAAATCCCTGCAAAAAGTGCTGTGAGTATTTTAAAGAGAACGTTACTCTAAGAAAGTATGTTACGAAAATACTCGTAGATTTTGCTGAATTCTTAGATATTAAAATTTTTAGTTGAGAATCTCTTGGAACGAAATTTGGATCACCAAATCCATTCTTGAAGAACTGGGTGTTAAACGTTTATTTTATACTTACTGTACACTTGTACAGGCTTTTCACATATTTTGATTCGACTCTACACACAAAGACAGTATCTCCATTGAGCACCAAGTGAGTCAGAGAAGAATAGATGGCACTAGAACGCGGTAGATTATCAATGAGGTGGACTCACCAAATCAGAGACTGCTCAAGAAGACATCGATCAAAAAGAATGATTATGCATGATCAGACATGCTACAACCCTATAATGACGACCACGACCGCTTTGCAAAGAGCGTATAGGAGAAGATATTAAAATAGCCACCCCTTTCATTATTTTCAATAACTGAGCACAGCAGTGGAATATATTCAGATCCATCAATTAATCATCTTTATTTTGAAATCGTTTCCTGTAACAAATAAAGTTAAAATAAAAAGTCCCGATTTGAGTGTTATTCTATGTCACTCACAGTTGTCATGGGCGGCAGCGGAAGGGTAGTGCTACATGTTTGTTTGCTACCTTAAATCCAAAAACAAACAATTTTAATTCCCCCACACTGCCTTACGGCCAAGTCATACTCTTTACCCAAGATGCGGGGTTTGTAGAATTAAGGCTAGTACAGTCAAGCCTTGTAGACTTAGGACCTTGGCCCTTCATGAGATCTGATAACTTATTAACAGCGAAACCGTTATAAGCTTGTGAATATTGGCCCCTATTTTGCATAAAATGTTGGAGGAGTTATAATGTATAAAATAACTGCCGTCGTTTCGCTTCGGGACACCTATGCCTTAGAATTTGTAAATGTTTAGATGTGCTTCAACCCATTAATGGCCCCCTACTGAGCACGGGTATCTCTTTTATGCCGCCCGAAGGCATCCGACATGGCATAACGACTGCTACCAAATGGTAACGACGGAAGCGCCCAAGAAATGTTTACCATTAGCGGTCACCCATCCAACTACCGACAGCGCCCACTGTTGCTTAACTTTGTCGCTCACTTAAGATCGACGCAAGCCTATGAGCAAGGCTATGAGCGCTTCGGAGTGGTTGGACAGGATTCTTTAAGTTGGCATACATTTTCATTTTTGTTTGTGGACCGACTTACAAAAAAACCAACATTAAATGTTACGAGTACCCCAAGGTTATCACAATATGTTTCTGAGATTAGCTTGAACCATGACTTAGTAAATACTGATTATAATTTTCCCAAATATCCTTGATTCTTCTTCTTCATAGATCACTAAGAGTTTTGTTATAAGTGTGATGATATAATCATTATGGATTTAAGGGTTTACATAGCTCCCAGTAGCTCCAATGCAATATACATATTTTTATTATTTCTCTTACTGTTATAATGCTGCTACGTTATACGACTGCAATCGTTCAGATGAATGAAAAATAATAGATCGTACCAATGATTGTAGTATGAAAATACATACTTTTTCCAAATCTTTATAATGCTACAAATTATAATAAAGTCTGATACCAAGGCGGCAGTTCATCGCACCCTTCCGAAACTCAACCAAATTATTATTCCGAACACGTTTTTACGTCTTACAGATAACCGCAGTTCATTTTTGAAATGGCGATGTAAATAGCACCCTGGAGCGAATGAATTTTAAAACCATCTAGCCGGATTAACCGGCTACCAGCCGGAACCGGATTTACGAGTGACTATCGCTTTTTTAAATTTTAACCGGGTTCCAATTTCCATTTCGTTTTATGGCATTTTATTTTATTAATACCGTTAAGTGAGATTTGTGTCATATAAGTGAAGTGTGGTTGAAGCGGAGATTGTGTGACAATTTTTTGTCTATTTTCGATATATAATTGTCATAAAACTGTAACTAAATGATGTCTGGATGGAATATAGAATGGATTGGGATATGGCAGGAGTTTGAGAAAATTTGTTATTATTTGTCATCGGACAACTGTACTCCATTTTAAACTTTTATAATCGCGGACACTATTTAAACTGTAACATAATTCACAATATTTATTATTTATACCGATATTTCGACCCATATCGTATATCATAGTAAAATGTCAACCAACATAGTCGAGTAACTAATGCCATAGTTAACTAACCGACTCGTCTTGACTTGACTGGCATCCGAGAAACTGTAAATAATAAATGTATCCAGTGTACTCTAGCCTCGTTTCTATGACATTAAAAGTTTATGCTCTGCAAGTTTATACCGGGCGGGCACGTGAGCGCAGTTTGTCCTTATCAAGCTGTCGTGCTTTTATAGGATTTCCAGCGCGATCCTTTCCCATATCTAAAACAAAACTCTTGTTTATGACTTTTTATGTGCCTAAATTCCTTCGTATTTCGAACTTAAACTGTATCCTACTTAATATTGTTTATCGTGACGCAATTTGTAATGTAAGACGTCGTCTGACTACTTTTTTATTGTAATAATTATGACGTCGACTATTTGTTTACGGACTTTTGTTTTGTTTACGTAAGCATAGCAAAACATCAATAATTGACAGTATTCGTTTTTCTTTTTGAAGTTTCACTTCTACACGTGTGAATTAGACTCTTTTTATTTTATTCATTTTCTTTCTTTTCTCTGCCCTCTTTCCTGGCCGGCAACGCATGGGTAATGCCATTGGTGTTATAGATGTCTTTTGGCGACATTGACCTCTTACCATCAGATGGCTCACCTATTTCATTTGTTTATTAATTTATTATTATTTTTATAAATTTAAAAAATCGTCAAAGCATCGCGGTCCCTGAAGCCGACCTCTTAAACCTTTATAAGCATTTCTTCAACCTCAGCAGGAAGCCCATTTCAAAGTCAATAAATAGTAGACGAACGACAATTGAATTGTTAAAAATAATCCCGATTTCACTTTACCGAGTCGTTTGTATCATCAATCTCCATCAATTGGCGATATTGCGACCGCAGAGCCGTCAGTCGGGAACTACTGCCATCAATATTAGCGATCGAATTGACCACAGCGAAACAATATAAGCAGTGATAGTCGAGTGGTCTGAAACTTGGACTCCCGAACAGGTGGGCCTTGGTTAAAATTCAACATGCATCTCTTATTTTCAAACATGAGCGTATTATCAATTAATTATCTTACTTGGTCGAAGTAAAACATCGTGAGGAAACCTGCACACCAGAAAGTTCTCCATAAAGGTTTAAAAGGAGTGGATATGCCAATCCGCATTTGGTCATCGCAACTGGCCTGTACAACTCACTTTGTGAGAGGAGACCCGAGCCATAGTAATAGTATCATACAGTAGTGTGACTCGCCCCTGTCCTTGAAATAAATGCCTACAGCCCCGCGTGCTAGGGCCGCCTCTTTCTGGTTATAGTGAATGTAAGTGGGTAGGTAATACGCACGCTTTCTGATTACAATCCCACACGTTCCATCGTCCCTATGGCGCTTCTGTGACTGTTGTGTACTTGGCTACAACCCATTAATGGCCCACTACTGAGCACGGGTCTCTCCTCGTACCTGAGGAGGCCTAGAGCATACTCCACCACGCTGCTCCAGTGCGGATTGGTGGAGGGGTTAGTGGCCAACCCAAGTGTCGGAAATTTTAAGCCGCCCCGAAGGTATCCGACATGGCTTAACGACTGCTACCAAATGATAACAACCGGGACCGACGGCTTTACGTGCCCTCCGAAGCACGGAAGCGCTCAAGAAATTTTTGCCACTAGCGGTCACCCATCCAACTACCGACCGCGCCCGCTGTTGCTTAACTTTGTCGATCGCTTGAGATCGACGCAAGCCGCCGGGCTATGTTGTGTACTTAGTGTGTACTAAACTCCAAAGCGCGTAGGTATGATTCGCGTTCCGAGCGTTTGCATGAAGATGGAATACTGTATGATACTATTACCGTGCCCGAGCCTAGCAGTGGGACAGATACGTGTTGCGTTGGAGATGATGAAACAATATAATAAGATTACAGACTTAGCCTTCACAAGATGTAACCTAAAAACTCATAACCGGACGACGTATTAAGCTAATAAGTTTGCGTACTATGTTTATATTAGATCCTAAATGATCGTTGGAAATGTAAAATTATAATAAATTATTCCTTTTCAGTCTGCAACATGTCAACAACGCCTTTGGTGCAACCGATGTCCGTAACGAAGTTGACCATGCTTCTCTGCTGGTTTCTCAACCTAAAAATTACAATATTGCTATTGACAGTGACTAGATAAAAATTGTTCAAAAAAGCCAGAATTCAGTCTCAAAGACTTCTTAGCCCCATAGTTCATTGCTGCGTTAATAAGTTTGACAACTTGATAAAAAATAATGAAAATACTATTTTCAAACAGTTGGTGCTACGTCCATCAATATTCCCTTCGGCACGGCGATGATCTGAAGGCTAAAAATGGCCGCTCGCTGTGTTTGGCATTTCCTCGCCCATATTAATGGTCGGGCCCTTATCTTAACTGTTGGAGCGAATGCGAAATAACAAGAGATCCTTTGTGTTTTTTTATGTTTAAAAAGTAGCAATCGGCTATGAATTTTTCAGTGTCCGCTCTAACATTAGCTATATGAAACTGATTTGTTCGCTATGTTACAGACTTTTAAGTGGTTGATAGTAAATTTGAAAGACATTTCGACTCGAATTTTGGGTGATTTTCTCTATATATCTTCAATGTACAGATAGCAATCTCTATATGTCTTCAATGTACAGATAGCAATCCTACAAGTACATTTTAGTTATACGTACAGATTTGCACACTCAAATCAACACTTTCAAGAACAAGGCTAAAGACCTGGGAACTCGTCTCATCCCGCAAGTGCCGTACGATTGATCAGCTGTGTCTAGACGACTCGATTATAGAAGACTTCATTACATTCAATTCAATAGTATTATTCAAATTCAGCAAACAATATAACCTATTCTTCCATTAACAAAACATCCTCATTCGCTTAAGATTTCGCCCGCAAATTCACTTTTCAATTCACAAAGACATTGTTTGGAACAAGTGGGAACTTTCTGGAACTTAAAGTCAACTACAGTTGATAAAGAGTGCTAACTGATTCAGCTTTAACTGCCACTGTTATTTGAAATTAACACAAGCATTGTCTTGCTTGTGAATAGCATAGTAAGGCGGCCAAAGAACTTTCTGGATCTTACAAAAAATTCAAATACCAATGTAGCCGAGACTATGTTGGGAATATTTAATTCTCTTTGCGTTATAATTTAAGCTTGTAGCGGTTGTATCAGATAAAACAACGTGAAAATAGATTATACTTGTATTGTGGATTATGTAACTATTAAGTCGCCAAAATTAAAAAAAAAATCTAGGTTTCAATCTAGGATTGTGAATAGGCCCTTAAAATTTTCTGTCTAAACAATTTTTGAGGGTGATCAGTAATAGGCATATGTCTTCCGAAGCGAAAAGAGGGTCGTTACTAGTACATAATCTACTAAGAATTTATATTGAATTCCAGGCAATAAACTTTTTTCTTTCTTTTACATAAGTAAGCGCACATTACGATTCAGTACGAGTACGTAACAAAATGAAATAAAAAATCTAAAAGATTATCTGGCATTACTTGGCGGATAATCTCCTGAAAATTTCACCGCAGAAATTCTCAGTACTCCCACTGGACTCAGGATAAATGGGTGGCAATTCAAACGTGCTGATTTCGACAACCATTATCGGTAATGAGACAATCAGATTCTCGTCGACTCCAACAAGAACTTCACCATGTTTGTCGTGTAATGATCGACATCGTATGATTTGTAGTAATCCTCAAATTTGGACACTGGGCAAATATATATGACCCAGTATGGCTTATGAAACTTATGTTTATAGGATTTTTTTCAGTGTTAGTCAATGTAAAAGATGTTCAAGATAATAATTAACCAGTGAAACAATTTAAAAGGATTGTATTCTACTTCGTCAATGTCAGATAGTGAGTAGCGACATGCCTGTCACGTGACGACTCAGATTCGATACTCATTCGAACGTGTTGTGGCAACTACTTCTCAATCTACATCTTTTTTACTTATTTCATTGACTAAACTAACAAACGGAGCTTATGTTGCTTAGCATAAGCTAACCGCTTAACGGTCATCTTAGTGAGGCTTACGTAGATACAACACCAAAGTGACCCAAGTATGGAAGGTATCATGAAGTCCTAGCACCAAAGCCGCGGCTCTGTTTCAACAGCCCGCATAGCTAACGCTCGAATAATTACGATTGACACAAACCTTCGGGCTACAAACAATGGTATTATCAGTAAAAAACAAGTAGAGCCACAAGCGTGCGAAAAGTGGGACAGACTCAAACTTTGCTAATTGTCCTACTTTTCATGTATTCCTCTCTTTCTGTCTCATGCGATCCGTAATTATCTTTCACATCCATAGTTACAGTAATGTCATCCAAAAGTGCAACTTGCGTTGAATGACTTTTCAAGTATCTCTCTCTTTCAGTCTCATGCGTTCCGTAATTTTCTTTCACGTCCATAGTTACAGTAATGTCATCGGAGCGGATCCAAAAGTGAAACTTGCGTTGTTTGAAGATAACGTCTCTATAGTTTTAATATCTTTGGCTACAAACGCTTCATTTCTCCTTAGTTCATAGCTCTAAATTATTCAAACCAATTAACTACAAAGTGTAGCTTACCCGCAAACGGTTCTCCGGAGATCCCGACTCGCAGGAAGTATTCCCATCGGTCCAGGATCGATGGGCGGCAATTTAAATGTGCTGATTTGGCCGCCCGTTACCAGTAATGAGATAAGTAATTAGATTCTACTCCAATCCCACAAGTCGGTTGATCCAATAACGTTAAGGGTGCTTGCACGCGATGTATTGAGTTGTAGGCGAACGTAATTTGTACGTTGTTACCCTATACGTTTAATTTTTTTTATTTAGTTCCGTATTGGTCAATGGGTTCTCAAGGGGTCCTGGGTTCAATTTTTGGTGAAATTTAAGTTTCTATTCTTTGACGGCGTGTGTGTTCTTGCCTTATACGTTGTCCGTGAACTCACGACACAGAGAATATTTGTGTGGAGCTACACATACTTAGTGTAGCGTTATTTATATATTATTTTAGCTTAATTTTTACCATTTTATACAATACATTGATCTATACTCATACTATCTACCCTTCATTGCCGAGATGATGTCTGGTTTTTCGGTAAAATCTCACAAATTAACTGGCTATCTCCTCATTTATCGACTATAAACTTACAGTCGTAAATAACGTACTAGGTTTTGTTAATTTAGACTTAGTTATATCGTAACCCATAACTGTCCCACTGCTGGGCACGGGTCTCCTCTCACAATGTGAGGAGTACAGGCCGTCGTCCACCACGCTGGCCAAGTGTGCATTAGCGCACTTCACACACCTTTAAAAACATTCTGGATAACTCGCATGAATGCCGGTTTCTCATCATTTTGAAAATTACAGATGCGCGCAGGATTTGTACTCAGGCTCCCCGGTTCGAGAGTCCAACCTTCATGCCACTCGGCCATAATCAAGTAATTAATCGAGTCAATTAGTGCGGTTGCTGTAAAGGGAAACCTTATACTCGTAGCACAGACCATTGGTTAAGTGGTCTGTGACGCGTAGTTAGGTACTCGATCCCTGCCAACATGATAACAGGTTAGCTAACTTGTTAAAAGTTAAAGGTGCAGTTTTAATTGCGTTTCGTACGGAACGGGCAGGTAGTAACTAAACTTTGTGTTAATGTCCGTGAATATTGCAGCTAGGGTTGCCACTTACTGTGTGTCTACATTGTGTGTCTGCGTTGTGAAACAAACACTTAATGTTACATCGAGCTTACTTAAAAACCGAAGATTTTATCGGTAACAAACACACAGACACAAAAATTCTAATAATCTTTGATACAGGATTTATGCGTTTTGATATCCTCAATATTTCAGACATTCGCCGAGCGAAATGTTTCCGCGATCATTGATACGATACTCGGGATCAGACGATCATAGAGAAGATACAGACGTCGTTCAGTCTTGTGCTTTGTGCAATCTACGAGATGAAAACATACACAGAGTTTGATTAAAATGACTGACTGAAAGTGATATAAACGACAACATATCTTTAATGATCGCAAAATTCAGACATATCGATGGACGTAAGAATCATCAAAATCGGCCCAGGCATTTGGTCTCTGCAACTCCACGAAAGAACAAACATACATACGAGTAAGTACACTGTTAAACACATAACGCCTCTGTGTCGCGCTATCTTTTTTTTTTTTATTAGCCTGAGCAGGCAAACGAGCAGGCGGGTCACCTGATGTTAAGTGATCACCGTCGCCCATGGACATTAGCAACACCAGGGGCGTCACCAACGCGTTGCCGGCCACGAAGGAAGTGATGGACCCGCTTCTTGAAGGACCCAATGTCATAGCACTGTGGGAACACCGATGAAGGAAGTTTGTTCCACAGCTTACACGTCCGCGGAAGGAAGTGACGCGAAAACCGGACTGTGGACGAACGCCAGGTATCCAGGTGGTGTTGGTGGAACCTGGCTATACTTCGCGATGTACGGTGACGGAAGTTGGTTGCTGGTATTAGATTGAACAGTTCTTCAGAACTGATAAAAACTAGATAACGGTTCTTGTCAATTAACAACGTGTCCCTAAAAAATACCCCCGAACGAATTTTTTCATCAAATACAAGTGTTCGGACCAGAAACTTAACTCCATTTACAGTATTAATCTGCCTAATGTACTCCGAATTATGCCGCTCATCCCGGCCAGAATAGGACGAAGACATCATCGCCTTAAATTTAAATTAAAGAAGATTTACATTATGAGTTTTAATTATAGAGATGTCTCTCGTCCCCTGATATCTGGCTTTACCGATGTTTTATTAGGATTAAAATAATTTAATATTCGAAGAGGAATTTGTATTCCTGTCCCGTAGTATTCTTCCTTCTTGACAGGTAATGAAATTATTCACGAGGACGGGGCTAAGTTTGTCAAAGTTTCTGTAGAATTAAGAATTTGAATAACATTCTTATTGATTCTTATTAATTGTTTGATAGACAAGAAGTTTTCAAAAGCTGGTAAGTTAGTTATTTACAGAGAAACCGAGATTATTGACCCTGATCCTATGCAGGCAGATCGTATCGTAAGGAGCAACGGAAGCCAGCTCCTTGTCTTGATGGTAGGGTATCCGTAAAGACAATCTCGATGCAAAAAACGGAAACGCCATATATGACAAAATAGAAAATGTTCACCACAGACGATAAACTTTTCAGATTTGAGTAGTTAATGTATAAATAGGGTTCATTTAAACGCTGTACCAAATTTTCTATTGGTCGTAGAGCCACCAGACTTGGACCATTCGACGCAGAATTTGTTCCTGATTCTGAACCTTCGATAAAAAAATTGTCTTAGGTGTAGGTTACAATGTTTCCTCTTTTTTCGTTGATGTAATCAAAACTAACTATTCCATCGACGTCAGTCGCGTAGGGTTTCTTTATTAAATATCTCCATATAGATACAGTTTATAACAGTGTATATAGGTCGACCGTATCTACAAGGAGCAAATAATAAGATGACATACACGTCGAAGCCGATATGCCTCATATATATTCCGTATAAATCCCGGTTCGTTTAGTAACACCGATGTGAATTTAATATGGAATTTAATAAGCCTAGTCAGACAGCCCTAATAATGTAAAGTTTTACATTCTTTCTCGCAAGATTAACCGTTGTAGAAATAATCCAATGTTCAGCTTTATAAAGTGCAATCTCCTTTGCTCAGGATAGGTATACCTTGCTGGTTTATGGATGCAATGATGCCAGGGCTTGTATTAGGTATCAAGCTGGATTTTTAAATTAATAGGGTTGTTTTGTTAGTCAACAGTCGCCATCGCGTCTAGATATCTGTAGCACCGAAGGCATCCATCACGTCACGGACATTGTGATTATAATATTTTATTATGATGTGAACCGTAGTGTGGGGGTGTTAGCGTTAATTTATTTATTTATTTATCTCAGTAATACTCCGCTCTAATGAACACCCTAACGTAAGACTGAAGACGCGTCACAACCACCTGTTTCCTAATTCATGAGCGAGTGACGAATGTGACGTCTGCAATTATGCATCCGTCTCCATTCATGCATAATTGCGCTTGCATGCCTCATTCAATTGTTGTCTTCAACGGGATAGGATTAATCAGCTACGTCACAGTGTCGCGTGTAGTTTACGGAGAGGTATATTTGTTGTTTAGTCATCATTTGCTCATTGGGTAGAATGCGTTATACAGCATCCAAAACGCAGTGATAATTGTGCAGATTGCAGTGCAGATTGTCAAGGATCAGAAATTTTTAAACCATCCAAAGTCCTCTAATATGGCTTAACTATCACTATCTAACGGTCTCAACCGGCTTCGACAACTATAGTACGTGCCCACCGAAAACCCCTAAGAAATTTTAGCACCTAGCGGTCACCCATCCAACTACAGATCGCGCGCGCTGTTACTTAACTCGGTAAATCGCTTAGTATCGACACAAGCCGCCGGGTTATAAGTGATTTATGTATTGATCAATTTAATCAATACCAAGCACGAAATTTTCGAACCTTTTAGTCTGAGTCATGCTTGAAAATGTCTAAGCGAGCTCAAGGCGAAGGAAATTAGCATCTTTCGGTATTATTAACAAGGATTAAACGCCCTCCTCTGTAATACCTCGTGAATATTTAAAGAGAACAGAAGCACGTGTCTTTTACTTGTAGTTTTGTTAGGTAATAGAATATTCATTTATCGGTTAAGAACATAATTAGATAGCATTATTAGTTCAAGGCCACCATCCCTGCTCGTGGTGTACAAATAAACAACGGTCGAGTCATAGACGGCAGAACAAACCTTTGGTACACATAGCAAATGTTGGTTGGTACCTTTGTTTGAACATAAAGTACCTACTTATTTAAAATACTCCGCCCATGCTTTTAGAACACATAGAATGTTTACGAACACGAAAAGCTTGTGTACTTTAAATTTCTTAAAGAACTTAACGCTAAACAAAATTAACATAGGCTTAAGTAATATTAACAACAGCGTTACAATGACATGATATTTTAAGGCGCTATCCTATATTATCTCTTGAATATTTAACGGGAATTTTCAATGAGAGTTGCTTTTAGGTGAGGTAAAGTATTCAAGGACAGTTTAGCAAAATACCCACTTACATTATTATAAATGCCCTTACTGTTGTGATGTTATACAGCTCTTCGATGCTGTTGCAACAACGAATTATAACTAGTTTATATTAACCGTCAGGCATTTACTAAATCTGTAAGTGATCAATGTTTTTAAATGGAAAATATTTAAGAATAAACCGTTCTATTGCGATTGCGAGTCGGATTAGTACACGTAGTGTTCCAAGCGATGTTAACACTAATTACCTATATGGTCAATGATTTTTGTAAATTGTATAAATCTAATCGCACGTTAAATAATGGAAAAATTGAATAAGTAGTTTAAAAAATGTCAAAAGTATATTAAATATCAAATTATTTAAAAACGTTAAAAACAAAAACAATAACAATAAAACTAGTAAGGTTAAAAGGTATTAAAGCCTAGAGTTCGCCCGGGATAGTACTACCGCCCGCCACGGTACTTAGTACTCGTGCCATTTCTATCGTGTAATAATTGTTTTAACAGCAATTATTATTGTGTTCCGGTTAGAAAGGTGTGGAGCCGGTTACACTTTTTAGATGCTACCAAAGGTAGCAACGCATCTGTGACCGAATTAGAACAAGACTCTTGCGTACGTAATTACTAACAAGACTTACTACCACTAACAATCCCTGTCCCAGTCCTCGTACTTACTAACAAACTAGCCAACTAATGTTATAACATTGTCTCCTAACCGGACTGACTATCCCAGTCCCCATTTGAGTCTTGTTCAAGTGCCGTCACAGTTGTCATGGGCGGCAGCGGGAAGGGTGGTGCTGCATGCTCGTTTGCCACCTTATATTCATAAAAAAGTAAAATGAGTAAGTCAAAATTAATGAAATTAAAGTCAAAATATGTACAGGACGCTATAGTTCATAAATAGTTTGTCCAAGTACACTCAACACTTAAATCCGCCATTATTACGACTTAACTTCAGCTAAGCTAATAGAGTTTTCTCGACGTCGTAAACTTTTCGTATTTTGCCCTACATTTTTATTATTTCTAGTATTGTATGCGTGGACTGTGCTTTGTTTGAAATTTACTGCGGGGTATTTACCACAAGTTTTCCTTAAGTCAATATTGTACAAGTGTGAATTTTCGTAATCGGCAACTTTACACAATTACAAAACAATGACGTTGTTGGGTCTGTATATTGAAGATTAAGAATAATATGAAATATCTCCTATATTTTTTAATATCAAACATTCAGTGGTACGACGAAGACTTCATCGTTTTTCCAAGTGCATATTAGGTTTTCACACATTTACCTATTTGCTATTGTTTGGTAGTCTCAACATGAAAACTTGGTAGTTGCGTTGCAAACTACAGTAGTATTTATGTAAACTACAGTAGTAATGTAGTACATCAGTTTTGAATAAGACCAAAGTAACAGCCTTTTCTCTGCATGGGATCGCCAATTTCATTCTGTTTAAACCACGGAATACAGAAAGAAAGTTTAAAACCTGCTCAGGACCACCAAATTCTCCTGACCGAAGTCCCTGACATAATCCAGTGAGTCACATAACTGAATAGTTTATGCTCCGTTCGCTCACGACTTGAGCTTCAGTTGAGCAAACACAGTTTTCTGGTATATCGTAAAAGTTTCGTATTTGTCCTACATTTTTATGAATCCGGGTATTGTGCAGGGTACTGCACTTTGTTCGAGACTTACAAAGGAATTCGAGCAATAATAACTTTTCAGGATACGAAATAGGACGCAATATTAAGTAAAGTTGCTCCGCTCCGATGTTTAGTAAATACAGTGATGGCATAATTTTGTACGTTACTTAGTATTTAGTTACGACGTAATTAGAATATTCGGGAAAGAGTTAGAAATTTTATATTTTAGGATTCTTTAGCTCGTATTTTCATAATTGCATAATATAAGAAAACACATAACTTCTCTTTTGATGTTATAGATATTGGAAAACACGCTTTTAAGCTATAAAGCTTAAACTTTACTGTCTATTTCAGCTACGATATAACTTTTTAAGTACATTTATATAAAACTAGTTGTCCCAGCGTACTTCGTACCGCTTTATAATTAAAAAATGTTTTCGTGATATATCGACAGCAACGCCACCTACCGGGTCCAATTGTGAATCTAAACCATTCTCGGATCCACCTGAAGACACACAAAAAATTTCAACCAAATCGGTCAAGCCGTTTAGGAGGAGTTCAGTGACATACACACTCACACTCGAATTATATACATTTATATAAAATTTAATAAATAAATAAACTCTTCTTTTAAAGACATAGTTTATAATATAAGTTAACCTACGCCGAAAGAACTTATACCTATAACCACCAAAACCCCTAATGACATCTCCTAGATAGCATAATAATAGCGATAGAAAATTACCAACAAACAAGACCGTAACACTTATATTCACGATCATCTTCTCCAATTAGAAATCGAACCCGAAACCCAACGAACGAAGTCATTAGAATCTGAGCTATATAACGTCTCCAGTATCCATGACAAGCGTCGGTATTCTACAAAGTCATTCCTCTATCATTATATCCCCAGTTTCACAAAACCATTACCGTTCCACGCGCGTCGCATGAATATTTAACTTCGTGAATAAACAGGGTTGTTACTTTCTTGTTTATTGTAATTATGTAACAATTAACACGGGGAACAAGTGTATTTTTGTCTTCTACGCTCTAACGATAAATGGATCGAAAAATATTCATTATAATTATAATATTGTGTTGTCGACAACCCTGTAGCCTAGTTGGTTTCATTCCCGACCAAAAGGAGTGTAGACAGATAAAGTTGGTTTACGGGTCGCGTTTGTGACGTTTCATTTCTATGCATGTATGTCAATGTCATCTTTGACACAGATAATCCTGCAAAGGTGTGTGTGTGAGCCGTACGCACGTAAACACACAAGTTTTGCACACAAAATATTAAGTAATCAGTACAGAAAGAAAAAACGTAGCGGCAACGATATTCGCTTAGGTGTGAACAGTAGGAATCTTGAGCTCTGTCATGTGAGTGGCACAGAACCGTAGACAGAAAAGAGAGACCAATGGATGCCATCTATCGCACTCACACAAGAAAAGGAACAACTTACGCCAATGACACGAAAAAAACGGGACGGAATGATACGATGTTTCGTCTCACTTTGCGTGGTGGGTTTCCCAAGGTAAGCACAGTTTCTTACAAGCAAATTTGACAGCTGACCATTGAATTTTTCTTGTGCCACATACAATTTTACTTTCCCGTGCTATTTCACGTTGGCCACGCTCACCAGACGTCTACATCCTTCTCTGTCTACGTACAGGAACCCAAAAAATTTAAGCAAGTCTTAAACAGCCAAGTATCTCTCATTCGGTAAACATATGAAAAGAGCAAACAAGTTTTACTACCCGGAATTTTATGGACTTGCCCGGTGATGTTATCTTATTGGGATGATAATAAAGACTCGTGTTTTTGTGAAATTTGCTATTCAATAATCTGGTAATCGAGGGAAATGTTCTCCAAGTAAAACTCAGTTGTGCTAAAATTAGCCTGAGTTACTACTTTTTAAAGAAATCTCTAAAATCAGTCTAATAAGCTACAGTCACGAGCAATAATATGTATACATTGTCACGTTTTCTAAAACATCTTAACTTGAACAACAACAACCAGAATTCGTTCTAAATTGTATATTACCTATACCTTATGTTGACATCGTTTAAAGGTTAGTTAATTTAGAACGAATTGTTGTTCACTTCTTTCTAGATTGGTACAAGTTAAGATATTTTAGAAAACGTGACTATGTATACATATTGTTGCTCGTGACTGTACCTACATGGATTTAACTACATAATTAATTTTAGAAAAGATGGTAGCTAGCCAGGTATACATATAGCTACTCAATTTATTTGTGCACCCCTTTTCCTGTATTTCGAATAAGAACGCGTGTTGTACTAATACATCTTTCTTATAGTGTTTCTGTAAAACTTTATGGTGTACGAGAAAGAGGATTTGTATCGCATTGTTAGTCCATTGAAAAGTTGCATTTGGGGTTTCGCTTGTCAGAGGACACAATTTTCATTCATAAGCGTGTTACTGTTAATTTAAATCCAAGTTTGTTGGGTCGCAAACCTTGTCGAACGGCCGCCATCGCGGAAACAAGAGTGCAGGTGGTTTTTATAGGCTGCCTGTAAACTATTGGCCTCACATAAAATTTTTAAGAACATTTTTCGTTGCAAATTAAATTCTCTACCACCTATACATATACTTAATTATTATAGAATATTCTTAATAACTTATCAGTATGTAATTTAAAACAGCCCAATACGGTGTATGTATTCAATACATACAGAAATATCTATCTCACTTACCTCATTATCCTTATCAGCATCCTTGATGTGTTGAGCGATAAACCGAACGCTCTGTAGGGCTGCCGCTACTTCCGGAGATAGGTGACGAGGCAGCATGTTCTCCGATTCCGTCACTACACACACATAAAGCAGTTGATAATCTCCGAGAAGGTACCACAAGGTTTACATTGCGTTATGAGTACTGCGCACATGCATGCTTTTAATGGACATTTATCTATAACATTAGTTACGCCTGGTGTTTGACATACATATTTATATTACCTGAAGCGTTCATAACCTGGCCGCGGACAGGTAATCGTTATTGGAAAAAAAAATTGAGCGTTTCCGTTCTTTGTTGTTGTTTTTATCGTTAATAGCAGTCGTTAATATATCGGACACCTTCGGGCGGCATAAAAACTTCCCAAACTTGGGTTGGTCACTAACCCTTCCGCTAACACTAAGTAACACTAATAAATCCGCACTGGAACTGCGTGTTGGAGTATGGTCTAGGCATCCTCAATACTGAGGGGAGACCCGTGCTCAATGGGCCAGTAATGGGTTGAAGCCATATTACCTGAAGGTCTTTGCGCTCCAGCACCGAGCATATCGTCTTCTGGAGCTGGTGACTTGCGGTAGTCCCCGTTATCCCCTTTACTGTCACCGAAGGCGTCAGTCAAGCTGTCACGGCTGTGGAAATATATCTGTTTATAAAAAATGTTAAGTATAATTAACTAGTGACCCGCCCTCGCTTCGTTTCGGGAAACTTTGGATAACAACACTATATCTTTATAAATTATAAACTATATGTTATTCTGATGTGTAAGCTATATTATTGTAGTTTCAGCAAAATCCATTCGGTCGTTTTTGCGTAAAAGAGTAACAAACATTCATACATCCATACAAACTTTCGCATTTATAATATTAATAGGATATGCTACGTATGCAATTTCCTTCATGCTTATAAAGATTTTCAGTGAACGTCAACAAAAAAATATCGTGTTCTACGTTACACAGTTATCCGTGTCATCATCATCATCATCATCACAACCCATAACTGTCCCACTGTTGGGCACGGGTCTCCTCTCACAGTGTGAGGGGTATAGGCCATAGTCCACCACGCTGGCCAAGTGCGGATTGGTGGACTTCACACACCTTTGAGAACATTATGGAGAACTCTCAGGTGTGCAGGTTTCCTCACGATGTTTTCCTTCACCGAAGCAAGTGATAATTAAATATTAATACGCACATAATTTTTGAAAATTAGTGGTGCGTGCGGGGTTTGAACCCGGACCCTCCGGTTCAGCAGTCCAACGTTCAACCACACGGCTATCACTGCTTAACTACATAGGTACATTTGTGTACCTATGTATATCTTGTTTTGTACATAATAATATGATAAATAAAGTACACAACATACAAATATATTATAATCATCATCATTAAATCCCCTGGAACTAAATAAATAAATCAATTTCCAAGCTATGTATTTGGTAAACGCGTCATCGTTTGCGCTAAATCAGTGACCTTTCGCTTGAACATAACCAACCATATCTTCAAAGCAAACAGTTCACATGTATTACTTCGAATAACGTGGAAAATGGATTTGGAAGCCACTGCAAATCAGGGGAATGAGGAAATCGCGTGCAACGGTCTGCAAACAAGAACCTCAGCTTAAACTTGTGAATTTTATGGTACTTGTTGGAGATTAGATACTAGATAACCTAGATTTATTAATCTAGATGCTGTTTCATTTTATAGTGGATACAAGGGTGGTATAAACAGCGTCTTTATTGCCTGTTTTATTCTATGTACAGTAAATATACCGTTAATTGCTATGCTATTGTGAATCAGGATCTTGAAGAACATTTGTTAGTGAAGAGCCAAGATAAGCTTAGACGCCTTTATTATTTACTTTTAAATAATATTAAACCTAACGTTAGCATATAATTAGCTTCATAGATGTTGATTATTATAACGTTCTCGACTTTTTTTTATTAACATTCGACGACTCTGTAGTCTAGTTGGTATCCCAGGCCGAGTAGGCATTTATATGACAGATAAATGTCTGTTCTAGGTGCGATGGTGTTAGGTATGTATACATCCAGACTTAAATCATACAGATATAAATCAGTTACAGGTTTATTTTAGGCAGAGATAGGCAAAATGTGTTCATGATTACAGATTACAATTTCATCTGATGCATTTTGCCCAAAAGGAAACATGAATACGAATAATGATTACATCTGAAGGCACGGGGATTCCCCCGCCAAGAACGCCCAACTACCTGTGCTCGAAACAGACTCGCGGAGGCATTTCCGGTACTCGAGATGTATCTAATTGTAATCTGTATTCACGGTTACATTTTGCCAACCCTGATTATAAATATAGAAGTTTTATTATGATACGGGTACTCACAATATGTATTTTGGTACGCCGGATCGGATCGTGGTCACGGCATGCATCCATGCGACTGGGTCGAAATATCCGGCGTACCAAAATATATAGGTATCGTGAGTGCCCGTATTATAATAAAATGTGTACAGTCCGCGATGAGTTATATTTTAAGTCATAATATAGAAATTATCCGTTACCTCATCTCCAGTTCATTGGTGTATCCGTTGGAGACGAAGGTGTCGTCGTAGTCCGGCAGGGAGTACTTGGTACGCCTCATCATCAGTAGTTTGGGCATGAGCTGGAGAAACAGTTTCTTCATCCAGGGCGACATGGTGTGCGTTGACGGGGACCTGGGTTACATTATATATATTGGAATCTTGAATTGTATTTATTGGTATATTCGATTATTTTGCTTTGGGACGTCTTGCAGTCAATATTATAAGTGAATAAGAAGTATATAATGTCACTAGCGAGCAAGTGAGGCAGTCAAATCCGACTAATTGTTGTCCATTTTATCTTTCGCATCACGCATGTGCCGAGGAGTTTCTTTCGCCGTTTCTTTTTCTCCTCAAAGATTTAAAAAATCAATATTTAAAGGCACCTTAGCGAAACGGTGATAAATGCAAAAAATTGACGTTCATAAGTGTATGCATCATACCTACATGAAATAAATGATTTGAGTTTGAGTTTGAGTTTGAACTAATTACAATATTGTCCTCGGAGCGGAGCAAAAAGTACAACTCGTGTTGTTTGAACTTATTTCATCTAAATGTTAACCTTTACTGCACAAAAAATAGATTCAAACTCTGAAAATGATTGTTATGGAATTTAAGATTGACTACAATTACACCTGATGGTAAGCGGTGATGTGTTCTTGGATGGTAGATCTTATATATATACTCCGTTTGACAATGAAAACATTGCATAATTATCTCACATTCTCACTAAAGTAGGTATGTTTAATACTCGTTTATAAATAAACCCCGTACGGCATTTATTTGAATAATCGACGCGACAAATTTCCCAGCTAATAATTTATATTAGCGCAATAACTCATAAACTCCTAGTAACTAACTGATAATAACTCACTGACTTGATAATAACTCATTAATTCGCGTCACATGAATTAGCGGCAGTAACAATGCAGTATGGATATTAATGCCGTAGTCATTATCGCAGCTTGATGTGTGAAAATATTAATAATGTAACGTTCATAACGCTTGCGGTGTGGGGTGACGCGTTATAAAGTTTGTCGTTACATAGTGTAATTAACCTGTGCGATAGCGATACGACGTTGTATCGACGAAATGTCGCACATTTAATATTTTTCTTTGGGCGAGGTCACAACACTGTGATGCGTTGACGCAACGCAAAAATGTCATCGTAAATCGCATCGTATGAGAAATCTAGGATCATAATTTACCAATACTTGGATCGAACTACAAGTCTGCTACTCCTGAAAAAGCAGAAATAAAAGTACTGGGTGCATCCACTCTGAACTATTCTGCATACCGATTTGATTACTGTCTGAAAAGTAGCACGTAGTCGCATCGCAGATGCGTTGTGCCACGTCGTAAATTTTTACGATGTTGTCCATTATTGTGCAATTGAAATTCAAGGCTATATAGGGTCGAGCACACTTTTTTTTAAAGCACATCGCCGACGTTTACAGCGTAGAGCGAATTCGCTGCGTTGCGGATTATGGCATTCAGGTTAGAGATAATCTTTAATTGTACCTTAGCCCCTTTAAATTATAACCTACTAATAAATAAAGTTATATAACTATATTTTTTATTCATATTTCCGCCACGGAAGTCCTCGCCTTTCGCATAACCTACATAATTATGAATAATTCAAACATGCGCCATTGTTAGAAATGTTACAAAATTTCAATGAATGGGTTGCTCTTGACGTCCGTTCTGCCATATTTCATTTTCTATTGTAATTTTAAACGGTGAAAATGATAGTCCAAATCAATACATTACTGGATTGGATGAAAAGATCCTATAAATTCTTGTACCTATTAGTGTGTTAATATATTTAAGTATTTATCATACTCTAATGTAAATAAGAGACAGAGGTACAGTCACGAGCAATAATATTTATATATTTTCACTACCAATCTAGAAAGAAGTGAACAACAATTCGTTCTAAATTAACTAACCATTAAACGATGTCAAAATAAGGTATAATGTACAATTTAGAACGAATTGTTGTTGTTGTTGTTCAAGTTAAGATATTTTAGAAAACGTGACAATGTATACATATTATTGCTCATGACTGTACCTAACAGTATATTCATGAGATTTTTATGGTTAAAGTTTATGACGATTTTATAACCTATAGGTCCGCAAGATTACTGAGATAATTTGTTTTTAACCGACCCAAAGACATACTTTTAGCTATTCTACCTAACCCTTAGAGTTATTCTACATGGAAGCTGCACCAGTCATATTTCACCCCTATTGTTGTGTTATCGAGTTTCAATGTTACAAGGTATCGAAATTTATGCACCCTAAGGCTTTGTATGGCAGTCTATAATCGTTTGCAATATTTATATTTCGGAATAAAGCTGGTACATTTTTGTGCACTGTACAAGCTTAAATACTTATAGGGAAAAACCGGAACCATCATAAATAGCCATATACAGAAATCAAATATCAAGTAGGTAAACTATGTAACAGTACCCCATAAATGGTAAAAAGTATTTGCATTCGTAGAAAGTCAGTCTTTCTTCATACACACCCCTAAAGTAGGTAATATTAATACTAAAAGTGATAATTTGCACTACATTATTTCATTTTTCGTACCTAAAAATAGCAAAAAAGCTAATAAACTCAATTTTTAAGAAGCTTTTAAATTTTCACATTAAGTAAACTTTCATAATTTAACACGAACAATAAAAATCTTCAGTGATATTTATAATAGACTGTTATCCATAGACCCATGCTTTATATTAATTATATTATTATTTTACTTTATATCTCTAAACTGTGTAATAATTTCTATTTATAAAATTTTCTGTGCGATGTCACATAAGTAACTATTTCTTAAAAAATAAAAGCAATTTAAATTTCTATTTGGCGTCACATTGCAGAAGGATTTAAAAGCGTGTCCTCAGATTCAGCCTTTTCTAAAAACGTGTAACTAAATAGAACAACAAAAGAACCTGCAGCTTTAGGATTTGTTGCCTAATTATAAAAAAAATCTTTAACTTAACGGTGCACCACTCACCTAAAATGCACGTTCAGAACACACACCGTCATCCACACGCTTAGTGACACCAAAATCATCGTGAAGAGCAAGTACTTCCCTAACAATGGTATGGCCAGCGACGTTGGGGGAATAATTTCGGCCAACAACAGGAAAAACACTGTCAGCGATACCAGTATCGAGATGCTTAACGATATCTACGAGAGAAAAACATACAGATAATTTACCTGAAATGGACGTTTAGTATGCATACAGTGACCCAAACGCTGAGCGAGACGAGTATCATGGTGAATAGTAGATATTTCCCAAGCAAGGGGATCGCCAGGGAGGTTGGCGGGATGATCTCGGCCAAACCAAGGAAGAACACAGTGAGGGACACCAGGATGGAGATGCAGAGCGATATCTAAGGGAGAGAAGTCCTTTTTGAGTTAAACATTGAACACCCGATAGCCGTATGGACGGTATTGTCTTTCCACTGCGTGTCAAGGCTGCTACAAATTTTGATCTTGTATCTATTACAGTTTTTAGATCTCTTAAGATTAACTTTACACTTTCTCTCACTATATTAATAATGTAAGTAATGCCTCATTATTATAGATTTGCCTGAGAATTATTACGTCTTGAGGTACTTCTAAAAGGGCCATACCTTTATTAAGATTGCCGGTAATATTCGCAACAACGACAATGTTATAGATGAGAATATTTTTCGCGTGGCAAACAATATTGCTAAATATATTTGAAATGGCCAAAGCTTTTTTACAGTACTACCATATTTTGCTATGGCTTTCAAATCAAAAATGCTGTTCGGTAAACTCTATTTTTGATTCATTGGATAGCATATATTTATTTGTGCCTATGTCTTTCTGACGCAACGTTAAAATATGTACTGACTATGCACTGCCTATTTTGTCGAGTTTATGCGCCATATACAGGATATTTAAAAGTAGATTAAAAAGATATCACGACACTGAATTACCCGACGTGCTATAATTGGCAATATTTTAACCACGTATTGCATTGCAGATAAGTATTGCCCGTTTAAAAGCACCGTTAGTAATTAATATAACTATAACAATATCACCTTTATTAAAGTTATCACAGTTAAAGATAAACTTGTGACTAATCTTATAAATTTGTAACACCTTAAAGAAATTTGCTTCTATCATTTTGCGTTACTTAAGTGTAAGCTTGTAATTTTGAAAGATTTCGCTGTAAACTAAGCTGTTGTAATGACAGAATAGGATAGTAAATCTGAAAGCAAAGCTTTAGAATAAGATTAAGATAGTATAGAATTCTTAAGATAATACTTAGTACTTAAATATATCTACGAAAAAGCCAATTGGAAAATAAAACAAAATGATTTTGAACCCTAACACGACACGATTCCTTATAGATCATTTATCATTTTTGGGCGTAGACAGGATAACGAAAAGAGTAATGATAACTTTAATATTTTTTTTAATTAACAATATATTTTAATTTTATATAATCAATGTTAAATAATATCCTGATAAATGATCTTTAAAGCATATTAAAAGGGCTTACTTCTGAAAGCATTCCACATGTTATTATTTTATAAATAGGAAAATGTAATTAACATTCAGAACGTTAAACCATTGTGAAAAAAAGGGTAATATGTCAGTGTGTTTCAAAGAAAGTTATATGAATTAAGTGGTAGAGATAATATGTTAATGTGATCTAATCATGGATCGTTGCGCCACTTATTTTGTAATAAGCATTGACTTATTATTACTGTCAATGGTAATAAGTAAAGAAAACTGACATGTAGAATTAAGATGTTAAATATGGCGAATCTTCCTTCGATAGCATGAATAACACTTTTAAAACAGAATTAATACTACTTAGTGACTTCTAAATTGTCAGCGGATTATTTTACATACACACTAATGAATGTTACATTTGCTTTGATAAAAGTTTTGTATCACACATTATTATAATATAAAATTGACTTTCTGCACTTCTTCGTGTTCACTTTAACTATGTCAAATCTCACACTCTCTCGCACGTGTGTTCTTAAAAAAGAGATAAATACAAAGTTTTCTCTTCACGTATTAATATAGATAAGCACAATTTAACGCGTGCAAAGTAGCCTTTCTTAAAGAAAGATTAATTGTGCACAATAACATTGCAAAGGCACAAATATTTTAATGCGTTAAGTGCAATAAAGCTAAGATATTTTACTAGGCGCACATAATATTTGCACAATCTGCACAATTTTCGCATAAACTGCGTAGTACCATTGATAAGCGATAGTGTAGCGACTTTCAATACCTACTATTGTGTGAACATCAAATCCATTAGTGACAGAACTATCTCCATTTCGTAGTGAATCCAGCCGAATGTGAAGTGTATGTTACATGTTGATTTACTTGTGCAATTAGAGGCGGAATTTATATGAATGAATAAGCCCAATGATGTATTATTATGTTTCATTTATGTTCATTTTCAGATAAGGTTAGTTGATCATCTATCAAAGTGTATTTGATTATTATAATACATAGATCTTGGAGTGTATATTTCATGTGTTGTGTGCAATTTAAATAGGTATTTATTATGAATGAATAAGACCAATAATGTAGTGTTATGTTACATTTTATAATTAAATTTATGTAAAATTAATATTTTTTTACCAATTGCATTTCATTACTAAACATCTTTAAAAGGTATTGTTAAAATGTATCATCAATGTCAATACTAATATTAACAAATAAATATACGAAAGAGAAATAATATGCAGCTGGTCTTTCCGCCTTTGACTTTATAACTACTACACTATTTGATTTAGTTAGTTATTTATTATCCAAAGCAAGGTTAAAAATCGCAAAAGTCAATAAATTTAATATGGTTTAACACTTAAGTTTAAAACAAACGGATTGGATTTTGGTGTATTTTCAAATTGTTATTTAACTACCATTTCTATAAAGTTAATACTCGTATGTAATATTTTAATGAAAAAAACTTCCATACCGCCAAAGTAAATTAATGTCTAAAGCTTCTGCGAATTCGTTTTGACGATATACATCATCTACTATGTTATGAATCTACAAATTCTTTGATTTAATGTAATGGAATTATGTTCCTAATCGAAATCTATCGATTGAGTTTCGTAATTTGGTCAAAAGCGTGAGTAAATGCCAATAGATACACACATAATGAAGGTTTTAAGTCAGATAACTATAAATTCCTAAGCGTGTACAACTATTGTATATCGCAGTAATAGTGTCTAATCAGATCTATGTGGAAAGACAATATTTAAAGAAATGGTGTGCAAAATAATTTTGATGACGCTAACACACACACATAATGTTGCTAATGAATCAAAAAAGACTGCAATTGGATGTCACAGACGAGGTGGAAGATGGATGGATGAATGGGTTGAAGGATGGAAATGAAGCATGCCCTAAACTAATCTATCCCATGCTTGAAGGACATCAAAAACATAAATTTCACCATAAACCTAAATTGTTCATTGAAAGTTAAAAAAACGCAAATTCTAATAAGGCAATTTATAGATTAATGTAAAGCTTTTGATGTCCATTCAAGACTTATACATCTTAATATTATTATATACACAATGAACATAACATTGTAGCCTTCAGTTTTTTCTAATAAATGCACCAATAGTTCACACTGACACCAAGATCAAATGTTTTACCTTCTCCCCTGAATCAGACGGCAAGTAAAATACAAGAACGGTCAAAAATGTAAGGCCAACGCAGGGTATGATCAGGTTAACGGTGTAGAATAATGTTTTCCTGCGCATTGTGAGTTTGAATGTGATGTCTGAAACAAATCAGAAAATATATTTGAACTCGCTCTATAAATTCACATCCTAGGAAGAAAAGACAGTGCCACACGGATTTTCATATCTTCGCGATGAAGCCGTCAATAAAAGGGACCTGTAACTAAGAGGTCTTAAAGAGACAGTAAAATAAACGGTGAAAATTTTTCAATTACGATCATTAGCAAACAATTTCTTAATTTAAATTATTATCATGTTAATCTCATTTTTGACAATAATAATGTACCTAGAATTGCTCCTTGGAATACTCCAAATTACAAAGAACAAAAAATGTACCCATACAATTTATGAATAACTATTTACCTGAAAATGGTTCCTGGCAGCAAGGGTAGTATTCTTCGTTTCTCGTAGCAGGTACCTCAAGTATGTCCCATTCGACAGAAAGGTAAAATTCGCTCAAATCAATACCAACATGAACGAGACTGCTTCCAGGCAATTGATCCATGTGTTTCAGATCAACCTATTGAAATAAAAAAAATGGTTGTCTGTAAAGTCGGTTTACGGGCGGTAATTTTACGTGATAACGTCATAAAAACAATGATGACAAATTGCATTCCTCGTTGGAGTGGAAGAGAGATACATAGATGCGTTGCAAACCAACGCTTGGGCCGATCGTGCACTTCGCGCGATAGTGCGCTCTATCGCTTGCACGCACAGGCTCAGGCGGAACTGACACTTTTTCGTGCGCGCTACCGGTGTTCATCAACTTATAAGACGTTATCACGTCAAAAATCTTAATACCTATTAAACTTTATTTCTATAAAGCATTGATATAATAATAACGGTCAGAACTATTTCGAATCAGCACTACTGTAAGGGCAGATTTTATCTCCCATATTCTTTTATCTTTATACATCCACGACACAAGAAGAGGATATACCACCGCAGAGAGTGCGTACCTACATAACATTTTAACAACATAAATATCTAAATACCTGAGCGCCATTATAAGTCCAGGAGCCAAACTTCATGAAGCAGGTCTGCTCATCGAAAGGGAAGTATTCCACGTTGATCTCACAGGATGATTTATAGATCGCTGGGGGTTTCCAGTTCACTTCGCCCGTGTATTTGAGTGTGGCTTTCGTCATCAAAGTCACCTGCAAACCCGAAACGTCCAGGGAATACTGATTTAACCAATACTTTTTAAGACAGTACGTACTTAAAATTTTGGGAAATAAGAATCATAAGATAAAATAATGTTTAGAGAAAGCTGATTTATATTCCGTTCGTATCTTTAACCACCAGTACGTGCACACTACGTTTTATGAGAAATATCAATGAAATCATTAACGTTAATTTGAACCAAATTTAAATTTGACCAGTGGCTTGCACTCTTCAGTACTGAAGTTTAACGTAATTATGTTAAGACTAACTGACATCTACGTCGCCAATGGTAAAACTTTGTTATTTTTCAAGTTTCCCACTTCGCTTCGACTCTTCGTGTCTCGAGGGTTTTGTTTCGTTTTTGAAATTCTCAAGAAGATTGTCAAGTACGGTGTGTGGTACAGAAAGGCTTGGCTCACTTGGTTTGGTTAACATTTTCACGTCTTTAAATAGAAGTGCTCAAATCATTATAAAATTTTAAACGTTATACAATATTCTTACCTCATAATTTCCGTCCCAGTTATTATACAACACGATGTCCGGCAACCAGATGTGTTCGGACGGAACATACAGCATCTCCACACCACCGTAGTCTTCTGGATTCCATTGCAGCTTGTAGTCGAACCATTTCTGGAATCGTGCACAGTTGTTTGAGAATGAATGAACTTGTATGTTTGTGATTATGAGATTAGTTTGTGAACGCTAGGTTGAACACGGTATTCTAAGGGCTGCCAATGCGCAATGATCAATGATTAGTTTATTTTTATAGTTCCGTAGCAGAAAAGTTCTAAGGGAATCTTAATACTAGAGTCAGCTGTCTGTTCGTCCGTCCATCCATCACGCAGGCCTCTTTAGGTCGTCAGATAAATTGGTCGGGGGGCGCCCTATGCTGCTGGTCTTCGTTCGAGGACCTTTCTTCCCCAATGATTCGGTCCTACTAATTGGCCAACCAATTGCCACTTCACCCGGCAAATAATAAATAGCATAAAAAAGAAAAAAGTTACTAACTTGTTCTACCCAAAGATTGGTTGTCATGACCTGGTTCTTCAAATTGACTTCCATCAGCTGGGACAGCTTAAGCCCCAGGCGTACAGTCAAGATATCGGTCACGTTAGTCACTGGTCGGATTAACCTGTTGTAATTACTTAGCAGATCATCGTACAGTCTTTTGACGTCAGGATTAGCTTCTAGTAATTTAACACCTGGAACATTGAACTCTTTAGACTGCTAATAAGTAGTATCTTAAGCTTAACAAAAACCCAAGCCCAAAAAAGCCCTAAAATAAAGCTTATTCACAAATTACATTTGAATTGTTTACTTCAGAAATAATATTCATTTTTTTCCGAAAATAATAAATTGTGTTATAAATATTGCAGTAGGCGGTATTATCTAAATCCTCTATTAAATAAATAAATAAATAAATAAATAAATACATGCAATAATTCACTTTTTTAGATACAAGTGTTTAAGGTATAACATGTAATACTATTGCAGTATAATTTAATCGTAATTTTATTATTATTAGTAATCCAAGAACCACTCACCTAAACATCTTCCCGCATAAGTTAGAAGCAACCACACGAAAGTAAAATTCATTTTAATTCATTTATTACTATAACAATATTATAATAAAAAACTATTAATTTATTGTTTACTATCCCGAGATGCTGCACGCACGTCCCGAGATGAAGTCTTATTATAGCGCAGGCGTAATCAATAGTCTACAGTTCTACGCCCGTGTCGTAGACCGGATAGCGAGTCTGTAGCGCATGTAGACGCGATACTAGCGCTCCTACGGTAGGTGGAGAGTTTTAGAAACTTTTGCGCGGTAAACTAAACTGTGTTGTTACGACAAATAGTTAGCTTGGTGATTCCTAGATGGCGGTGTTATGTTCACAGAAGACAATAAGTACCTGTAATAAACATATAAGTCAATGCCTATACTCGTATACTATTGTTAATTATTTATTTATTTTTCTATAAAATAATAATATTTATTTATTTTTCTATAAAATAATAATAGTAGGTACGAGTATCGAGATATAAAATTACAAATTATATAAAAAAAGGTTTTTAATTAATAATCCAAAATAAATGTGAAAAGATTTATTTAATTTTAGCATAAAACTTTACAAAATGAAAGTAATTTGTTCTAATACTTACACAATTTTAAACTAAGTATTACAAATAAAAATAATTCACTGTTTTCACTGAATTTTCAATCTAGATTTTAAAATCAATATCTATACCATCTATACCTATAAAAAAATCAAGGAAGTTAAATGTAGACCAGCTACTTAATAACTAATATTTAACAAATTCAACTTATTCTGCACACTTATATTATAATTACGTATATCGTTAACATTAACTTAGTCATTAATAATAATGAGCAAAATTGTCATTAAAATCTTAAACCCTATAAGTAGGTCATCATTTTTAATACCTAAGTCATTATTCAGTCAGTAGAAATTAAAATACTCTGATTTTTTAATATCTTTAATTGATTTCTGCCCAACCTGTCCATTTAAAACTTAAATTTTAAGTCTAGGATACAACATTTCTAACAACATTACGTATATTGCAAATAAAAAAATATTAACGTTCAAACTGATCCTTACTCAGAAATAATTAAAGAAATACTCTGTCATTCCAATATGTAATTTTTACTTACAAATACAGCAGACAAAATATGATTATATTCTTTATATAAAGGTACAGATACTTCTATATGAAAAGACATAATATCCTATATTATTGGTAGGTATCGTTTTATTAATTATTATTAATTATCTCTTATTCAGCTGAACTTTGACAGTTTGTAAACTTCTTCTGTGGTAATATGTGTCTGGCTCTGTGATATCTGTAATAGTGAGAAAAAGATATTTCTGAATATGAAATCCGGATCCGGTTACTACTTTTGAGATCGACTATCTTAGTCCTCAAGGTAGCAACACATCTTTGACCGAAAAACTAAGAAAACTAGAATTAATAACGGGGCTTTACCCACCCTTTGCTTGATACTCGTATTTCGGCAACGGCCACAGACTAAAAGGATAGAAGTATGCGTTCGGGATGCGTCGAATCACTATCGTCTTCTCTTGTGCCATTTTTGATTCTAAAACAAAACATTTAATATTAAAAGAATAGGTAGGTACTTACCTAATAATAAAATTATAGCTGATTGATTATTGAACATGGAATATAGGTATTTGGGAACGACTATTATTGGAGATAGATATAATTATGTAGATATTAAAGCTTAACAATGATTGTTAGAATTTTAGTCCGTTTGTCGGTTTGTTTGTTTATCTGTGCGTTTGCTCTCACTAATTTTAAAAATTACCTCACCTACAAAATTACCTCGTAGTGAGCTTGGGGTAACATTTTTAAGTAAAATAGAAAGGTAACATTAATTTGCTTTAGTTGGTTTAATTTCAATCAGTTCTTAAAAAAGAGTGCCTCGCCTGGGTCGCAGTCCTGCATAAGCACTTAGTTTTTCAAGTGTATACAATACAACCCATTCAAACTTAATTATTACTCAAAGTGAAACAAAACTCCGTGAAAAAATTAGGACATCTATTCTGGGAATTTCTGATGTGTTCAAAGTATGTCGAATCTCAGAAAGAACTGTTAGAGTTAGGTACCTCAAATTTAATTAGTAAATATTAATTAAGTGTTTTATTAAGGTACCTACATCAGATAAAGAATCTCGTGTTAACATTTTTTTGAATAGCATTTCCTGAAGCGCAGCAAACGCGGCTACCAACCGTTCGAAGCACGCTACATTTAGTTTAAAGGTCGAACATAAAGTTCGTTCAAGCAACACTCGCGGCATGGTAAAAATTCTATCATTCACATGTATGTAGATACTAGGTACACCTATCACTCTATCATTCACCGATTTATGAAGCTATTTTCATTCCTTCGTAGACTCTAGGACGTCGACCGTCATTAACTGTAATGTGACCACGGAAACTCGAGAAACAAGGAAGGTATTTCAATATGTAAAGCAATTTACTGAATCCTATATTCTTCCTTGTTCGAGAGTACCTTCCTCTACTTTAGAGTCGTATTGCGCGAATGAGGAAGGGTCTGAACGGTAAATGAACCCTATTTCCTGCTCAGAAACTAGGAAGATAGAGGCGTCAATCATTGTCAAAGATTATGCTAAACAGTATCCGTCTAGATTGAATTATTCAATACTTTGTTATTCTATTGTAAAAATGACTTCTCTGAGAGTCGCTTTCGAATTTTAACAATGCCTACACAAACTGATTTCAGAAGGGATCTCAGATTTTTTATAGAAGAGAGTTAAAAATACGATTTTTTATTTATTGAATAGTAGATTTATTACAGTATATCAGTGAAAACCGCAAGCAAATCAGTTAACACGTTAGTTGCTTAGCACGAATACGTCGTGTTTTTTTCGATAGTCGATTACGATCGCTGCAGCCAATGTGTTAAGCCGTTTCAGAGATTACGTGGAACAAACGCCAGACAAACAGACAAGATTCTAAAAATCACTGATAAGGCATTAATACGTTACTATCCCGTTAATACGTATGTATCCCTCACATTATATGACATAGAGACATTAACTTAATAATATAGACATTGATAAGTTAGAAAGTGCGCGCACGGGGGACTTGTGTCTGCGCGACATAAAAGTTTAGTCTTCGTCGCGTCACGTTTCTAAAGTTGGGTGCGCGCACGAGGGCGACAGTGACAAAACTTTTTTGATATGGAAGCTTCATTGGAACGACGATCTGGCATGTTACCCATTGCGCCATCCGGCTCGTCAATGTGAACGGAGAGTGACAATTTTGTCACCGACGCCGGTAGGCGGAAATAAAAGTCACCCAGTTGTCGCGTCGTAACGTGCGCGCACCTCCATACATATCCAAGGACTTGATAAGAGCGACGAAACAGTCACGGCGACAAATGTCCCCCGTGCGCGAACTCTCTTACAATAACAATATGATGTGACGAGCCAGAGTTATTTAACCTAGGCATTAGGGCACAGGGGATTAGGGTGCATGCCAATTAGAGCACCGCGTAGGTTAGGCAGGTAGGTACTAGATACTATTTTATGCACTATCACTTTTTTACAGCTGTATGCAAGAATTTAAGCAACATACCTAATTACGAGTATGCTTGCTTTGATATAGTCATGAGTACTTACGAAATATTTATTTATCGTAGGTATAAATTTTATTTATCGTCACGTATTTAGTAGTATATGTGTAGTAGGTATACATCCTACTAACATGCTATAAATTCAAAATGTATTTTTTACTATCAGACGCGACCCGCGCCAATAGCCACGGAAAATATTAATTTTTACTTTTTACTAACTGACTACTTAACCATCAACCATTTGAGTCTTATTCTGTATCGGTCAGTCGTCACGGGCGGCAGCGGAAAGGTGCTGCTGCACCCTCGTTTGCTTTCTTATTTCCAAAAAAATCGCTCCAACGGGCACGCACCCTTATTGCCCCAGTTCGCAATAGACAGTCAGGTAGACCTAACTCCCTAGTACACAAACTAGCTATAAATCAATGGACGGCACCGTAAACACGCATTCCGCAATCAAACGCTGACGTCGCAGACACTTCCCGGTGGCTGTGAAACACTATTGTTCACTTAAGATATTGTTATACGAGTAACGTAACAGCGTGATAGGGCATTATATTGTTTTGTTATGCCAGTTATAACCAACATTATCTTAAAGCCGGTTACACTTTTTATAGGCGAATATCCATGGCCGAATTGGAACAAGACTCTTACTAACATTTACTATTCCGTACTACATTTTACCTGTCCAGTTCAACTGTAGGTAACAGGTAAACCCGACAGGTGCATCCTAGGGTTTATTGATAGCTCAATTGATTTAGAGATCAATTTTTCAAGTAAAAGAAAGTCTATAGTGTGTCACTTAAGATATTGTTATACGAGTAACGTAACAGCGTGATAGGGCATTATATTGTTTTGTTATGCCAGTTATAACCAACATTATCTTATAGCCGGTTACACTTTTTATAGGCGAATATCCATGGCCGAATTGGAACAAGACTCTTACTAACATTTACTGTTCCGTACTACATTTTACCTGTCCAGTTCAATTGTAGGTAACAGGTAAACCCGACAGGTGCATCCTAGGGTTTGTGGATAGCTTTAGAGATCATTTTTTCAAGTAAAAGAAAGTCTATAGTGCGAGATACGATTTCCAAGCAAGCAATAAATCGACAATCGCTACGCGGCGCGAACGGGCGCGTCCGAATTAGGGTACTGGCACTTATTAGCGTCCGGTGGCAGCGTTAAGTGCAGTATTAGGTAATGTGGGTCAAACATGCTGGACTCACCGCCCGGCCGCTGGGCCGTGGTGTCAACGATCTATATCCAAGTACTATAATCATCCAATGAACGGACTGCCAAAGTCAGGCTTAAGTTTGAAACTAAATAATCACATTAGCATTCATCATCATCATCACATAACCCATAACTGTCCCACTGCTGTCTCCATTAGCATTATCACTTATCAAATATGATTGTTTCATAATAATGTGAATAAAACCCTAACCGTTACAGACTGAGAGACAATTGACAACCTGAACCTAGCCTATTAGCGTTAAAAGTTTGTGCAGGGATTCCTTATACCTAATATAAGAATCCCTATGGCGAAAAACGTTTGTGAATGGGTAGATGTGTAAAAACTCCTCCGATTTAGTCCAATAAACTTATACTAATTATAACATTGTGAGAAAAGACCCGAGCCTCGAAGCAAGACATAAGTTATGATGATGAAAACCATAACCTGTTTAAAATTTCCGTTACCAAGACCTTCTCACCACTAACACACACAAGTCCCTACATCCGCGCTAAAATCTTCATTCGCACTAAAGTTCAATGAAATAAACGGGACAGCAAATGAGGTCATTGGTACATATGAGACACGGTACAGAGCGTTCGGGTTGACACATAGTGCGGTATTTAACCACTTCATACCGTCCGCGGAAAACATAAGCTATTTGTTACCGCTTCCGTGCCAACGAGTCACCGACGACTTTGTCACCCTAAAACAGCTGATATTTTAGGTTTTACCTATATTTTAGGGTGTAGGTAGGGGTTTCCATCTACCTTGAGCCCAGTTAACTTCCCCTGCTCGTAACGCACCCTGCTGAACAACTGAGACTATGATGGCAAGTACTTCCACTTGGAGGTCACTAAGTTTGGTATCATCGAGTTTGATCCTGGATACTTGCTTGGTAATAGGGTTGCCTGGCCAGCTATCACTCCTAAAACCGATCGGGAATTGTTTGGTTTCCGTTGCAGCGTCGGAGAGCTAGTAATAGGTCTTACATCCATGGAGCGCTGGTGTTGCTGATATTCATGGGTGACGAAGGCCCCTTACCATCAAGTAGCTAGTCTGCTCGTTTAATAACTACTTAGTTACGTTGGTAAAGCTAATCTTAATATTAGGTATATATTTCTTCTGTGAGTGTGTATGTAATTGAACTCCTCCTTAACGACTGTTCCGAATACCTATATGTAATTGTAGAATCGGCATAAAGAATTATAACTCAGATGAAATGCGATTGGTGCCTGCGCGAATCATTAGATAAAAGGTCGGTAGGTACGTAATCGGTAAATTGACCATCTGTGTCCCCTCATCGCTCAGATCAGCATAACCCCTCATAAAATTTCTCCCCTCAGCATTATGACAACTCTCACCCTTAATCAGTTGAGATAAAAGACTATATTCGTATTCACTTAATTTAAATTTCTCGTTCTGCCAATGTGATTTACTCATGAGCAAGCATGGTCGTAGCGGTATTTTTTTTTTTGTTTTTTACTTTAGTCTAAGTACTTGAACTATATTAGACAATTGAATAAATGCGGCTCGTATTAACAAAGCTTTAAACCAAGTAGAGCAACTTACATAAATATGTTATGGACCATAACATATTTATGTACTCTGTCACATACTTCTGTTTTACCATAACTTATGTTACCCACCCGAACCTACCTTTCTACCCGTGTGAAAATTTTTATCGCAATCTGATTAGAATAATTGTGATGACTTTCATATCCCTTACTAAACAAATTATTAATTTCCCGTGCAAACTTCCAACTCCACCTCATGAGGAACAATTTCCGGATAAAAAATATTTATTGTCCTTTCCCCGAGTCCATTGCTCGTCAATACCCACATGATGACAACGATCGATCTGTCAAGAACGCATCAAATAAGAAGCAGGGAAATTATGAAAATAGAGGCTAAATTTTTCCTATTATCAAACAGTCCTTGGTTATTTACCAACATTGACGGATAACCCGCTCTTTCTTAAGGGTAGTCTACCTAATCGAGATCGCCTCCTGCGTCAATTTCGCCTATTTAACGGTGTCTTCGCATTACGTAGGTAGGTACATCATATTTAATTCAGTTTCGACAAACGTAGATAGCACCCTTATAACAAATTTCATTCTACGTTCCAAATATAGTACAAGAATACAACTGTAATACAAGTAGGTAAGTACCTGTTACTATGAGTCACAATTTTATTTTTCTAGTGACTAAAATTTCGTAAGCGCTTCCGTGGTTCTTAAGGCACGTCAAGCAGTCGATCTCAGATTTATTGTTGATAAAAGGAAACCTTCGAATAGCATCAAAACTTCCAACACTCGGTCACTTCCTAAAACTCCGTCAATAAGCACCAAAGCAGTGGAGTATTCCTAAGCCTCATTGTCATGAGACCCATTTCGTGTAGTGGGCCATTAACTGGTTGAACAGCATTATTTAATTACAATAAACAAAACAAAATCACATTTCTGTCACTGAGTCCAGTTTTAATTATCCTATCACATCGACTACCTGGATGAAGAATTTCTCAAAGCGCTTCGCAAATATATCATTTTTATCCTCAGGTTGATCAATAAGTAACTCATTTCGAAATTATTTCAATTCATATAGGTACTTAATTAGAACTGACATTGTCATGTTTGAATTTAGATATCGGATGCTAAGTAGGTATAATAATGACCACTGAGGACGAATTGCTATTTAATTATCTTCGAAATCGTAGTAAAATATACTTATAAATAGGTAAAAAAATATATAAATATGAGCATATAACTACTCGTAGCTTTTAAACAAGCTTATAAATAATAGGATGAGTGTCCAAATCATCAGTCTTGAATGAAAATAATATAATTATCTTTTTTGAGAGCTCAAACAACTGCCTAATAACTTTTTAAGGAGTTACCGAATAGGCAGGAAACTATTCGGTAATTTCTTAGAAAAGTTTATTTTTTGATTGGTTGCTTAAACATCTCAAAATTTACTTAGTTACTATTCAGTTATTTCTTAGACGTTATGTTTTTTAAATGAAAGAAATCATAGTTATATTTTTTGTATTACATTTTCGTCTTGTTCTTAATTTTTTTGAATATAACAAAATGTATAACTACCTTTATTCTCAGATCGGCGAGGCGGCGCAGGCTTCGCGGCGACGTACGCTAGAAGCGCGCATGCGCACACCACAAACATAACACGCACGTACGACATGCGTGCGTCTTCACTATCAACTGCATGATATCCCAGCAGCCGTATTGTCAACTATATGTGTAATTGGACGTAGTAACGCCGTGTGAGATGTTGGGAGCTCGTTCAGAGTACTCTTTATGTAATCATAATGCGTGTATGGACTATGGACAGCGTAGCGTAGCGCTACTTAAATGCTCGAAATGTATAGGTATATTTCAATATGTCGCAATTTTTATGAACTCATTTTTATTATGCGCGCATTTGACACGGATAGATTTATAAGAAGTTTCATAATCCTAATTAAGCCGCATTATAAAGTAAAACCTTATCAAAAAAAATTGTTATTTGTGTGTTAAGACGCATGAAGAATGACATAGACAAGTTGACACACCATGCCAAATGGATTACCTAAAAATAAATGATTAGACTTCAGTAAACAAAATTATCAAGTAGCATTAGTTAAGTGTAAACAAATATTTTTGTCGATATTAACATATACGTATATCTATGTACAGGTATGATATCCGAGGCTTCAACAAAGTCCTCAAACATAAATAGGAAGAAAGACAAAACTTCATATTTAGCGATACAAGTAAAGCGACTCGCAGATGAAAATCGTAATCTCCATAACGAACTAATAGATGCAACAGAAAAACAACATCAGGAAATGACAAGGGCGATTGAGTTAAATGAAAAACACTTAGATTTAACCGCACAGTTACACAAAGCGAAGGAAGAAGCTTGCGCGCTAAGAGAATCATTGAACAAACTAAGATTAATACCAAAGGCACAACAAAATGCATCGCGTGTTTAATTCCAGTATAAAAACCTTGGAATCAGACAACGAAATGTTGAGATACCAAATTATTTTGTCAAAGAAAAAACGGGAAGAAGCAAGTGCCAACGCTGAAAGCTTGGCAGAGTTAAATTTTTATTTGGAAAAAAATCTTGAGGAGGTAAATAATGAATTGGTAAAACTTAAATGTGAAAACCAGGGATTGCTGCCTAATTCGAGAGGGAGTTAAGGTTCAGACGTTCAGTGGCCTCGTTAGGTTTGTTGTGAAACATTAGGTAGGTACATCATAAGGCAGTTAGTTATCCAGGACAAGAAATTGCAGTCTGTGCCAATTTTAACAGATGTTTAGAAACTGCAATTACAATCTGAAAGTATTTCATTTTTTCGTGGTCCGAATATTTTGTCTTACTAGTATTGAATTTGAATCATCAAATGTTAGATAGATGTTCGCACAAAATAAACTTAAAGAAAAATACTGTTTTGTATAAGACTTTTAATAGGTCCTAAATATAATAATAATACTTAATTATATTTGTTTTGTATGAGGCTTTTACTCGTAATAGTTCATAATAATTATATAATAGGTAGTAATACTTATATTGTTAATAAAATCTAAAGCATTCCTAAAAGACAAATGGAACTTATTTCTGTTTAAGTACTACGTTTGATGCTGAAAAAGCTACCTTAATGTTTCGAGAAAAGATTGCTAGAGCGTTCTTGGCGGGGGCAGTTTCGTGCCTCCAGATATATCTAATCCGTAATCTGATTACATTGTGCCCATCTCTGATCCTAAGTGTTCTACCAACAGCGGGCGCGGACGGTAGTTGGTGACAGCTAAAAAAAATCTGGTGCGCTTCCGTGCTTCGCAGGGCACGTAAAGCTACGAATTGTTATCGTTACATAGCAATCGTTTAGCCATTCCGGCGGACTTCGGGCTGCATAAAAACTTCCGACACTTGGGTTAACCACTAACCCCTCCACCCTCCACCAATCTGCACTGCAGGAACGTGGTATAGTATGCTCTAGGGCTCTAGGCCTGTTCAGTTTGAGGTTCATAAAGAGAGACCCGTTCCCAGTTGTGGGCCAGTAATGGGTTGTCTCACTCGTATGTACCTATACATGCATGGGCATGTAGGTATACATACGGACTGGTAATTATTAATATTTTTCGATTTGCATAGAATTCCTTAATATAATATTCTGAAATTGCAGAAAACTAACTGGATTACCTACCTATCTAACTTATTAATAAGCATAATATTTTCTCATTAGATTCCCTTAGAAGCGCTCACAGCCCGGCGGCTTGCGTCGATCTTAGTCATCGACAAAGTTAACAAACAGCGGGCGCGGTCGGTAGTTGGATGGGTGACCGCTAGTGGCAAAATTTCTTGAGCGCTTCCGTGCTTCGGAGGGCACGTAAAACCGTCAGTCCCGGTTGTTACCATTTGGTAGCAGTCGTTAAGCCATGTCGGATACCTTCGGGCGGCTTAATAAGTTCCGATACTTGGGTTGGCCACTAACCCCTCCGTCAATCCGCACTGGAGCAGCGTGGTGGAGTATGCTCTAGGCCTCCTCAGGTATGAGGAGAGACCCGTGCTCAGTAGTGGGTCATTAATGAGTTGAAGCCAGATTCCGTTACGCCGGCACTGCCGGCACTGTGTGCAAGCGGTATTCCTAGGCTGTATGGAAAGTTTCGCAACAGCCTAATGGCAGGTTCTCACTTGTAACCGTCGCCGGCCTAGCGCTTTCCAAATATACGCGGTATCCGATGTCGCTGTAGTATGTTGCAGTACGAGTGGTATAATGGTTTTGATAATTGGAGTGAAAATTTTGCTCTATGTGTGGACCCAGCATAATAATGGCGCTTACCTACCTCTATCGGATAATCGGATACCGCTATCGAGAGCCACCACATATTTATCTAAACCGGCGTTTAGAACTCCCTGTAGCACAGGTAGCATAGACGACACAAATAAAACATAATGCAACACCCTACAAAAGATGATTACCTACTGATGCGAATTATGGTAAAAAAACAATGTTAGATAGGTACTTAACATTATTTTATTCAAAAAATCACGCTAAACCACTAGGTATCCACTATAAACTATAGTTGTCATTATAAATCACACTTAAATCAATAAATTCTTACCTGTTAAGTATTAATATCAATTACTATAAAAATCTGCACTTATAACAGAACATAATCAGTACCTGATATTCACTTTACCTTATTAGATAGGTCTCTAATACACCGTAATCTTCTGACCTACGACCTAACTCACACCACAAAAAAATAATAATCTCGCTATTATATTGTCATCCAGGACATAAAAAATGATTATAAATTAAGAAATGACATTAATTAAATAACAGTTAAAACTAAAATATCGCCTCGTCAACTCAATAATAATATTCTTAACGAATACATGGAAATCCATCTAATACAGATAATAACATTAATGTTATAAAAATAAATGTTCATTTGTCCACAAATTTGCTGGTGCATTTCTGAAATTAAAAAAAGAACTTTAAACATTTTTCAACCCTCAAATTCAATTCAGTGACGAAGTTTAATTCTCATACTTTTCCATCCAACACATCAATGATACAATAATATCAGTGATCAGTTCACTACAATGACTTCATATCATGAATAACTTCCATGTTTAAGAACATAGAATTTTCGATCCAACTATGTACGTCACTGTTCCGGCGATTACATGTACAAAATAATCATTTTTATGCGAAAATAGTCATGATCATTAAGTATCGTGTGTTATCTTATGGACCAACGCTAAAATCACGCTGGTGCAGGTGCGAATTCATACTACCCCAGGACCGTTGCGTACGCCACCTTCCAACGTGTACGATCCGCGACTCGCTCGTCTCGCGTAATTTATTTGGAGATAAACCCGTGAGATGGTATTTATACTCCCGCCAAGCCGCGAGTATCGACCGCCACACGCGCGCGCGCCAGTGTGCTCGTATTATTTTTCGCGAGCACACCCGCATCCACAGGGGTTTAACGTTGTCCCTAAGTCCCGATCTGAGCAGATCTACTCACACAACAAGGGAGGTCAATGAAGGAGACAAAGCTCTCCGGATACTCATATCAATGCAAATTCCCTGTGAAACGACGCAAGTTAACTACATTAGGCTAGAACTAGAAATGTCAACTGAATAGTCCACATATATGTATAGTATCTCCGTTGCTCGCTTTGCTGTCTGTTATTATAAAGAAGATCTGAAAGTCTTGCACTAACGGTGTTCGCATGTTATCTAAGGGAAAAGGGTTCCTTAGAAGTCACATCAACCTATACATAATTGTTATACCAGAATACACGTTGGTCTTCGTCTAGCCAAGACTATAACCACATATTGGATCCATATCCACTAAAATTTCCTCTGGAACAATAATGATAAAGTTTGCCCACCTGAACCTCCTTAGCTAACCATGATAAGCCTCAACCCCATACCTCCTTGCAGGGTCAATAAACCCAGGGTAGAGATTACTAACTTTCCACTTCTCTCTCCTTCTTTACCGGAGTCACAGAAGGAAACCCAACTTCAAACTGCGTTCTCCGCCATAATAGGTAGCAATTACTGACATAGCTTTTCTAATATGTTGACTAAAACGCAACGCTTGAATATCCATGCAGAGCTCTCGTTGGTTCTGCAATGGGATCATCGATCCACAATGGCAGTACTTCGTTAGCTCACATCCAATGCGACACTGAAACGGCACTGGCCAGACCTTCCTGCATATAGGAGCCGATTTCTGCCAAGTTCTGAAGCGTGACAAATGTCACTCAACGCGTGTTAGTCTGCCTAACGACCCCTATAGCTAAGCTATCAAGATTTCACTTATCATTATCATCATTCAAATATTGGCGGCCAACCACCATATCAGTCATTATCCAAGCAGTAAACGTTCGAAGAACTTAAGTTTTCTTAACAGCGGTTACAGCGTTATTCGTAGATTATACAAAAGCGCCTTAAGGGTATCGCACAATTCCAGTGACGTGAACTCCCTTTTAAGACATGTCCCGTACCAACGCAACCATAACAATTTGTCAACCAAAAAATGGTTGTCTGTAAAGTCGGTTTCCGGACGATAATTTAACGAGATAAAGTCATAAGAAAACATTGAAGAAAACCAAACGCTTAGGCCTTAGGCCTTTGTAGCTTGTTCCGCGCTCTCGCTTGCACGCTCGGGTCAGGCGGAACGCGACACTGACGTCATAATACGTTATCACGTCAAAAATCAGTATCATACTTCCACTAACCCTTGACCTTGTTGACACAAAACCAACAACGCACGCTTTTTTTCTACAACGACTTGGCACAAATAAATACTCACCGGCAGCATATTATCATACTTACATTTTCAAATCAGATATAACTGACGTATATGACTTCGCCGTCAACTCTGGACCTGTCAAACTTACCTGTAATGTTGGTTAAGGAAATTATGAATTTTGACATCATCACGAACACCCACGACCCGGAATCAAATATTTAACGGTCAATCAGTCAATGTTCGACAGTTTGTAACGACCGCGTGACCTTTAAGGTTTCCCAACAACCAATGTCGGGGTGTTCAAAGTCCGGCTCGCGCAACGTTTCACGAGCCATGCATTGTCAGTTTTTTGGCGCGGATCAAAGGTGCGCGCGCCGTCGGGTCGATAAATAATAGGCTCGCATACCGAGTAGGCACAGCGCACATCCGCGGGCGCCCGGGTAGCATCCACGGGCGCCCGGGTAACATCCGCGGGCCCCGGGTAACATCCGCGGGCGCCCGGGTAACATTCGCGGGCGCCCGGGAAACATCCGCGAATTCAGCTCGCGCTAGCCTGCGTCATCTAAACGCGCCATAGCAGTTCGCTGTTTGGCAGTGATAAACAAGAGTAGCATTCAAACTCCACGGTGCAATGGGCCGTGCAGCCAGTCGGGTAGTAACAAGGATACTGATACAATTGGCGGCTTCCCGCGGCGACTGGAAGCGGACCACGGCCTTCCCCCGCGCCATTATATCCGCAAACTTGACCACGCCCACTTCCTGCATCTTGCCTTTCAGGTCGTCGACATTCACTGAAGCTGGAAGCTAACCGAGATCCAAAAATGTTAATATACAAATAGGCTAAGAGAAAAAGGTTGCACCCATTTTTCTCAGAGATCATGTTCTCATTGCAGTCAATAAAAAAATATTGAAACAAGAGCAAATTAATAAAAGGCATTTAATTTTAAAAATGCACGGTGCTTGCGAAATTCGACAGACCCCTTGTTGAAAGACCCATGTTCAAAGCCACTCCTTTTTATTACTAAGCAAATGTTCCTACGAGAAAATTCAAAGACTACCATTATTTCATAAAAGACTATTTCATACTTTCCTTTATTAGAAGCAAAACAGTAAGATAATGAAGCACACGCACATATTTAAATACTCACATTTTTAAATACCACCATATCCGAATCATTTCCGGTGTTATCGTCATCTGAAACATTTAAGATAATTATAGAAAAATAGAAGGACTAATTTGTTTATTCGCTGGGACAACTAGTAGATGAAATAAAATCACTTTATTATCACTATTTAATCTGCTTCTAAAACGTTTTCGAATTGTTAGTCCATGTTACTTCTAACACAATTAATTTGCAAATTTTTGAAAGTGCAAACTACACTATCGATCATCTGCCTACAGAGAATACTTTCCTACTTTGACCATATAGCTGGCCGTGAGTCCTGCCTTGAAAAATTAATTATCACTGGCAAAGTAGAAGATAAAGAGACCAAGTGGGAGATCACCAACTAGATGGTCGGACCAGATCAAAGAGCTTACAGAAATGCCTATCACAGAATGCATCCGACAAGCCGAAGATCGGTCTCACTGGAGAGATATAAAGAACCACCTTTTGAAGGGCTACCAGAGCAGACACGACCTTCAGCAATGAAGACACGGCCAAGAAGAACCGGACATAAGAATACTACAGAAGCAGAAATACACATATAACATACATATTATTATTACCTCTTTGATTCCTGAACGTCGTTGACCCATCGTTCTTCGGCCGTTGAGGGGGCATGTGACTCAGAATAGACATGTTACCCAGCTCAGGTATGTTACTCGGCATGGACATGGTATTCGGCAATGGCATATTACTCGGCACTGACATGTTACTCGGCACAAACATGTTACTCAGCATAGACATGTTATTGGGCAATGAAACGTTACTCGGTCCAGACATGTTACTCGGTCCAGACATATTACTCGGTCTAGACATGTTACTCGGTCCAGACATGTTAATCGGTCCAGACATGTTACTCGGCACTGACATGTTACTCGGCACAGACATGTTACTTAGCATAAACATATTATTGGGCACTGACACGTTACTTGGCACTGACATGTTGCTCGGTCCAGACATGTTGCTCGGTCCAGACATGTTACTCGGCACAGACATGTTACTTAGCATAGACATGTTATTGGGCACTGACACATTACTCGGCACTGACATGTTGCTCGGTCCAGACATGTTACTCGGTCCAGACATGTTACTCAGTCCAGACATGTTACTTGGTCCAGACATGTTACTCGGTCCAGACATGTTACTCAGTCCAGACATGTTACTCAGTCCAGGAATGTTACTCGGTCCAGACATGTAACTCGGTCCTCCAATCGACTGCAATTAGTCATTAATATATAATAATAATTAATTAATTCCAATCGAATGCAATAAATATTGACAAAAAAGGCGTGATTTCTAAAGTGTATGTAATAATCTTACAAGTCAAAAAACAGACTTCAAAATAATGCAAATATAAGACTTGTTAATGACCTTTAGTGGAGTAGTTTAAGACCGCGCGCTCAGTTTACCACATTATTGGTTTGTAATGGATAATTACGTTATTAATATCCCCCCCTATTAATATCTATCTGACTAAAAAATCACCTTGTACATAATTATATGACTGGTGAAAGTACCTTCGTTTTATCCGGAGAGGGGTTTCCGGGTGCGTTAGTCCAAGGTGAAGAGATTTTTTGATTTAGCTTTGGACACTGCTTTGCGAGGTGACCACTCTTTCGGCAATTGAAACAAGTCTTCAGCTTAATAGGTTTTGAGGGAGCGCCTGCATTCTTTATACCTTGAATTAAATGTATGTATGAAAATATACAAAATATCATGTAGGTGAAAAATTAAGAGAAAAATAATTTAATTTATCTGGTAAATCCGAATTCCGAACATTCGAACATAATTATGTATGTATGTATGTATGTACTAACTACATAATAATTAAGTTATTCCAATGTTTAGACGGGAATCTTAAAATCTGTGATATCATCTAAAATATTAATAATTAGGTAAAATCCCTTGTAAACGTTTTTGTAGATAATAAATTGTAATTTAATCATGTAGTACATAATTCTTATGTACCATCAATAAATTTCTCAGCGCACACCAAATGATGAATTTATATAGGAAAGTATACTGTATACTGTAGAATAAATTAACTCACCTTGTAAATTGACAGAATGCGGAGAATTGTCACGTTGATTGGATTGATTCTCCATGTTAGGTAAGGTTACATTTTGACCACCAAACGCATTAAGGAAGCTGGCCTGTTGTAATATACCTTGTAAAAAGGCTTGAACGGCCTGATTGCCATCGGGAGGGTTGGCAAAGTTTGAGTTAGTCTGATTTTGGTTTGTCTCATTGCAGTTATTCACTAAATTGTTCGCCACAATCCGGTTTGGCTCGCTCATACTTGCCATCCACTCTCGTATGTCCCGCTTTATTTGTTCTATTTCCATGTGTGTTCTAACATAGCTCATGGGTTTCCCGTTGGGCCCAAGCCCTGGGCCAATGTCATCAAGACCCTCGGGCAACAGTGTCTTAGAATTATTGTGATTATCCATTTGAACAAACAATTTTTTCCCAAAATAGATTTGGTGGTTGAACATTGAGATTGCCTTAAATAAATTTGAAAATATGAATAAGAAATATCATACTAATTAATGACGTTAATTATTTATGAATGATGTATAATATTACGCAAATTATGTAAAAATGTACTGAAATAACATTATTATGTTAATTACTATTATTATTTACTACTTAATACAGCACTTAATTTAGCACAAACCTGCACTGCCTCAACTGGATGATCATACGAGATTAAAGCCATCCCCTTGGAGACACCAATATTATTTTTCTTCAATGATATGTTAACGATTTTCCCCGCCATACTGAAAACCTCATTAAGTTTCTGTTCATCTACCACGGGCGCTAACTGAAAATAAAAGCATATTTGTTATGTAATTAAACTTTATAACATATGTATATTATTCCGCCACTGCGGCCAAAGCTGAACCAAAAGGCTGAGCCATGCCAATACGGCTAAAGTTGATAGCCTAGAAGGCGAAACAACCTTGTCATCTGAACCGATCAATATAAAAATGATTACAAACTTACATTGTTTACAAACACCCTTGTAATTAGTGTTTCAATTCCCAATTTCTTTAAAAACTGCAGACTTAATCCGTAGTTGTATTTCTTTGAAGAATTATGTGGCATAATAGGAAGCCCCTTTATGTTAGCTTTTTTTCTGAAAAAATTGCAGAAAATAATGAGATATGATAAGTTTAATAACATGCCAGCTAGCTGTGGGCGCACGCCCTCGTGTATGTTTGTATAATATGTGTGTTGTTTGTAGTTATGTATGTGTGTGTATGGATGTGTGTGTGTGTGTGTTTGTGTTTTTGGATGTGTGTGTGTGTGTTTTAAATTACTACTGTCAACTTACATTCGTTCTCTAACTCGCTTCCATATGGCTGAAATTAAATGTGTGTTGTATTAATATAGAGAATTAAAAACTATGCTAAGTACATGAGATGTACAAATAACAATACACACACAACCTAAAACTAAAAAGTAAAAAAAAAAGTCACATAATAACTAAATCATATTATTAAAATATATTTATGTACATTATATGTACATACTTGATTGATCTTTAAAAATGAAAGAGAAGATCATTGTTAAAATATTAGGTACATTTTATTATATCATGACATCCTACCTATTAACCTAATCTTTTATTAACCTAACTGGTTAATCTATTATTAACCTAACTGTCGTTTATCTATTATTAAATATAAGAGCAATAGTTAGCAATAGCAAAGTTGTCGAAATATAGGTTTACAATGGACAATAAATTGTCATCAATAGTTAAGCATTAGTGACCATTATCATATTTGTATTAAATTAAAACAATAATAATAATTCTCTATTTAAAGTATACAATATCCTAATAGTCCAAGAGCCCAGAGCGATCTGACATAACTTATTTTCACATGGATGAAACCTTAATTTCTCAGTAGCGTCCATGTTCTTTGAATACCCTGCGTGCTTGTGGAAGCTCACTTCGTGACATCTGGGCAGGTACCAGGTACATGGAAAGTGTCTGACACTTACGGATACTAGTTAAGAATAATATTAAAAATAACATAAGTCAGATCGCTCTGGGCCCTTACTCCATAATACTCGTATCAATGTGTGCCAATCACAGACATCACAGTCGTTTTGCTCAATGACTTGAATGAATTGATGTTCTGCAGTGCTCCTATGTTTAGTTTCCGTAAATTGGTGTCTATATGTGCGTTTCTCAAGCATGCAGTGTATGGAGTTTACTTTCTATGCTCTCTATTTTGTGATATTATGGAAAATACAGTAGAACAAGTTAACCAAATATTATCTAAATATTCTGCCTACCAAGTCAGTGGGGTCTATCATGATGATTTATTGTTGTTGACATATAAAATAAAATACTTACTTGGTCCCATTTTAGGAAAAAGCTTTTTCCCATCCATCTCCACATCTTTAAGCTGCTCACAAGCTTCCTCAGCTGCCTCCTTATTAGAAAATAGTACGCTCAAATACTTAGGTCTGTTTGGTCTACGACTCACTCTAAAGCTAAGTGACATTAAACTGTCCGTCACATGCTGAAAAATGTAATTAAAAAATTGTTATAAGGAAAAAATTACATTATTCAATCATTTTTTATTTCTATTTTTGTGTAGTAAGTACACCTTTCAAACTTTGTTACTAGGTATTACTATAGGATGTCTGGTGGCAGAAATCGGTTTCAAACTTCAAATTTCTCAATAACTGGGTCAGCTAATACATAAATGAGGTACATACATGACTTTACCTTCTGTGCTCTCAATGTTTTGTGGCCAAACTAAGATGAGATACATTGGGCATAGACTGGTGTGTTTTATCACGAGGAATGTAAGGTAAAATAATTTATACTTCTTTATATAGGTACTTACTTTGGAATTAACAGCACCACTGATGAATTGTTTCATTTCATCTGCACTCATGGTGTCAGGAACATTATGAAGGGCAACACTGTATTGTATTCCTGGTTGACTTTCTGAATTTTTTCTCTTTTTTGCCCTGGGAACCTGTTCATCCTCATCTTCTGCTTGCTCACTGAGTTCATCGTTGATAGCATCCTCTTCAGCTTCAGACTTGATAGGAGACCGAGACCGGCTACGAGACATCATCGGGGAATCTAAAGTTTAATTTAATTTTCTAAAGAATTTATGTATTTACTCGTACTAATGTGAGAGGGCAATGTAAATTCATTGCGTTAGCCCAATAATGGTCCAGTCCATGGTATGTGTTTCAACATATAACTGAAGAGGCATATAACATATTAAACTACACTGCTCCACTAAGCATTGGTGGGATTAAGGAGTTAGCAGCCAACCCAAGGGTGGGAAGTTTAACATTACCAGTTACCTTACCTCCAAATGTAGTGTATGTATTATAACAGATATTGCTCACTGCTCGCTTATCTACTTTGTTGTTCTAAGCATGTTTATATCCTCTTTGGATAGAAGTCAAATAAAGTTCTGTTATTCTGTATGTCGGAGATGATGGTAAATCGAAGGTACAGATTAGTCTATGATACGCGTGAATCGATGGTATTGGTTATCTATGGTTCGTGAAGATCGCGAGGTCTGTCAAGTTGTAATCTGTTGTGGAACGTCAAGCTGACAGTAGTGACAGCTTAGCGAGGTGACGTCATGCTCTGGGGTGAAGTGTCAAGATTTGGCACTTGGGCAGAACGATTCTGAACGATTGCAGAAATCGCGGGAATAGGCTATTCCTATTCCCGCGATTTCTGCATACATACATATACATACATACATGTATGTATGTATATGTATGTATGTACATGTATGTATGTATGTACAGGTATGTATGTATGAATAACATTAAACGTTATTATATAAATGATTTTTTTCTTTCATTTAATATATCAAAAAAAAATGTCCGTTCTATATGTTATGAAGCTGTCGATGTCACGACCTATCGATGTGATAAGGCTTCGATGTTATAAATTCGATTCAATGAGCTTTCGATGTCATGACCATTCGATGTAATAAACATTCGATGTGATGATAGTTCGATATAATAAACTATCGATGTAACGTGTTCGATGTCATGATCTTCGATGTAATGGAATTCGATGTGGCGTATGGAACCCATGTTCATGGAACTATGGAAGTCTATTTAGTACTGAACAATATGTCGTGTATATAATACGTCCATGATAGCGTCTATCTCTATCCCCTGAAGTGGGTCGAGCCTCGAGGCTCGACCCCTCCACTGGCTCCACTCCATACACTTCGCTCGTAGAGTAGTCTCTAATAAACAAGGTCATACCGGGCCGCTCAGCTGTTCGCCATAATATGTATTCCGTGTATTTCTAGATACATAATTTTGATTGCCATTTTTTAAATAATTATCGTGTAGAATTTTGACTTTGACTTTTAATTTTAATCATTACCTATGACCATGTTCTTTCATGTCCTAGAGTATGTCAAGTGAATTAAAAATCAGTATACGAATAGTACCAATGACATTATAAAATTGTGTTTTTAATTAGTCATTTTTCTCCTTGTCACAACAAGCTTGAATCACGCTATCAATGTTTTCTAAACCGTTCACATAATAATTATATTTTATGTAGTTGTTAAGTACTGTGAACACTTGAACAGCCAAGAGCTAGCTAGTGCACTATGCGCGCAGTATCATTTGGCAGCTTACATCATATCATATCATAATTATAATTATCATCTATTTCCGTGTGACTTAAAAATATTAATTGTCTCGTGTGATAATGGATCCATCAATGTAAAACTCGATGCGTGTGATAAGTCATTTATTAACCCTTAAATATCTATTCCCTCATCATCTTCTCCTTTTGGCGGGCGAGCTTTTTCTTCGAGAGCTTCTTCTTAGCGGGCGCGTCGTCCGTGGGGGCCGCGCGGGCCACTGCGTCCATACGCTCGCTGAGGCACACCTCGATGTGGCACGGTGAGGACATGTAAGGGTTGATACGACCGTGGGCGCGGTATGTTCGCCTGCGCAGGCACGGAGCACGGTTAACCTGTAAATGAGAATGAGAATGATTAATAAAGATGATACACCACACCCATTTTTTGGTTAGTGTGTCTAACTGGTTCCAGGTAATCCAGGTTTTTTTTTATTGATTTAAGGTAGCAAACGAGCATGCAGCACCACCTTCCGCTGCCGCCCATGACAACTGTGACCGACTTAGATCAAGACTCATATGGGGAATGGGATAGTTAGTCTGGTTAGGTGACGGTGTTAGAACATTAGTTGGTTAGTTTGTAAGTATGAGGACTGGGACAGGGATTGTTAGTGAATGTTAGTCCTGTTAGATGTTGTTAGTAATAGTCCAGTTAGTAAATGTTAGTAAGAGTCTCTTTATAATTCGGTCACAGAGGTATACTGGTAAACTAAACTTGGAATATCTAGAACCTAAAAACAAAGAAACTGCAGCAAATGAAAACTAATAATCCTATGTAATGTTCCAGCCGCGGTCTTTGTTTTTTCTTCCAGTTTTGGCCGACAACACATCAGATGACTTAGACCAAAGGGAACATTATTTTTGAATTTGACATTAAATCCTGTCAATTTAACGCATTGCTCAAGGGGTTTGGATACAAGCATAATATATAACATACAATATACAAATGAAATATAAAGTGTTTCTATAAAAGAAATGTATGTGATAACAATGCCAAAGAAAATAAATTCCTCTGAAATTTATATTTGTTTATCACTAAAATAATATTTGCCTTTAGAAAACAATTTGTACAATATGATGTACATTGTCAAGCAAAAAGGCAGTGAAACTGAGGTAATTATGGAGGTTGACCAATAATAAAATTAATTACAGATTGTTTCATTGTTGTGTAATTGGTAAATCTATAGAATGAATACCTATTAAATTAACTACATCAAATCAGCTTACTTAACACATTCGTTTGCAGCGATCGTAATTTTCTATGGAAAAAAAACCCGATGTGTTAAGCTAATTTATACTTGGGTTACCAAGTTACTGTCAACATGTTGCTGGCAACAGTTGTGCAGGATTGTTAATGAACAGAGATAATATGTTATGCTCTCGGTCAATGGGCAACAATATGACTACATTACAAGTACACAACAAAGAAGATGATAACTAATTACTAGGAAAATTATTGAGCTGCTTATCCTCAACTAATGCAATCAAATATTGAAAAAACTATCCAAAACCATAAATAAATATCCAAAAAAAAAATTGATATAATTAAGATACTGATTATGACACCCTTTTTGTTGGCCAGGGTGAGCAAAATGTGTCCCATTCATAACCAAAACTATTTGAAATAATTTCAAGTCCACAACATCAGAAACCAATATAATATTATTCATAATTGTATACAGATTCAAAATTTCATATCCAAAATACACCAATGTTACACTAAATAATGTTGTCACATAAACTGACCACCCCATAGGCCCCATGGGCTGGTAGTGCCCTACCTGCAAAGAGAGGGCTCCCAGGTTCAATTCCCGGCTGGGGCAGACAATTGTGTGACAGATAAAATGTTTGTTGTCAGGTTGGAGTCAGCGATGGCTTGTTTGTGATGTCCATGTCACCCACGACACGGAATCCTAGTGCATGGATAAGTATTTATTAACAACTAATACAAAGTAAAACAAAAAGTCTGACATACCTGAATGTGGTCAATGACCAGTCTGTCAACATCCAGACCCTTATAGTCAGCATTGGACTCGGCATTCCTCAACATTTGCAGGAGGAACTCTGCAGATTTCTTTGGCCAACGGCCTTGTGTGGTGCCAAACTGCTTGGCCTGAGCACACCGACCCACTCCACCATTGAACCGACGGAAAGGAATGCATTCTTTCTGGTCTACTACATTCTTCAGGTAACGGACAGCGCGACGGAGCGGTAACTTCCTAATGGCCATCGCCGTTTCATATGTGTTCTGAAATTTATGACATACATAAATTAATTTTAAGTTATTGTATTAACAATTCACTCAATAGCCTAGTTGGTAGTGATCTGTCGAAGTGAGGGGCCAGGGTTCGAGTCCCAGCCAGGGCAGATATGTGACAGAAAATATCTCGTTCCCAGGTTGTGGTTGTGATGTTATGATTTTGTATTCTCCATGCCCGTATGGAATGTATAAGTGTTTAAGTTTTTAACATTATTATTATGAAAGGATACCGGCTCACCTAATATAATATCAATAATTACTTCAATTAGTATTGACTGTCGAGACAAAAATATAAGAACATTAATAACAATGTTTGCCCACAAAAGTGATTATTAAAAGCAGTGTTTTTTCACAGCTAATATTAAGTGGCGAGTTGAATTTAACCTAATATTACTTTATCTCTCATTATATACAAAAATAACATGAGAAACTTAGGGTTCACCAGCGGTAAACAATCCATGTGGAACACTTTAAATTTTAAATAAAGCACTTATTTACCTTGAAGTGAACACGCAGATTTGAGCCTCGCGCCTTGCATGACTTGGCTGGATTGTCTGGCTCCCGAGAATAACGACCCATTTTGTTACTGAAACACAGAACGGCTGTCACAAGTTATTGCATTACACAAACTGAGGTTATCTCTTGGATTTAAAAAAAGACTGCCGTTTTTATCAAAATAAACACACAACTCAAACGTTTTCACTACTATCATCTGAATAATGTATGGATTTAACTTATAACTACGTACTTTTCTGGATTATAAAAGATTTAAAATACACGAAACCAACCTCTCAAGAGAATTTTATAACAGGAAAAGACAAGACATAGACAAAAACGTCAAAACTAAAACTATATTTTGACTTTGACATTCATTTGACATTAGGCAATTATGACTGCACAGACTAAATAAAATAAACATCAACACTGAGTCACTGACATTTTTGAAATTATTGCCAGTTCCATACTATTTTAATAGAATATCACTATACACAAATAATAGAAAGTGAAAAATTAAAAAAAATTAAACAACTTGACGGAACTTTTAGTAAAATTATAAACATATCTGAATAATCTAATGAAATGATTTATCTATTAAGCAAAAAAAATAAGATGGGCTCGTCCGGGATTTGAACCCGGGACCTCTCGCACCCGAAGCGAGAATCATACCCCTAGACTCATGAAATTAATACTTCAAATAAAGTGGAAGTGCGCCAGTGGGAAGAAGACATAGGAATAGTGAAGTGCCGTTTCGCAGTACAGTGTCGCGAGTGTGAAGTGAAGTGTGCAGGGAAGTAAAGTGTACAGTAAAGTGTATAGTACCGTGTCGTGTGTTACCCTTTTACAGTAAAGAAATAAACATCATCTATTGAAGCCGGCCTTATGTTTTCCCATCCCCTACCCACGGCTGTGACAACTGGTGTCAGAAGTGGGATGGGAAAGATGCCGATCGTGCCGAGGAACGAGAGAGGGGTAACCACCAGAGCGGGAGCTGCAGCGGCAGAAGAACAGTCGCAAGAGGGGCCTAGCACCGGAGACGGCGCCATGGCGACTCCGGCCGTTTCACCGCCTGCGTCAATGGACATGGGTGCGCTCCTGCAGCAAATGACGGCCATGATGCAGGAGCAAGCTCGCCGCCAAGAGGAGCAGGTACGTGCAATGCAGGAGGAGCAAGCGCGCCACCGGGAGGAAGAAGCACGCCACCGGGAGGAAGAAGCTCGCCGCCGGGAGGACCAAGCGCGCCGCCAGGAGGAGCAGCTGCGTACAATGCAGGAAGAGCAAGCACGCCGCCAGGAAGAAGAAGCACGCCGCCAGGAGGAGCAAGCTCGCCGCCAGGAGGGGCAGCTGCGTGCAATGCAGGAGGAGCAAGCGCGCCACCGGGAGGAAGAAGCACGCCGCCAAGAAGAGCGTTTACAGGAGCTTCAGGACGGCCTTAGCAAGGATCTGGTAGCCGGGATCCGGGCCAACGCTTCTAGGATAGAAGTTGTGAAAGAGGAAGTCAAGGGAGAAATTACGGAAGTCAAGGGAGAAGTTACAGAAGTCAAGGGAGAAGTTACGGAAGTCAAGGGAACGCTTCAACAGCTCAATAAACGAATGAAGCTCCTGGAGGTCGGGGGTTCCGTAACTACGTCCGTAGTAACTTCCGGTAGACATCTGAAGGTTCCTCCATATGATGGAAAATCCTCTTGGGCTGCCTTCAAACTTCAACTGGAGACAGTCAAAAGGACCTGTTGCTGGAGTGACCAGGAGTCGCAGTCAGCGCTGATCCTAGCGCTACGGGACGAGGCTCTCTCCGTGTTGGAAGCACTCGCTGGTGGGAAAAAAGAGGTCTCTTACGACGAACTAGTGAACGCGCTGGAGGCTAGATATGGCGACAGTCACCTGGAGCATGTATATCGAGCGCAGCTTAAGGATCGCATTCAACGGGTTAACGAGACTATACAACAATGGTCCGTTGAAGTAGCGAGACTGGTACGCAAGGCATATCAGTCGTCGCCGTCCGTGGTTGAGGATATGCTTCTGCAAGTATTCATCGACGGAATACGGGATTCTGAGGTCAGGGCCACCGTACGACTTGAACACCACGCCACCTTGAAGGAAGCAGTAGCTCATGCTCTTGAGGTAGAAGCTGTGCGACATGACTTGCGTTCTCCGAGGCAGCGGGAAGTTATAGCAGCGGATAACAATAGACGGCGACCGTACAATCCCATGTGTTGTGAATGCGGAGAACGGGGTCATATACGTAGCACTTGCCCTAAGCGTGAAGGGAACAATTTCCGACGACAAGTGGATGCGGCGGAGGAAAACTGGAGAAAGCCATCGCTGGCTGTTAACAGTAAAGCTCCGGAGATAGTCGTAAAGCAGACGAATGATGGAAACACTCTTGTGATAGACGGTACCATCAATGGACAACCTTGCCAATTAACGTTGGACACGGGAGCTTCGCGTACAGTTATCAGCAACCTCAGATTTAAGGACATCGGAGGGCGGTACATTCGAATGAGAGGAAGCCTCACGTTAACTACTGCTACCGGTCAGCGTATCTCAACCCAAGGTGAAAAAGTTGTAGCTATCAAGATTGGAGACACACTTTATTGGCAAAAAGTCATTGTAGCGAACATATCCGATGACTGCATTATTGGCTTGGACTTTTTACAAAATCATCAGTGCAACATTGACTTGAAACAAGGCGTTCTAAAACATGGAAATGATGAAATTCCAATGAAGGGGGGCAATTTCGGAAAAGTGCTATGTTTGAAGGACACCATCCTAAAACCAAGATCTCAGACATTAGTTCCTGTTAGACTACCGCAGAACGATAGAGGAATACAGCGAAGATGTGCCATCATAGAGAGAGGAGTCGTGGGCTCACCATGGATACCGGCCAGGACTTTAGTGGGAAGCGGCTGTGTTACGATGGTACCTGTATTCAATCCTGATGACGATGAACAAACAGTGGAAAAGGGAACGGTTGTCGGAACCTGTGATGAGGTGGCCTGGCTAAGGAAGTGCGAAGAAGGACAACAGCGAAGAGTTCCGAGTCAAGAAGAAAATGTGGCAAAGCTTTTGGAAGAATGTAAAGATAATCTTACCAAGCTGCAATTAATAAAAGCAAGAAATTTTCTATTACGTTATACCGATCTTTTCTCGAAAAACGACCAAGACATTGGCAGAACTGATTTGGTGAAACACAAAATTGATACGGGTAATATAGCACCCATACGACAGAGACCACGACCTGTTCCGTTTGCTCGTGAACAAGAAGTTGAAGACATGATTCTAGAGATGAGGAAGAACGGCGTTATAGAACCTTCGTCAAGTCCATGGTGTTCACCGATTGTATTAGTGAAGAAGAAAGATGGATCGACCAGATTTTGTGTGGACCATCGGCGAGTGAATGATGTAACGAAAAAGGACAGTTATCCATTGCCCAGAATCAATGACACCCTGGATTCACTTTGTGGAATGACATGGTTTTCCACCCTTGATCTGAAAAGTGGATATTGGCAAGTTGAAATGGACTCCAAAGACAAGGAAAAAACTGCGTTTTCGACTGGAAAAGGCTTATGGCAGTTCAAAACCATGCCATTTGGATTATGCAACGCGCCTGCTACATTTGAGAGATTGATGGAACATGTGCTGGCAGGTTTGCTGGGAGAAACCTGCTTAGTCTATTTAGACGATATCATCATAATGGGCCGTGATTTTGAAGATCATCTCAAGAAACTTGAAAGTGTGTTCACAAAGCTACGGGGCGCAAATTTGAAGCTGAGTCCGAAGAAGTGTTCATTCTTTCAACGTCAAGTGGATTACTTGGGACATGTTATATCGGAGCGAGGTGTTGCAACTGACCCATCCAAGATAAGTGCTGTTAAAGATTGGCCGACGCCGACGGATAAGTCGCAAGTGAGAGCCTTCCTGGGTCTGTGCTCATACTACCGACGCTTTGTCAAAGGTTTTTCTGACATAGCAAAGCCATTACATCGCCTAACAGAAGAGAAACGAGCATTTTCTTGGGACGAAGACTGCAAGCAAGCTTTCCAGAATCTCAAAATGTGTCTATGTGAATCACCTATTCTCGGATATCCTGACACAGAGGGAAGATTTATCGTAGACACTGATGCAAGTAACACTGGAATTGGAGGTGTTCTTTCTCAACAGAGAGGAGATCAGGAAGTTGTGATTGCCTACTTCAGCAAATCTTTATCAAGGCCGGAAAGGAATTACTGCGTAACTCGCAGGGAATTGTTGGCTGTCGTAAAGACCTTGCAACATTTTAAGAAATATTTGCTCGGTCGTAAATTCTTAGTAAGAACAGATCATGCCGCATTAAAATGGTTGCTGGAATTCAGGAATCCCGAAGGACAAGTGGCCAGATGGTTGGAGCAACTGCAGGAGTATGAGTTTGAGATTGAACATCGTGGTGGAAGAATTCATGGCAACGCAGACGCCCTGTCCAGAAGACCATGCTCTGAAGACTGCAGGCATTGTAATTGGCAAGAGGAGAAAGAGGAAATAAAAATTCAACTTATTCGAACGGATTCTATCGATTCAAATTGGAGCAATGACACCATGAGAAGAGCCCAAAAGGATGATAAGGATCTTCAACCGCTCCTAGACTGGCTGGAAAGTGGAACCCCTAAACCAAAATGGTCAGAAGTGGCCAAGTACAGTACGGCCACGAAGAGTCTCTGGGCACAGTGGGAAAGCCTGGTACTCCACAATGGATTGCTCTGCCGCAAGTGGGAGACTCCTAAAGGCAAAGATTGTCATCTTCAGATGGTGCTTCCAAGAGCAAAAGTGAACGAGGTGTTGAAGACTTACCACGATGGTTCTTCAGGAGGACACCTGGGAATAAGAAGAACTCTCACCAAAATCAAAGAACGATTCTACTGGTTGCATTGCCGTGACGATGTGGAAGACTGGTGTCGGCGGTGTTGTGCAGCCGTTAAGGGACCGCAGACTAGAAGCAGGGGTGCAATGAAGCTGTATAATGTTGGGGTTCCTTGGGAAAGAGTGGCTCTTGATATAGCTGGACCGTTTCCAGTCACGAATGCTGGAAATCGATACATTTTGGTAGTGATGGACTATTTCACGAAATGGCCAGAAGCGTTTGCACTACCCAACCAGGAGGCTATCACCGTGGCAACGAAGCTTGTTACTGAGGTGTTCTGCAGATTTGGCGTACCACTAGAGATGCATAGTGATCAAGGACGGAACTTTGAGTCGCAAGTATTTCAAGAAGTTTGTAAAGTGATGGGAATACATAAAACTCGGACGACGCCTTATCACCCGCAATCTGATGGAATGGTTGAGAGATTTAATCAAACGTTGGAACGGCATCTGGCAAAAGTGGTGGATAATCATCAGAAGAACTGGGACGAGTATATTCCACTGTTTCTCATGTCCTATAGGACTGCGGTTCATGAGACCACAACAGTCACACCGGCGTATGCTAATTTTGGAAGAGAGCTGCGACTGCCAGCCGATTTGCTCTCGAGTGCTCCACCGGATACACCAAAAGAAATAACTGACTACGCAAGCGAACTACGCAAGAAGATGGTTGACGTATATGAGCAAATCAGAGAAGCAGGATATAAGGCCAGCGAACGAATGAAAACCCGCTACGACCGACGGGCCAACGGGCCTAGCTTTGAAGAGGGAACCCTGGTCTGGTTACATAACCCCGTTAGACGAAAAGGGAAGTCTCCGAAGCTTCAACCGAGTTGGGAAGGGCCTTATAGAGTTGTGACTAAGATCAATGACGTCACTCTCCGAATTCAGCGTACTCCTCGCAGTCCTCCAAAGATCGTACATGTGGATCGGTTGGCACGATATCACAGAAGCAATGATGATCGGGACGATCATGTCTTGAGAGGGGGCAGTGTCGCGTAAATTAAAAATAAAAGAAAAAGAAATTTGAAAATAGAATTTATAAAATGTTTTCGACGCTAAATTAAAAGAAAACCTTTGAATTTGGAATGTTTGAAATTGGTGGTATATAAGGCGATTCCGGCCAAGGCAGAGTCAGTCGAGTCTTGGTAGCGAGTCGGGAAGCGCGCCAGTGGGAAGAAGACATAGGAATAGTGAAGTGCCGTTTCGCAGTACAGTGTCGCGAGTGTGAAGTGAAGTGTGCAGGGAAGTAAAGTGTACAGTAAAGTGTATAGTACCGTGTCGTGTGTTACCCTTTTACAGTAAAGAAATAAACATCATCTATTGAAGCCGGCCTTATGTTTTCCCATCCCCTACCCACGGCTGTGACAATATTTAAGTCCTGTTTAATCATAGCTATAAAATTATATTTCTTCTGTGCGTGTGTATGTCCGATTGTCTTCAGGTGGACTTGAGAATGGTTTAGATTCACAATTAGACCCGGGTGATGGCGCTGCTGTCGATATTTCACCAAATTTGATTTGTGACAAGATAACATTACATCATTTTGAGCGGTAATTTTCGTTGCCTAGCTAGAAAGAATAGAAAATTATAGACCGGTACGAAGTTTGCTTGGACAGCTACCTAGTTTTAGATAACCCTAGAAAGCCTGCCGTCGCCTCGCTTCACTTCGGCTATCAATGCCTTAGTACCCGCACGTCTCAAACGTCTCACACTCTAAAAAATCACACTTTAAGAATGAGTATAGTAGGGTACCCTTAAAAAATAGATGCCATCAAGGACTTTTCTGTACTATATATAAAAGAAGAATATCCCACTCATAGAAGATTGTTTTGTTATAGCAAGATAAAAGCTCCCATACGGCCTGACTTTTTCCTGATTTCCCAATCGTTATTGTTTGTAGTTATACTTATTACGTAGATACTTGTCTGGAAACAGAAACGACAGTAAATTGTGAATGAAACAAAAAGAAAGTTATTTTAATTATTATTTATTGTGCTGCTAATAAGATATTTGTTATGCTCTACATACAAGAAGTACATTATTACATGATAATTTTAAAGTCCTAAATTTTACACAGCTATTTAATATAATGTCATGATATGTATTGAAAGTGCCAACATTCAGGCATTTCAGAATTTTGATTAATAGTACATCTCGAAGACGAGCTCTACTTGCCTATAAGTTTTTAAAGTTAAGTCTACAATAATCTTTGGAACTTTATACTTACATTACAAATGAATATATTTACAATATAGTAGCTATAGCTTTTATATATAAGTATTTGCTAATATTTTACAACGATAGTGACTAGATAATGATTATTTATTATGCTCTTGTTATTACTAAAAAGCTTTATATGGCATTTAAAGTACCTACATATCCTATAAATTTCACGATATTTGCAAGAAGAAACAGGTTAACTATTTATAGATTGGAAATCGTCACTCATTTGTGACACATACCTTCAGTGGACATTTGTGTCTCAAATAAATGAAAAGGTGCCTACTATATAATTTATAATGAGAGCAAAAATAGACCGTGTAACGGTTTATTTTATTACATTGATGAATGAATGAGTGATAGTCTACAAACTTAAATGAATATGAATCAAATTCATTGCATTGCTTTAATACATTGTTCTAATTATCTAAGTAACTAATTCTACATTTCACAAAATGACTAGAATATGCTGATCGAAATCAGCAACATCTATAACAATATACATAAACGCACTGGCTGTATGTACTCGTTATGAAACCATTTTTTAAGGAATTCGTTACTGTAGTATCCTGATATCAACAATAAGATGTCCAGTTTCATATTAAATATTTTGTGGCAAAATTGTCATATAAAAATAATAATATAACAAAACAACTCAAAAGTGATAGGTACCAATCAAGTACTTAGATAACATAATATATGGTTAACTACATTCCCAACTAATGTTACCTACGTGACGATGTAGTCTTCAATGATAAATACGACATATCCAATCTATTTATATTAAAGAGATCAAGGGTTTAAAATTCTTAGTAAAATAATACACTCATATTTTGATTTATGGCAACACTGTTTTAGTTATAGCACGGGAAAAGCGCTAAATATTAAAGTTGTTGTCTTTTTAGTACTAAGAACAATCCATAGATGGAGCTAGTGTGGCGCTGTAGCTGGCGGCGGTAAAAGTGGAAGAGGAGCAACACACGCTGCACATCCGTCTCTTTCTGAAAAAAATAACGCGTTTTAAATAAATTCATATCTTTAAACATTAAATGTGTTTCAATGAAATTGCAGTAAATATATCGGAAATCCGGCCAAGTGGAATGCGATCTCGGATGGAATAGGATTCCGTAAGAGATACAAATGAAGAATATTTATCTTCTGTTTCATATTTTCGAATTTCGAACGCTTTTTCAACGAAGGCAAACATCGTAAAAGGTACTCTGTGATCACGATCGCAAACTGAGAACGGTTTAGTGTGGTCGGTGGGTTTAGACCTTAGAGTAAAAAGATATATCCTCTAAGGTTTAGACCTATGGATGCTATCGCAGAGCAGAGCAGGAACACTGGTGTTAAATAAAACATTAGTAATATGTGGTAATATTAAACATAGTGTTACTTAAAGGTCTCACATGAAGTGATGGTTATGTGAGATTTGAGACAGCCTCGGCCCTAGTAGGTACATTTAGCGCCCGGGTGCAATCAATATACCCTGGCGCCCTTTTGTATCAAAATACGCGGTCGAAATAGAATAGGTACCTGCTTACAAGACACCCCCTAACCACCGGCGCCCCCCTGCACTATAGGTAAAGCCTACCCTGATTGGAGAACCACCAGACATTGTGTGTCGTCATCGCTTCGCCAGTGAGACCGCGGCCTTGCGCGCTGCCATAATCCCCGTTTAATTGCGACGCACCATTAGATACGATGCCAATTAGGGAAATTGGCTGCAGTAAATACGTTTGCACTCAAAGGATTTTATATAACCGCCCTTTAATTGAACATTGGAGCTTAATCGATATTGACGTTAACAGTTTGCTTTAAGATATGAATGAATGAATGGTTAAATAATGAATGAATGAATTACGGTCGTAATTTCGAGCGCAGTGCGGTCCCTAGTGTTTTTAATTTGAATAAAATAGATACCTACCTACGTAGTAGCAAAGTTATGTACAGGTAATGACACGAAAATACACAAGACAGAGATTTCATTAGGAATAAGCAGTACATTTACTTTATGCAAATTATATAAATTGTATCCTTGTGTGCATAACAGACAGACAGAATGATACTATGTTTTGTCTCACTTTGCGTGCCGGGGTTTTCATGAAAGCATATTACTTACAAGCAGCTGACCGTCGAATTTTTCATGTGCAAATACAATAGTACTTTCTCGTGCTATCTCATGTTGACCACATCAAAAGGTCTATATCCTTCTCTGTCTACGGGCGTATTTAATTAAATTACCATACATAATGCTCACCACGATCATGGAGGTAGTGTAACGGAGGGCGCAGGTCGGGCAGACGCCACGGCTCCCGGGCCTCCTCGTCCCTCTCGATCTTGGGGACCAGGCTGCTCCAGCAGTCCTCGCGCGACGACACCATACTGCGGCAAGGCCATGTGCACGACTGAAGAAGAAATTTACTGTCTATTAGTTAAGTCTACAAAGGTCCATGGAAATCAAGAAAGAAAGAAAGAAAGAAAGAAAGAAAGAAATAAATAAATAAATAAAGAAGAGAACGAAAGAAAAACTGACTCTGAAGCCCCCCTTCGGGACACAAACAAAAAAATACAAAATGTGTGTAATTCACACACGCTAGACGTGAATCTTAAAAAAACCCGAATACCTACCTACTGTCAGTCTAAATATTGATGTTTTGCTTTGCTTACGTAAGCCGCCATTTTGCCAATGCTTGCTATCTCATTTTCTCCCACGTTAAAATGTGTCTGACGTTGACGTTTCATTTCATTTCCGTGTCATTTCCGTTTCATCGAATTCCAAATCACAACGATACTATAGAAGTATTCACTTCAAAAATTCAAACAATATTTCGTGCTGAGCTGTACACCGTATAATTCCCTACATCACGCTATCTGGATAACACGAACGTTGCGCTATCTCTTGTTTAATAACTAATTATTAACCGCTATGGCATAAGTAAAGTGATCATGATTTTATAAAACCCAGTGTTGTACTCGTAATCGTTCGTAAATCCGCGTTGTGTGGTCTATAATTCTATATAATGTGGATATAGTGAACATTGACGACTCCGTAGCATAATTGGTTGTGGATGTGGCCCTACCTGCGAAACTAGTGGTTCCGAGACCGGGTTCGATTCCCGGCTGGGCCGATATTTATGTGACAGATAAATGTTTGTTTTCAGGTTATGGGTGTTAGTGACGTGTTATTCGTATTGTCGAAGCCGCCCGCGAAGCAGGTACTTAGTGCGAGGTTAGGATTTATGTACTGATACAAATAAATAAAATTGTAGTGTCTGTTTGTATTAACAATAACAGCTTTTTACTAAATGCATAATATGGATGTATACACGGTACATATACGAAAATAATATTTTGTACAATTTTGTCTATCTGTTTGTTTCGGTTAATCTCTGGAACGGCTGGACCTTCCTTAATATCTTCCTTGTACAGATGTAGATCAGTTACAGTTTGATGTAATGTATTGAAATTAATTCATTATTTTGTACCATACCCCAGAATGCAATTAAGTGAGTTTTTAAAAACGCCGGTATCAACTTTCAAAAGCCAAGCGTTATGGAAATTGTGGCGTACAAACAACGTTTGCAGTAATTATTGTTGTTTGATTTTAAAGCAATTGAGTTTGTCCATAGACCAGAGTAGACACAGAAATGCCACACACGACACGAGAATCATCATTACGATTCACAACTCTAGCTGTCTCTGCCGTCTAGTGACGTATGAAAAGAATTTAAAGGCGTGGCGCTTAAATGATGACTTTTGATTGGACCTTTTCCATTTTTTCAAGATTTAATAATGGTTGATTGTAAATGTTTGATATTAATATGTTCAGACACCTATTATTTTTAGCATAAATATTTATGTGCGTATAAAGTGTTATGCGTTCAGCGCTTATCCAAAACTGAGTCAATCAATAAATGAATCTTTATTTTGAAATACACGTATACCCTATACATATAAGGTATAAAAAATGTAAGGTAAGATACGAAAATAAAATCGTCGATCCTCCATATTTCCGCCTTAATAGGCACACAACAGTCAAATCGTAAAAATAATAAAGTACGGAGACATCAACAAGCTTAAGGTTTTAATAGAGACCGCTGTGATATTATGTAAGACATGTCATATCTAAAACTTCATATTGCTATGGCAGCTCATGAACAATTTATCATCCCCTTAATTATTTACGTAACGGCCCACGCGGCGTGTCATCGGCGTCGCATTCGATAAATCGCGCTCTCTATTTACGATTAACTTTAGTTCGTTATTGAAAGCCACACGCCATTTTGTTTGTTTGTTATAATGGCTTCGACACATCGCCAGATGTCTAGTCACTGAGGCTTGGAGAATACTTTACCACGCATCTATGCTTCTCCAGATCTATGGAGAAGTTCGTCCCCGACGTTTTTGTCTCTCTGTCTGTCTATCTGCTTGTTCGCGCTAATCTCTGGAACGGCTGCACCGACTTTGACTGGATTATCAATGGCAGATAGCTGATGTAATAAAGGGATGCTCGTATCAGTGATACCTAAGTGATTTTGCGTTTGAATTTGAAGTTTTGAATTCGAATATAAATATAACCAAAGACCCTCTGGTTCGAGTTGTAAATGTGCGGACAATAAGTCAATGGCAGACATAATACCGTTATTCTGAATAGCAGAATTAATGTTCCGCGTACACGGTAACCGATAAAAATGTAGCCTCCAAATGTCATCACAGAATGAGTTGGGTAAATAAAATGTAAATGCCACGTCGGCATTTTTGTGACGGCTGGCAAATTTTTAATACTTATTGTATGTTTTGGATGACCTGTCCGATATGGATACAGTGCTTTTTAGGTGTTTCAAGATTATTGGCTGTCCCATTACAAAGAATTACTAATAGGAGACGTAATAATACTTTTATAGAAAACATCAAATAATAAATCGTTTTTTTTATCGTGAAGGCGAAGCAAAATATTTTTTTAATCCGATCAACTCTGTTTCATATATCTAACCGTATAGGGATCATTTCAATTTATTTAGATTCAACTGTCCCGTCAGTGTAACAGTGTAAACACCTTGCAACTCTTGCAGGGAAATCGAATTTTGCAAGTTAAATTGAACACTCTTTAATGAAGCCTTCAGGCACAATACACCTTATAAAATCGTGAGAAATAACATGAACTTTTTTACAGATTAAGGGCAAACGAGCAAGCAGCATCACCTTTTCGCTGCCGCCCTTGACAACTGTGACCGACCCAGCACAAGACTCAAATCGGGACCAGGATGATGAGTCCAGGTAGCAGAGGGCGTTGTAACAACTTAATCAGTTCGTTAGTACGTATGAGGACTGGAGCAGGGACTGTTAGTGACAGGTCTTGTTAGGTGCTGTTAGTAATAGTCCAGTGGTGACCTTTGAAACTAATCGTTTACGTTAAGCGTTGCGGATTAGACGTAGATGTAATAATATTCCTATAACTTGTATTTTGGTGAAATAAAAACTAAAAATCCACAGACAATAACCAAACTTCATTAAATAACTTATAGACGATTTTGTCAGACTTTTGTGTACAAGTGTCGTGTTTACCCAACACCATACAGTCGATAAGATCACAATTGTCTCTAATTTGATTGTTACCCAAATTCGGTTTTGTCATGAATATTATATGGTTAGACGGGACAAAATGAATTTTTGTTTGAATACAAGTAGGGGAATTATTTATAGATCGAGAAGCTATTATTTAATATGTAGTTACTGTGGATTAATTTGTACTTTTGTTATTTTATTTTTCACGTATAATGAATTATTATTCATTTCTTTTTACTAAACGCTAACACACTCATATCCCTGCAATAGGATTCTCAGTGTCGCGGGTGACATGGAATATCTCAAAATCCGTTCTAAGCTGACGGCTCCTACTATTAAACTACCTCTCTGCCAAATTTGATCGTCATTGACATCAAGACTAAGTGAAGTAGTGTTCGAGATTTCGAGTTCAATCAGTATACAAAACTAAATAATCAATTAGTTACATAAACAGTTAACTAAGAAAATCTTTAACAAGTAAGCAGATATGATTACGCCTCTTTTTATTAAATATCATCCATCCGCCGACATGATTAATATAGAATCCTTCTTATTGTCTGTCTGTGGAGCGTGTAATTAACTGCAGTGCTAGTTTAATCCCTGGAGGGCGGCGGGTCCCGCGGGCGATGCATATGTCATTTATATGCGAATCGGTTAATCAATTACTGGTTACGTTTGGAGAGTATAGAACTCAATAACTTTTATTAGCTGTAAAAGGTCAAGAATTATTTGATACAGGTTTTGTATAAACAAAAGCAGTTATTCTGTTATCAATCGAAAAATACCATCGAAATGTCCGAAAAAAATTAAATAAATAAATAAATAACGCTACACACTCATAGCCCCACACTAGGATTCCCTGTGTCGTGGGTGCCATGGACAACACATAAGATAAGAACGCACACACCCAGACATTGTTTTGACTACTCTGGTGTTATTTCCGTCCATTGGGAAGAAGATTGGTAACGACTGAAAGCCTCGTAAGTAGCCAATGACTCCTGGAATCGTTTGGCCTTCTAAAATCTGCCCGAAGATAGAAAGTCTAAAGATGATCTTAAATATCTCCACCGTAAAATCAATGTCATGATCTAAGGCATCATCATCAATAGTTGAGGAAGATATTTGATTGTATCAGATTGATGCTTCGTGTTTTTAGGTAGGTATTAAAAAGAAAAATGTTTACTAATTAGCTTTACACCCGTTTTCTCTTGCTTAAGTAAAAAACATCGAACCGTCCTCGTCCATTGTAAGTTTAAGTAATGCGCGTCACAAAACCCTCGGTTCCCTAAAAAACTGATACTCCTAATCCAGGAAGCCACTGATTTATACCGACATCAAGTGTACAATTGAATCGCTCGCTCGCTCGCTAAAGTATCTATTAAGGACGTGAGCGGCTTGTAAACCAACGTCGCTGTAACTTGGGGGTGTCTTGTTACGATTTCTTTAACGCTCGCGCCGGATTATGTAATTCATCGGTGTCGGGTAATGTTGTCAGGTTATTTTTACGATAGTATGAATGTAAACGGTTGGTTATGATTTCAGTATGTATGTTCAATTCTACTTATCATTGTTCATCATATCTGTTCTTGCTGCTCATCAAAATTTGACAAATGAGGTCTTGTCGCAACGTTTGATCGTCCGCTAGTTCTGTACGTGGTACACACCAAAAGGTCAATGACAAATCATTAGAACGTCTTTTTCTCAATCCAAACATACTTTGCCAACGTCTTCAAACTACAAAATCGATTGCCACACTGCTCTGAACAGTGGTTATACATACGCTGACATTTGATATCTGGTTTTAATTTAGTAAATCGTGTGCTCACAGTGTGATCGAGCCGTGTTTGTGGACGCTCCCTAAATTGAAAAGGGCGCGTAGCTCTACCTTGTTCTGCTGTATAGTCAATAGAAATACTGATAATCCATAGTCTTTATAAAAATAATTCATACTATACATACTTAATATTATAAATGCGAAAGTGTTTTTTTTTTGTCCTTCTTACACGTCGCAACGAAACGATGTTGTGGTATAATTTTTGTGTGTGGAGATAGTTAGGAGGCTGGAGAGTAACGTAGGCTACTTTTTACCCCGGTAAAACATCTCATTCCCACGGGAACATCCATTATGTTGCGTATTTGACTCACAACAGTAACAACATCAGTTATTACGTGTGTTGTCCTTCTTTAACTTCGTAAACGCTATATGGATTGATATAAATTTTCGAACAGATTTAGTTGGAAGGTCGAAGGTCGAAGAGGTCGAGAGGGGCTACTTTTTGCAGTTGATCGACATTGAATTCCCACGGGAAAATGCATTGTTTTGTGCTTTTGAATGAAATGTCATACTAAATTTCAATGTATGTTTGTTCGACTTTTACATTGAAATGGTGCTGCGGAGCGATAAGGTATTTAATATGAAGATAGTTATGAAGGTGGAGAATGATGTAGGTTACGTTTACCCGCGGGGAAAACACATATTTTCACGTTGCGGATTCAATTCATACATTTTACTAATACTACTAATACGAAAGTTTGTGAGGATTTATGGATTCCTGTTTGTTACGCAAAAAGTACTGAACGGATTGACATGAAACTTTATAGTAATATAGCTTTAAACCTATAGCAGAATTACACATACAATTTATAAAGACTTTGTGTAATTTGATAATATAACGATGAGTCAAATGATGATGTGAATTCAAAAAATGACGTTCACAAATGTATTTAAAAATATTGAAATAAATGATTTGAGTTTGCGTCGAAAAAAAACCGGGCAGTGGGAGAACGAAGAAGGCAGTAGCAACAAAGATTTACCAGATACAACACAGGTATAAAAGCTTTCTTCAAAGCTTAGTTTACAACAGTTTGGCTTAATGAAAATCGAATGCCATTTTCAAATTCGCTTACTAAGCACACTGCAGACAAAGGGTTTGTTGGTAAATTTAATCAATTAATATGATCGGATTGCAGCTTAAACTGAATCGGATGCGCGGATGGGCTAGCCGGAGATTAAGCCAGTTGGGCACGCTAGCCGGCCAGCCGTGCGCGCGACTAGGCTAGATTGAAATCGGCTTACTGTAGGTGCTCGAGGCACTCGCAGCTATTACCGAATTGCTGTGATAGTGAGAGGAGGTACTTTTGAACAGGGGCAGATTTGAATTACTTTATTGATATACGCGACTTTATTGACGATCCGTATGGCCACATGCCGGACTTCCGGTCGAAGGGTCCTGGGTTCGTTCAGCGAGGCGGATATTTGAATGAGTTTACATTTCTGTACTCGTTCTTGGCGTGTATCAACACGCTGCTCCAGTGCGGATTGGTGGAGGTGTTAGTAGTCAACCCAAGTGTCGGAAGATTTCATGCCGCCCGAAAGTCTCCGACATGGCTTCACGACTGTCATCCAACGATAACAACCGAGACCAACGGCTTTACGTGCGCTCCGAAGCACGGAAACGCCTAAAATTTTTTTTGCCACTAGCGGTCACCCATCCAACTACCGACCGCGCCCGCTGTTGCTTAACTCGGTCGATCACTTAGGATCCACGCAAGCCACCGGGCTATGAGTTAAGTGAATGCTGGATAATTTATTTAATATCGTTGCATAAAGTACCAACGTTGTTGTACGTTCTGTACCAAAGTTGTATAAGGAATTCAACACGTGATCACGGGTCTTGTTTCTCATTAAGCAATGTAGTGATCAAACCATTATAATCGATCGCACCCTACCCCTTTAAAGGGATTACATCGTACTCTGAAGCGTTAATTATCCACTAGCGATATAATCACGGAGGCTCTGACGCCTCCTTTATTTACAACGTAAGCCTTTTCGACGTGGTATTATTCGAGCTAAGAGGAAACAGGGATGCTTAGTTATTAGAGTATATGTCGTTACCTACTAACTTTCCCAGAAATATGCGTAAGTAAATGAATTAATAACACTACGCATAGCCCCACACTAGGATTCCTTGTGTCATTGACGACACATAAAACAGGACACACCCAGACCTAAAATAGAAATTTCCTCTCATCATTCAAATTTCTGCTGGAAATCATACCCAAGACCCTTGGAACGGGGGTTCGGCATGCTAACCATTGCGCTATACGGGTCATCATATTTTGCGGACGCAATTTACAAACATTGCAAGCCAAATAAAAGCTTGCAAAAAACATAATCATAGTGCATATAATATCAGCAAACCATCCAACAACACGATTCATTAAGGAAAATAATTTCAAAAGAAATCGAAGCTGACGTCTTATTCACCGGTCAGTAAACAAAAAAAACCCGGGGTGACACGAAAAGTAACGTTTTCCGATGAAAATCCCCAATTAATTGGTCCTGGGGAATCCAATCGGCAGTAAATTAAACATTTTCTCTTATTTAAAACCGAAATGAAGTCCATTTGAATTCGACGCGGCAGTAATTACAGAGTTTACGACGTGCCAAGGCGCGTCCGTCCGCCATTGCGGCAAAATGGCGCTCGCGGTCTCCGGAGACCTACCACGTTTCCAACTTAAATAGCGAATGTTTCCAACTGAATCTAAAATCAATCAATGAATTAATTACTTTTATACCTGTTTCACTGTGTGTTTGGGACGAATTCCTGTTATAACTGTTAGAAATTACACGGTAGCTTGTAGCATAGCTACATAATAAGTCAATGTAACAGTTTGTATCCCTTCTTAGGAAAATTACGCGGACGGAAGAATATGAAATTTGACACACTTAAATTTTTCATGCAGAAGGAGCGAAGAAAGCTAATATTTGTATTAAATAATGCATTTTAATACATTTAATAGACAAAACATTACACACACACTAATATTATGTCCAATATAGTCTTTGCACACTACAATCCATTTTACGTTCATTGTGTCAATGTGAAGACCCTTTGACTGAATTAATTTTGATCGATGTTTGAGCGTAGAGCAGGTGGGTGTATCTCTGGTATGTTTAAACCTACAAATTAATATATTCTTCATAATTTTTATATTCATATCTTAGTTAAAATAAATAAATATAAATTCATAAATAACGTTAGTATGAAATGAAGACTGTCACTTTTAAGTGAGTGAGTGATTTAGATCGGTTAGGTTTAGAGGTTTGTATAAGTAACCTTTTAACAACAGTAACCAATCCTAAACCTAATGAACCTTAGATTACCGGGTTGGAGAGATGCACCGCACAAAAATAAAATTCCATATATACCACCAAAACTCTATAAACAAGCGAAGCAAGACGTCATAACAAACTGGAGAAGAAAAACGCTAAGTACCGAGTACAAAAAGCAACTCTAATCGGAGATTACGTTCTGCGAGCGATGTGATTGGAAAAATTTTCCTCTTCAAACTTTTTAAATTGGATGGAAGTTGAGGTCGGTTGGTTCGAATGCTCGAAGATACCGGCAGTAGATAATGCGATTGCCTCAATACTTAGGCTATTAAATTGCATCGTTGAAAAAGCTTTACGTTATTTGCACGTTTCAGTCTCTGAATGGAACCGCGGGGCTTATCGTCCTTACACTCATTTGTACTCGTTAACAGTGATTTCGTCGGACTCCTTTACGTTTTTTGCGTAGAATTGAAAAGAGATACCCTCTATAAATTTTAAGTGGCCATAACGGTGAATGGATCGCGTGTTATTGATTACTTTTAAAATTGTTACGTTTCTTTCCTATTTTACTTACGTCTTTTCATCTTTTTAAAGTCGATTACTACATTTATAATGCCATAAGAAAGGTGTAAAAAGGTTAATTGTAAGTTATCGTTCCTTAAATTTAAAAGCGATTTAACATTTCTTTTTAATTTAAATAAACAAGTTTCCTGAATATATCCCCTGAATTTATAGTGTTAGTAATTATTATTGTGTCTCATATCCAATTCTGAAACAAATTAAAATTCTCTACATACCTAATTATTATATCAAGCTTAATCGCTAATACCTATAATTATACTGTGCCTAGTAAACCCGCCCTCGCTTCGCTTCAGGTACAATGCCTTAGCACCCACACTCAGAATGTTTACACGGGATTTTTAAAATAGACATAATATATTATCACGCATACTCGTAGCGTGGCAATGTCTATGCCATATTGATTTTTGCTAATTTTAAATCTGTGATATTTTCTAAGATACCTATTAATCATAATGATTTGCTGTTAAGAGCAAATTTTATCTCCAATAGACGCCCAACGTAGGTGAACTTATTTAATTAAATAAAGATTAATACTGTATGGATCAAAATTTGTATGTATCAAAATCAGTCGTATAAAAATGGTCACAGTGGGTTATGTAGACAAAATAATTATGCTATCGCGAACTTTATTGTAGATATATATAGTATAGGTACAATTCCATAGTAAAATATTTTGATTAATTAGTTAAGTCAGCGTTAGCAATGATAGCGACCTAAATTTAACTTTTTTTACGACATATTGATTTTTTATATTGGCTGTAAAAATATCATGCATGAAATATATCTGCAAACCATTTGGAAGAAATTAAATGTTTGTTTGAGAAAACGAAAAAAAAAAGAAAATCGAAAGAAAGTTCGAGAAAAAGATCTAAACGTGGAGATGTTCAATGCGACTTTATTCAATACCAGGTAAGTATGTTAAGATATATTTGCCTTACTCTATTAAAAAGCTTTGTAAAGGAGATTTTCTTGGGATATCAAATAATAAATACTTTTTATTTAAACACAAAATGAAAATGTGCTACAAGTCTTACCGCGTACATGTAAATAGACCTTAACATTCTATTTAAGTACATTCACTTACCACTTCCTTTACTTGGTCTTCTTCGGTGGTTTCGATGTCAACGCTTTCATCGCTGTCACGGTCGCTTTTGGAGGACCTGGCGGGCGACGAGCGGGGCGGCGAGCGTGGCGGTGAGCGGAGTGGCGAACGCAGCGGGGAGCGGCTCTGTCTCGGAGACGAAGACGCCTGTGGCGATCTACTGGAGAAGCGGAGTTCCATTATAATCACTGTACTGGCCAAGTGCGGAATGGCGCGTTCCACTAAGCTCTCGTTACACCTTCGTGAATATGGTTTTGGTCTTTCAGATATGCGCATCTTCAACCCCAGGCGGTAGTGAAAAAATCACGTCCCATACCGGCCCGAATACCGCGGCTGTTGCGAAACATTCCATACACTTCTAGGTACGCTGTATTCGGCTCGTGATAAAGATAAGCATACCCAGTTCCGCATGGAAAACAAAAAACGAGATTGTGATAGAAAAATTAAGAAGATAGAAGTAAGAAAAAGAAGAGTGTTTCTGCCTTGAAATGAGCTCGGCTCGAAGAGTGATTAGATGACGTGTGGCATACCTATTGGGCGATCGTGGCGGCGACATGACGGGCGAGAGCTGCGGGGAGTCCAGCCGGTGGGAGCGCACGGGGCGGAACGCTCGCGGCTCTTCTATCGCACCAACTCCGCTCAGTGCTGTCAGAGCCCCTGCAACAACTAACTTATTTAAATACGAGTAGGCGGTACAGCCGTTGCACGATTCCCGTTTTTTTTAAGTCCGCGCAACTGTATAATATTATAAAAAAGTGCGAACAGTTTAGTAACATACATGATTTTAAATTTTTATCATCGCGGACACTATACATTTTAACTGTAACGGGTACCCATAATATAAATAAAAATCGTGAGTACCCGTTAAATTTAAAATTTTAGATACTTTTTTTTATACACCCTATAGTTCAAGTCAATGTCGAATCCAAGGCAATGCAGACAATTTCTTGGCTTCGTTGAAGAGTTTATAGTTTGTACGATACGACAAATGATTATAAACGATTCGCCCGCGTGGGAGTCGGGAGACGACAAAATACCGTTTAAATTATCCCCAAGGAAAGTGTTATCGGGATAAAAACAATCCAATGTCCCTTCCAGGGTCTCAAATCGGTTCAGCGGATCAAGCGTGACATGTCGTAGACAGATAGATAGATAAAAAGGAGTTACTTCCGCAATTTTAATATTAGTATGGATGTCTATGAGCAGCAAAGGCGACTTCACGTTACATGAATTTTAATTCCGTATACCGTTTTCATAACAAAAATGTCAGCCGTGAAACAAAATTAAATAATTTTATAGCCTACGACGTCTTCGTAGCAAGCGTAGGACTTTCGTAGCGATTCGTAGAACTTTTGTCACGAACTCTATGTCGGTTCGATTGAAATGTATTCGAGTATAATTTGCATGTAGCTCATGACCGAACATGACAGTTCAAACTTATAAACGAGATGTTCCAAAACCACGGAAGTAATCTGTGATTTGTGACAAGAATCAAACCGTTTGCATTTGGTTATAGAAGGCTAAGCTACCGTGGCAGCTAGATTTGGAGCTAGAAATTGAATTTTGTATCTATATCAGATAGATACAATACATATAGAAGCCAGTGAGAGGCAATACTTATTATAGGAAAAGTAGTGCCGGCACTCGTCAAATCTTCACGATATTAAACTTCGATCTACACAAACGTTTAATTCATTACAGAGTAGAAGTCTAGTCCAGAAAGCTGGCGCTGATCTTCCGCTGGACCCGCTTGGTGATATCACATTGACATTGTTATAACGATTGTTTTCAATATTATTACAATCAATAATCCTCCCTAGGAACTGTTAAAAGGTAACAATATCATAATGTTAGTTGTTAATACTTTACCTACTAACTTATACAGAGATAACGTATACAGTGATTATTTAAAATGGAAGTAAATCTCCTAAAGATATAGGTCATACCTGGTGTCCACAAAGTGGGTTTCAGCCAGGGCAGGGCGTAAGGCAGCGGCAGGCGGGCTCCCCACACGTAGTCAGCGAGCCGGGGCACGGGGGTGTGGGCGCTGGGCGGACTGGAAGCAGCCCGCTTCACCTCCGCACTGTCCACCTCCGGCCTGCGCACAGGGAGTCTTCTGTGGCACAATTTAAGGCTGAACTTCGTGAAATTATCGAGTTTCAAAGGATTTTTATCGTCGAATGTTAGGGATTTCCACAGCTTAGATAGGACCTACCTATTTCGCTTCTCCCATCCGCTTCGCTTCGAAAAACATTTAATTGCCTTTACAAAAATGGATCCCAAATATCTTTGACCCAAAAAAAGGTACACTTCACCATAGCGGTGATGATTTTGCTTTTTAGCATGTTTACAACTGAATAGACCCTAGTTGAATAGACCTTACCTAGACGCAGAAAGCATTCTTTTCCTGGTCCCTCCATTGAACATGGCCTTCACATCTTCCCAGGCGTGGACTACCTCATCCGGAGGAGTTCCACTCAGTTTCATGTGTCTTCTCCAAGAGTTGAAGTTCGCAGCATCAGGTTGCACATACTTGTCACCCGGACCCACTCGATGCGAGTGGAAAATGAATTTATTCGGCGAGAAGAAAAGCCCGCAATACGCACATTTGATGCATTTTGCACGGGATGAGTTATACCTGTCAATTATAACCGATTAATAAATTAATAATTATCAAACGTATCGTAACCGTAAACGTAATATCAAAAGTATGCTAGCACGTAGCTGGTGTTGTAAAACTCATTAGGAATACTGGCTATGTGGTGAAATAATCTGCAGATCTCATGAGCCATTAACAGTTTTTTTCTTCTTTTAAATATATAGCTGAGAAATGAGCAGCGAAGCCAACGAGCAAGTCACCAGACCACATGGGCATTAACAAATGCGTTGGACAAGAAGGAAGGAAGATAGAAAGCCAGTTAAAGCCATTTGCTGGGATAGATCTTTCTTACCTAGCCGGCAAGAAAGCCCCGCGACAGCCCCAGGCACACTCATGATGGACTGCGAAGGCGAAGTCGTCGGGCAGCCTTGGTGGAGCATTGTCACCCAGGAACGATTTGCAAAGCCGTTCCGCTTCCCGCCGGGTTATCATACCTGTTAAAATTTAATTGCTTAAACTAAGTTGTTTAAACTAAGCAGACGGTCCTTACTTCGCTTCGGGAAACTGACACATTGTTTTTTCTTCTGATTGAAATGAAACATACAATAAATGATAACTGTAGCGAAAGATAAATCGCACCTATAAACTGATAAACCGAATAATAAAACAAAATTAAAAAAAAATTGCATTTAGTTATTCTTTTAATAAATACAAATCCCTCTAATTTTCAAAAAATATGTGCGTATTAAAATTTAATTTTCACTTGCTTCGGTGAAAGTTCCGCCAATCCGCACTTGGTGGACTATGACCCACACATTGTAAGGAGACCCGAACCCAGCGGTGGGAAAGTTACAGATTGTGATGATGATGAAGAACTGGTATTACCACATCGTCTTGAAGACACAGGCATAGCTCCAGCCCGGCGCAGTATCTCGAGCTGGACGGGGGTACACTGCACGCAGGTGATGCCCAGCGCCACCCGACGGTTGTGGATCTCATTGTACGAGAACTGCTTGAGCAGCGTGTTCGATATCTGCGCGAGGCAAAGCCGCTCTACGCCTTCGATCACCAGCGAGACGATCGGGACGCCGTATAACAGCACTGTGCCTACCTGTCACAACGAAATTCGGCTTCAAACAAACTAACTAATTTAGTTAAATTAATTAAAAAAGCCCTGAGTAAGAAACGTTTGATGATCATCCATCAAACGCCTGAACAGATCTTCATCAATATTATAGCTACGAACCATAACGATCACGTCAGCTTTGCATGAACTAAAATCTAAGACACGTGAACGAATATTTCTCTGTAACATAAATAAATAATAATAAATAATCGCGGCCGGGAATCAAACCCAGGACTCCTCGCTTCGCAGTCAGGGCTACTACCGACTAGACGGCTGGGTCGTCGAAGTATTTATTGAACGGTCGCGGATGTCAGTATAATCTGTGGTGTCCATGCCACCCGCGACAGTTCAACCCGCTGTATTAGAAGCGTTATTTCGACCCAATTGCATGGATCATTGTCACAGCGGGACTAGACACCTTTAAAAATGTCGCACGCTTTTCCCCACATCGCATATTTGGTTCACTTACTTGGTTTGGCTTGCTGGTCATCTGCAGAGCCTTGTGTTCCGTCCGCGGCTTCAGAGACTCCCGGGCAGGCAGCGCCAAGTTGGTAGCCTCCATTCTACAAATAATACTTGAAGTGGTTAGAATACGATAGCTTCTTCTTAGATTTTGTAACTTACAACAACTAACAGAACTAACTACCGCTAACAGTCCTTGCCCCAGTCCTCATTCCTAATATCCGACTTATGTTTTTAAAAACACCTTTTGGACTGCACTAACCTGGACCTTCTGATTAAACTTATATTTATCTATAATTATGTAGAATTAAAAATGATCTTTATTACGAATGATATGATGAATATCGATCGTTCTTTTGTCTATTACCCAATACATCACTACGACTATAAGCATAACGATCATTATGACCGGACCTGCATCGTTAAACCAAATCTCGCCACATTTACCCGAACGCACCATTATTCCGAACTAATAAAGAATCTCATTACATAAACAGCTCTATTCAGACGATAAAGTAGCGAAAAGGAAGTCGGGGTGAATGGAGACAAAGGCCCTGTACAAATAGGCAATATGCGTGTGAATATAGTGTATCGAATATCAATTGGTAGGGCACGGTAATGTATGGGCGTTTGAGGGCTGTAGGGGAGGAATGTAGGTTTAAGTTAGAATTGATACTTTAAGGTCGAAATAAAAATCTGTTTAAGTAGAAATATATGTCTGCTGGATGCGTTATATGCTGTTGTTGACTATACATTCTTCGGTTTTCTGCAACGATATCTGTACATGAATACAACTTCTTCTCTTCTATCTGTACATGAATACAACTGTAACTGATTGATTGCTGTAACATGTAAGAAATTAGAGATAAAAATTTATCTCTAAAAATTATGAACCGTTTGAAATGAAACAAGCACTAAATGTTACCTCAAGCCTACTTAAATATATGACAGAAAACACCATCCAATTCTTTTAAGCATACCTATCTTGAGGTAACATTTAGGGCCTGTTTCACCGGTTACGGATAAAGTTCCGGATAGACTATTAGGAACTTAACTCCCAAATAAACTACAACTTTTGGTTTCACAGGTCTCGGATAGAAGTATCTGACAAATAAAGTGTTGGTTATGATAACTGCCACTTCAAGTGGCTGTTAGAGGCGTTATGCGACGGATAAAAAATCTGTCAAGTCAAATGGCGGAAACGAAAAAAATAAAATGACACAATCATGTCTTGCGTTTTGTTTCTATAAACACATTTAGAATTTGAATACCTAGTAAAGCATAGGAATCCAACTATTTCCGTTCTTTATTGATAAATTAAACTTGATAATATAATAAAACTTGACTTGGATTATTTTGATCAAAAAGTATTTTATTATTTAGGTTTTTAAAATTGTTTTCAAATGACGATAATTTACGTAGTAGTAACGAAACGCAAAAAAGCGACGTTGCCGTTCCGTTAACTGTCAAGTGGCCGACAACTTTATGTATCAGTTAAATTATCCGGGAGTTAGATGGTGAAACAGAAAAAAGTTATTAGCAGCCTATAATAGGTAGATAGCATTAAGGGCCCGTTTCACCGGTTACGGATAAAGTTCCGGATAGCCCTAGGGACTCAACTCCCAGATAAACTACATTTTTTGGCTTCTCATGTAATCTGATAGAAGTGACAGAGAAAAGTGTTGGTTAAGCTATCTGCCAGTTCAAGTGGCTGTTAGGCGTTATCTGACGGATAAAAAATGTTTCAAGTGGCGTTTCTATAACACATTTGGAATTTGAACTGTAGTACATCATATTATTATAAATCCTACTATTTTCGTTCTATAATGATAAAATTATACTGGAAAATATTAAAAAAGTCGAATTGGATTATTTTGAACAAAAAGTATTTTATTAATTAAGTTTTCAAAATAATTTTCAAATGACAATAATTTACGTAGTAGTAACGAAACGCAAAAAGCGACGTTGCCGCTCCGTCAACTGTTAAGTGGCAGATAAATTCCTAGGGCTATCCGGAACTTTATCCGGAACCGGTGAAACTGGCCCTAAATGTCAGATAACTATCCGGAACTTTATATGTAACCGGTGAAACAGGCCCTTAGTGTTTGTATCATTTCAAACGATTCACAATTTTTTTTCCCCGGAACGATAAAATATATTGTAAATCAAATAAAAAATAAGCGTTTTCACTTGTCAGGTTACATTTTCTGGTTGTTACCATCTGGTTTCAATGGAAAAGAGTACATTTGTACGGGCTACAGCACGTACATTGTGCGAATTCAGCATTTACAGTACTACTTATAAGTAATATATTCCAGTGCGCCCATCGATTCTAGCATAATCGGTCACGCGTATCAGCTACTACCATTTTCACCTATCAGTTAGTTTAGTCTTTTCTATCAATAAATATATTTTTACAATCTGGCGCGCACGGACTATCATTATATCTCAAGCTATCAAAATCTATCATCAACAACTACCGTAAGGGTAGCAACCCCTACAACATTAAATCAGATATTTTTAGAGCCATATTCTTTTACTAAGTATTTCTATGTCTTTACCTAATAGAGAAGGAATAGAAAGAATTCTCAGAATGATAAACTTAACAACTTACATTTAATGTTCAACTAGATAGATACCTATGCGTTAAATTTAAATAATAAACATAAATTGAAGTGTATTTCTTGTAATTTCGCCTCAGTTGTTAATTACAACACATATTAGACTAGATTTAGAAATACATAGTAACTATATCAATTATAATTTGATCATGATTATTATTAAATTAATTTAAGTAAATTTTTACTTTGTAACACCATTAATTCAATTTCATATTTAAATGTAGGTATTAGGGTTGTTCCACATTTCAAAAACAACAAAACAAAAACAAACTTTTGACATTTGCGCACCCTATCAAAAAAACAAAATGACACTTTTCAACTACCCAAGTACCTATCAATACTGGTTTCACTTTCAATCAACTCTCAATTCACATTTGTAAAGTTTATGCCATCCCTAACGCCAGAGTCAACAATTCAACAGGGCTGCCCCCGATGACACACTGAACCGATCATTAGGGGGTGTGATTAGTTAATTTGTGGCACCCCTCGGCAACTACCCTTCAAATTGATTACGTTAAATGGCATTACATTATTTTAATGATTGCATATGTTGCGTTATGGTTCATATTGTGACGATATTTTTAATGCTCCCCGTGATGTGATTTTTGTCGACTATCGTATGTAGTAATCATATGTGAAGTCAAGTATTGTGGATGAATATTTTTAACAATAATTGTACAACAATAATTTTCCTAACTTTGTTTTTAAAATAAATCATTGTACCTAATTGGAGTTATTTTTTGTTAGGTACTTGATCGCTGCTACTATTGGACTCATACAGAATCCTAAAAATATTATTCTGAAATGCCACAATCAAAACCATCTGCTTAATCCAAATACGTTTTTTTAGCGTGTAAGAGGCTAAATTCATATGTTAGTCCAAAATGCTTAAATCAGCAAACGAGCAGACAAATCACCTGGGGCAAGTGGTCACCTGGTCACCGTCACCCACGGATTAATAACCCCCAAAATATCACTTATGCGATGAAGTAAGAAAAAAGAAGAAAGGAATAAATTAAGAATGGATATTGGATAAAAATGATGAAAATTCTCAATTGCTCTACGTGAATTTATTTATTTAAATTTTCATATACACCTTAAACTACAAAGGAAACAATATAGGTAATATTATTATTATTATATTATTTATTATTTATTTATTTATTTATATTTAGAAATATTCATTAAAACAACTCGATTGATTAGTTTAAGGGGTATTTACAACTATAATATTACAATACAAATAACAACAATTTTCAAACAATAATTACAGCAAAGAAATCAACTCCTAATCAATCAGTCTGAAATTTAGAAATCAATCAAAGTAGATATTCTAAATCAATAAAATATGAAGTTTCCTTTTCTCAATCGAAGCTGCACGTATCTTGTAATTATATATCCCGTGTCGGCCATATGGTGTTGATGGCATGATATATCTGAGGGTCACGGGTGCCCCCTGGGTGCCGTACGGAGCAAGTGGAACACTTGTATCGGAACTAATCGTTTTCCCCGGATCACCGTGCGATATGACACGCTTCTTGCGATGTTATGATTCTCAATTGTATTCTTTTGTTGTTTGAAACTTCACGGTGCATTTTGTTTTGTTGTGTATTTTTTGTGTATTTTTTGTATTCTAATGAATATTTTGTTGGTCGGTTCAAGTTTACTTCATTTATTGAAGGGTTAACTGATAGACATTTGTATTTTGTTAAAGTGCTTGTTATGTTTTATTAAAAGCACTGTATTTTAATACGTTACATATATCCCTAAAGGTAGTCATATCATAGTCATACATTATGAAAAGCACTGAACATGCTACGAAACGGTTACAAAATTATTAATACAAATTAATGTAAGATAGAAATTGGGTAGATAGTTATTTGTTAAAGACAAAAATATCTTCAATTTTATTTATTTATTACCAATTCTACTTGTTTTAATACAATACTTCATTGCTTGCATTGGGTTGCCTAGAAGAAATCGCTGTGTAGCGATAAGGCCATCCTTTGTGTTGCAAACCATACGTTACATGTTACATTATGTATAGGTATACATAATGTTTTATGTACCTACTATTTTATGCATTATATTTTAGTGTACAAACAATGAAGTGAATAAATAAAGCCGCAAGAATATTTATCTTCATAACCATATCAATATCAAATAGTTTAAATTATTAACATGTTATTAACAGTTATGGAAAATAATGAATGAAGTGTTACGAGATGACATATTGTTCCTCGTTCGAACGAACCGAAATTATCACGCAAACGTGTCCCGATTTATCGACAAACACCCGACCACATCATTGACAACATGTTGTGCATTTCTCCGGATAATCCGTAACTAAAGGGGACACTCGAATAATCTGCCTGTCGAGTGCGTGGGGGACTGTAGGGTGACAATGGTCTTGTGGCGACTTCAGGCACGTTTACTTATGCATAGACTATATGCCTGATTAACTATGTATAGTTTTATGATATAAATTTTATAGATATAAATACACACCCCTTTCCACCGCTCATCGCTATTCCCTACTTATTACTAAATTTACTAAACCATATAAATACGAACGCATTCCCAAACCTTCACACATTCCTATTTCGATTCTAATACAGTGTATTTTTAACTTTTCAGTTTTAGGTTGTGTGTGTATTGTTTAATTTTAATGATTCTAATACAGTTATAACTCTGTGTCGTTAAACTAAAATTATATAGTCTTTACTTATAATATAAATTTTTAAAAAAGAAAGTTTTAATACTGGTAACGTAAGAACGTCCATGGCCATAACGTATCGTTTTTAAGCACACCCTATACAATCCGATCCATTCTCGGGCGCTCAATGGCAAGTGTTCCTTTGAGAATCGCCAGCTAGTGAAATACTATTTAATCTATAAGATACCAGTTGGTTCTCGCTACTTCAATTGTTACGCTCAACTGTTTGTTAGATAGTTGGGGATTTTGAATTTTTTATGCCTTTCTGTTCCGCTTTGTGAGGAACAGCTGACGTAGGCTGAGGATTTTGTAATAACCAAAGAGGGTTTTTACATTCATATAATAGGAATTTGAAGTTATCCGATAAACAAGCAGACGAGCCGTCTGGTAGTATAATTATCTAAGTAGTCTAGGTCTCTAGTTTGTCATGTGGTGGAGACCAATCCATAGATATCAGCTACTAAAGTCATTACTGATTTTGCTTAAGACTGGCGTTTTTACTAAGCATTCGAAAGAAGCTACTGTCGTTCCCATATTAAAAAAAGAGGATGCATCTTTTGTAAACAATTACTATCTCTAATCTATCTTGCCCGGTTTTGCAAAAGTATTTGAATGTCTTGTAAGTATATCCGATAGTTTCGCGGCAAGGTCACTAAATACGTTGACTCACGAGTCTGCACACGGATTTTAGTAAGGAATTTGACTAAATAGACAACAAATACTTTTATTGAAACTTGCTCGTTATGGAATTGCAGGTAATCTTTTTAACTAAATAGGTAATCTTCATGTCTAGATGTTCTTCATTTATCGAATTATTAAATGCCCTTTGGTCGTACTCAATGGGTACAAATCAAATAGAATTCCAGCTTTATTAGGAGTTCTTCAAGGATCCCATTTGGGTCCTTTATTCTTCAATATTTTCATCAACGACGTAACGTTATGCTTCCAAAATAGTAAAATAATTCTCTTCGCAGATGATCTGAAGATCACAAGAACACTCGATAAAGTTGTCTTCTCTTACAGGTTGACATAAATCGGTTTAGTAACTAGTGAGAAAAGATAGTCGGTTACGGACGATAGTTTTACGTGATATAACGTCATAAAGAAACATTCAACTATTGAACATTCGATTCAACATTTATTCAACATTTGTTATGAATAATGGCTTTCGTCGAGGTGGGCGGGGGTTATTGTAAAAGTTCTCGAAGAAGGTCCCGTGGCGGCGTTCCAGTAGCAGAACTATCCTAACTGCTAGCTCTGACATTACGCTCTTACGTCACGCTCTGACGTCACCGGTACGGGAACTTTTTCGTGCGCGCAGCCCATTGGGAATTGATTGGGAAAAATAAATAGGTATTTATTTTTCACAGGAATCACCAAAATTGCTGTTCTTAATTTAAATATGTAAAAACTCAGAACGAGCGAACACGGGAACCTTTAAACAAACTACGTTTTGAATTCCGAAGCATTGAGTACAAAATTAATTCGTCGAGGCCGTTATTTACTTTGGTACTTTGTTCGCTTAATTGGTGTCGACGGGCGAAGACATGGAGTTAATTCGTCGATTAATATTTAATGATGGCTCACGGCATCCTCTCCCTAAACACTCGGGGAGAACTTCAATGGCGCCTCGGGTTTAAGTTTGCTCCAGCCATTATTTTAAACAAGAACACTGCTGCCTGATTTATTATTCAGCTACGCGAATGTTGAAATAAATGGAAATTCTAGGACATAGAATTTTGTAATGTAAAAATTAGTTCTAATGTTACGTGTTTCAGTTTAACTTGAATAAACAAGCGCTCACACGTTAGACTTCATTATTTTTTGTCATGGACATGACAATTACAACATTAACCACGTTGACTACTATTGAATATTTTTTTTATTGCTTCCGTGCTTAGGGCACGTTAGGTTAGTATCGTCACAGTATAAAAGTGTATTTCTACTGTGGTATCGTTACGAACAGCGTAGCTTTATCAAGAGTTTTATTAATACCCTGCTTTTTTGTTTATTGGTTCCAAATTAACCTTCATAAGAATTCCAATGTAAGACTCATACTATTAATGGTGTAACATATCAATGGGACACTCAGTTGACCCATCTGCTCGTTCATCGACATTTCGCACAAAAATCTCCATTTATCGTATTAATATTACAAAAATTCATAGGTGCAACAAAAGTCGCTGGCACGAACCCTGTCATTTTTATTTTTAAACCGAACGCGAGCGTTTAAATTTTAAATTTGGATTCTTCCCGCGGCGGACATGTTGACATACGGGCCACGCTCGCTCGATGAATTTTTCGCACAATTGAATTTGTAAGTAATCCTGTCTATTGTTGTTGCAATACCGCCCGTTTAAACAGTATCCATTAATATAATTTAATTTGTATGATGGGGGCTTAGATGGCATATTTTACTTGTAAATGTATCTGGTTAGTATATAAACACACGTTATCATTTCAGGATGGCCGACATTTACATATCATTTGCCGCGGCCGTGAATCAAACCCGGGACCCCTCTTCGCAGGCAGAGTCACGACCAACTAAGCTACGGGATCGTCGTTTGATATAAAAATACTTATACCCTCGTACCCCGTGTCTGTCGCCCCCACGACACCCACGTGTGTCGCGTGTGGCTATACAACCACAACAACAATATTAACTAAGATACTTATCATATACAATCAAACCAAGAAAACTGTCAACTAGTCAAATATACGAGTATGTTAGCTTCGGTTGAGACTTCTTTCTGGATAATCTTAATATATATAAATCTCGTGTCACAATGTTTGTCATCAATGGACTCCTAAACCACTTAACCGATTTCAATCAAATTTCACATGTACCCGTATTTTGGTGTAACTTAAAAGATAGGATAGTTTTTATATATTTTAATTGCAAATTAAATGTTTAGTAAACAAAAGTAATGTTCATTTTATGTTTAGTTTTATGAATTCCTCATAGATGGCGCTGTTGGTTGATTCGGCAATAAAAGCATTCGTTTGACAACTAGGTTGCGAAGACAACCGGTAGATGGCGTTGTTAATCTATTATAATCACTGAGCCACAGCAACGCGTGGTTGGGACAGCTAGTACCTAATATGGCGTTAGCCAAAATACTCACAGCTAAAGACCATCCATAACCTTTCACTGACAGATAGAGTCACTTTTAGTTGTTTTACAACGTTGTATATAACGTTTTACAACGTTGTATATAAATGTACTCGTATAGTCTGTTGTAAAATAATTGTAACTACAGACAATATTGCTGTAAAATCGTTTAATTTAATTTTCATTTATGTATAAAAAGCAAGCAAGAGTAAAATCAAAGAAATTCTTAACGTCCAAATTCCAGAATACCAAATTTAAACTGAATCAATTCTATACGAAGAAAGCAAATAAAATTCTACTGAAATTGTTATGACAACATTTGCTTTGACGAAAACAACTTTAACTAAGCAGGCTCGAGTCTCGCAGAAAAAGTATAAACATGCAAATTGAGTCTGAATTTACTTATAAAAGTGATAGAATTTACTTATAAAAGTAATTGAATAGGCGTAGGCCTCCAAAATGACATCTGCGTTGTTGATTTGATAAAAATTACTTTGCGCGAGGCGAGGCGAGTCGTCTTATTATCTTTCCCCTAAAAATAATTTTCTGAATTTAAACAGTAGCGCCTCAATTCTTTGAAGAAATGTTACGTAGGTACATACTTAGGTAAAATTTACGGCGGTGTTATAGTTAAGTTGGTTGGTAAATATAACAGTAGAACTAATTGATTTGACGAGACGGGGTTTGATTGACGTGACGTATGAAAGTTGCTTCCTCATTATACTCGTACATATGACTGCCGACTGGAAACACTAGTAACTAAATAAGTTTCGAAATCCATACTAATATTATAAATATAAGAGTATTAATCTGTCTGTCAGCTATCTTTTTCGCTTAATCCGCTGAGCCGATTTAGATGAAATTTCGTATGGAGATAGTTTGAGGCCCGGGAAAGGACATACGTAGGATAGTTTTTATCGCTTGGGATAAATTCAACGGTATTCTATCGTTTTGCAACTTACACCTGGCCGAAGCCCTGAGAAAAACTGATACACATAGGTATGTATTATGTGAAAGAAAATAAAACATATTTTGCTGTTAATACTGATTATATAGGTACTTATACACAGTAGCTTATATTAATAAGGATTTGTTTTCCATAATACGTAGGCCTAAACTTCCGGACACCTGATTTGGCTTCAACCAATGACCCACTAATGAGCACGGGTTACACTTATCAGGTAAACATGAGCTACGTAGTGGACATATGTACATGCACAGTTGTGCAATATAAATGCTCAAGTTTACGTGTACAGTTGAACTGTACAGGTAAACCTGTCGTTACACCCCAGCGTGTACGGCCAGTGACGTATCGTACAATCAGCAGCGGCGTGTAAGCGGAATGAACTTAATGTAGAAATAATGAATTCGTCGCGAATGGTCCCTCCCTGTTTGTCTTTCAATTACGGCCTCCCGGAGGACTCCCGCCTCCTGTTTAAACAACGCTACATCACATCTATATTTAAGGAGGGACAGAAATTAAATCTTCAGCTTAGCTGTATCACTCGAGATGTAATCTTCGTTTGTAATTCGTTTTTGTTGATGATGAATTAACTATTCATTCATTGTTGCGTTTCATTATTCTACGTTAATGAATGAATAGAAATAATGAGCGATGAAATAGTTTAAGTATGCTTTTTGAATAATGAACATTGTAGAAGTATAAAACGAAGCTATATAAGCGACCAAGATGTCCTACGACTCAGTGTCAACACAATGACATTATAGTAAGTATTCATTTGAAGTTTGAAATATTGTTAACACTAAATGTATCTTGTAATTGTAGAATGGATAAAGTAAAGGATTTTAGTCAAGCATTTACATAATAATAATAGGGTAAGTAACAAATCTTAAGTAGGTAGTAGAGCCTAGAGTTTACCCGGGGTAGTACTACTGCCCGCCACGGTACTTAATACCATTTCTAACGTGTAATAATTATTTTGAAAGCAATTGTGTTCCGGATAGAAAAGTGTGTAGCTGGCTACACTTTAACACTTTAGAGGCGACTATCTCAGTCCTCAAGGTTGGTAGCATATTTGTGACCGAATTATGAAGACACTCTTAGTAACAACTACTAACTGGGCTATTACTTACATGCAATAACTAACAAGACTAACTTTCACTAATAGCCCCTGTCCCGGTCCTCATACTTACTAACAAACTAACCAGCTAATGTTCTAACGCCGTGTCCTAACCGGACTTACTATCCCAGTCCCGATTTAAGTCGTTCTAATTCGGTCACAGTTGTCATGGGCGGCAGCGGAGGGTAGTGCTGCATGCTCGTTTACAACCTTAATTCCATAAAAAATGAATTAATTACTAAGTAGATTACATAAAGAAGTCTTAAGGCCTGTTCAAATAGGCACGATATCCGCTACCGCTGTAGGCGTTCCTACCTATCACATATAAGCGAATATTGCTGCCGTCATTGGTAACTATATTTGTTGATCGGCTAAAAATACCACCTACCTTGGCGGTGTGGTATGTTTCACAAGAGATAGATATTTGTAAATTACAGGTACCGAGCAACGAGTAGGCAATCAGTTGCAGCTAAATATTTACAGTCCCCGATACACGTTTGCACGAGATTTTACGGAAAAAATGTACCCGGCAGTCATGTACAAGATAATCGTCACGTGTGGTAAAAACACACCTAGTGATTAGATTGGTAATGAATTTAAATAAATTTCGGTCTGAAGGTCCACTCAAAATGTCAGAAAAACTACAAACTAACTTCTGCACCTAATTAACAGTAGGAACCTATCAAAAATACCATTATACGAGTACTTACATATTTCCTCCAACGTAACCAACGTATCCGCGTTCTATCGAACTGTACGTACTGTACATATTTTAAACAAAAGGTGACAAACCGAATTTAAAATCAATCAGTTCAAAGGAAAAAGTGTGGAACCAGTCAAGGAGAAATTAATCTATAGGTACCTTTAGTCTGTACATAGGAGATACGAGATAGGAGTACTTGAGAAAAAAATATACGAAGGGTCTTCTTAGGGCCCATATAAGGCAATAAAATTATTTACAAAATCTGTCCGTCTGTCTGTATATTTGCCTGGGCATCACCCAAAAACTATTGAATGAAATTTGATTTGGTTGTCCCAGTTGTAATGCTCGAGGTCTAACACATAGCATACTGTGCTATGGGAGCCAATGAATGTGATAAGTGGATAGCAAACGCATCCATAACAACGTAGCGTAGCACATCTCTGATGGAAAGGCACCCTTAGACTGAGATCTATAGACGATACTTAGCCTTAGCTCAGACTTTACTTACGAGAAACTTTGCAGGTGTATTGCATGTAATGAAACCAATAGTGGTATTATGGCATTAGCGGTATTTAGCTTATGCTGAGCTCAATCTCAGCGTAACATGTCTATAAATACCAAATCGCAGTCTTTGCAAAGCAAAATTTTTCGTAAGTATAGTCTGAGCTAAGGCTAAGTATCGTCTATAGATAGAGCCTCCAACTTACGCCGCGTGTGAATGTCTAAGAATGCCTGTTGATGTCTACGCAACAACAAAAGTCTAGGAATGACTAGCCTCGTTCAACAATATGGGCCGAGCCAGCGCTTGTGTGTAGGACTGCCGCTAATCCACTAGTTTCATACAAACCACGTTTAGTTATTTTAATAAATAAATAACGTGTATCGTGGGTGCTATTTACAACACACAAAGACAAGGACACACCCAGAACGAGAACAGACATTTAAACTCATCATTTAAATGTCCGTTTCGCTGGGAACTGACCCCAGGTTCCCCTTTGTCCGGAGTCCGGCTTTGTGTCCACTTCGCCATATGGGTCGTCGGTTTCAAATCATAAGTTATAAATTGTGTAATGACGTTACAAGTTGATAGTAAAAGTTTTAAAAGAAAAGTTTAGTTTATTTTATTTTATCCTTTTTAGCGCATTTCAATAATTTTTATTTTTATTTATTTAGCTTTGCATCATAGCAGTTCATGCTTGACTACAATCCCAACCAATAAATAAGTGGCGTTGTCGACGTGGTTAGTAAAGCGCACCAACTTACTTCCATCATCAGATCCTGAATTGGTGGTAGTACGACCAACTCGGAAGTACGTTCTTTCAAGTAGAAAAAATGACGGAGAAATCGCGCTGGACATACATAGATACATTTTTGTCGCCGAACACCTCCTTTTTGAAATCGGTTGATTTGAATTGAATTGTGAAAGAGGACATCTACTTTATGTAGGATTTATAGATGTAAAAAGATTTAAAAAGAGATTAACTAAATTTAATTCAAAGTCACTGATTAAAAACCTGTCACTTACCTACGTGGAAATGTTAGTAGCAACATTTATTAACATCATTTTTATAGTAAAATATTTAGAATCAAGTCCTCTAATATTAAAAATTATTCACTAGTGTTATTCATTCATGGTAAGTTATTCATTAGTAATAACCAATTAATCAGCGAAAAATAATACCTAGCTGTAGTACCTAGCGTTGGTAATAATAGGTAATACCTTTGAAATTAAAGTTTCAACTTTTTACTTTTTAATTTTAACAGACATCACTTTTACGACAAAAAATTGTTGGTAAATCATAATTATATATACACTAATACCACAAAACATCTTACAGAACTGGAAAACTATATTTGGAAATGTAAACAAACAAACAATAATTAATAGTTTGAAAAACTGAAAACACGCTTTTATAATGCTATCTATAATGCTACGTACAATTTTATTATGAGATATCTAATAATTTTATCAAATTAGTGTATTGTCATCGGTCCTCAATAAATCTACAAAGTTTGAACGAAATCTGGCCGTTTAAAGTGGGTCAAAATCGCGCCCAAAGAAGTCGGTTACAAACAAACATACAAACATACAGGTGAAGCTAATAAAAAGCGTGTAAAAAAGGAACCCGTATTTCTTAAAACAAAAATATCTTAAATCTTTTTGTTGACAGTTTAAAACAAAATCCTTACCTTGACAGGTGAACAGCGACCACCAACCTTCACAACATGTCCCGTGTCCGCGCCGGGTGACGGACGGTGACCGACGGTGACGGACGGTGACAGAGCGGTCACGGAGCAGTCACGCGCGCGCCCGACAGACTCACACTGCAGACTCACTCTCACTCGGACCAATCGCGTCCCGCCCTAACCCCACGCCCCGCCCACCACCAAACCAACCAATGGCGAGCCGCCCAAAACCTTATTTACCGCTACCGCCCGCCCGCCCTGGCCGCCTGACTTTATCGATTGGGCGCATAGCTTGTTTAAGGCGGGCGGCTGAATTAATGTTGTGATTGAAGTTAGCGCGGTGGCATTAATTTATTTGCGTTCCGTATCATTCGATTAAAGCAACGCGATTGTTCTACACTGATCTTTTGCAATTATTGTGTTTAACGGTTACGGTTACGGTAATAAATTGAGGTTTTAATATCGGTGTTTCGTTTGCTCTAATATATTTATCTCTTTCTATATTATGCGTTCTTTTAACTACATCAGTATAATCACAATAAATGTGTGGGAAATTGTTCGTACTGGAGAAGTAAGAATATATACATTGGGACTAATGTATCAAATATTGAATGCTGCTCCTTTGTTATTAAGGAATTACGCTTCGAAGCATGGAAGCCTTTAAGGAACTTCGCTACTAGCGGCGATCCACTTCAGATCGCGCCCGAAGCTCGGTCATTCACTTACGTCACAAGCCGCTATGCCTTGCGCTGTGGTTATTAATTTATTATATGTTAATGCTTAACTAATCTCATGTATAATTGTATGAATATACCTAATCCGAAATGCAGTCAGAGTCAGCTCTAATAACACTAATATTAATTGTCGACTTGAAGACGCGAGAAAGTTATCCCAAGTCAGTCCTCAGAAGTAGGCACAGGAATCACAAAACTGTGATTATTATATAAAATTTTAACTTTCGTTAATTATGAAGTATGAATATAAATTACCTATAACTAAATGTGTTATCCTCCAAGAGTACCTTCTCTTAGAGATTTGTATAAACGAGTGTTCTTCCAATGATCAAAATTCGACCATATTGAAAATTTAAGGCAAACATACCTAATTATGATTCTTTTTCTACATTTATACATTTCTTAATCGTATTTCCGAGACCCTACATTTTTCTTTGTACATATAATACGAAACAGTTCAATGCTATTGTAATGAGTTTAAAAAAATCATTTTTATTGGTAACGGTTTTTAGGGGACTGACAGCCAGGGGAGTTTTAACGCTTCATCAATTTCAGTGTCGATTTATAACATATTCAAATAATATCGCTACGATTTGCAGTCATTTCGTGGCCTAATAACGCAGACCGAAAACTTTGTTTAGCGCTCGACGCTGACGGTTGCAGCGCAGAGCGAATCCGCTTTGAGCGTTGCAGCGTGGCCCTCTGGTAAATCTGATCTGATGAGCAACAAAAAAAATTAAAATCCGTTGATAAAAAAGTGTTTTCTGTTCTGTTTTTAACCTTAATATGTTAACCTATACAAATTTTCTTAAGTTGTTTTCTAGTTAACAAATAAGTACCAGTTAAAAATAATTGTATTGTATTGTACCTCCTTAGTTATTCAAATATCCACTTGTGTGTATAGGTACGTTACATTAGAAGTTTCTAATGACATTGACATAACTTTAAAATTAGTTCATATCATTTTAAATCATTCATATCATTTTAAAGTAATGGAATAAAACGAAGCGCTCCAATGACATTATAAGTAAAAAGAGGTTGAAGCGCTCATAGCCCGGCGGCTTGCTCCTAAGTGGTCGTAAGTCGCTAGTGGCATTTCTTGGGCGCTTCCGTGCTTTGGAGGGCACCTAAAGCTGTCGGTGCCGGGTTTTTTACATATCCCACTTATGGTAAGTGGCAATGTAGTCGTGGGTGGCAAAGCACGAGCCTCAGGCCCCAGTGAGACGACACGATAGCCACGATCATGCGTGTCATATAAACGCACCCTAACTTAGAAGCCTATATTATGTAGTAATATGTTGATATAATTCTGTAGCAGTTGTTTACAACTGCTGTTGTTTATGTAAATTTCGGGCGGCATAAAAATTCCCAATCCTTTTCCAATCTAAACAAAAATGTGTTGTGATTGAACAAAACTTTGTTGTTTGTACAACAAAATATTTTCAATAACAAAAAACATTTAGTTATTGGGAATAAAAAAATCTAACGATCTTGTGTTCCGCTGCGATCTGTTGTGCAATATATCGTTCAAATGCCATCGAGATAACAAATCCCATGGGTAGTTACGGACTAGGCAGCGGTTCTCAAACTTCGTAAGCTCCACACGCTTATGCAATAGGTCAAGTGCGAGTCAAATACAGGCACACGTAGGGGTTCGTACCACCGAGCGATATTAAATCTTCTTAATTATTTGGCCAATAACAAGATATAATGTAGGAAAACTCAATTTTTTTAAGTTACTTATAACGAGGAATCAAACTTTTTTACTTTTTTGTTATAATTTTACATGAAGTTTAATGAATACTCTAATTAAAAAAAAAACTCTTAATTTACCATATATTTTATTTTCCAAGTCTCGCGAGTGTTTCATATTACCTAGTTAATTTCACCTACATCAGATGTATCGACTAGACGATAGAGATGTGTAGATGTGTGTTATTTTACTAAAATATTATATCGAGCTAAATACTATTTTAGAATAAAGTTTAATAGAGGAACTAATTAAGGAGCAAAGATATTTTAACTAGGCCGTACTTTTTTATCCGCTCCGTCCGCGACGCTCTGTCTATGAATGCGAAAGATAATTAGGGAACGTATGACACAGAAAGAGACAGCTACATAAAAATTACATTATAATGTAGAATTTGATTCCCTCGCTTCATTATTAGTATTTATTATAAGTTAATTGATAGTAACGTATAACCTACCTACCCTCAATTAAATCCTCAATTTGACAAACACTGTCCCATGGTGATAGCAACAAGCACGGTGTCATAATAAACGATGGTGCCGTCTGTAAGGATTTAACCCTCAATTATGGTATTAGCTGTTGAAGGGTTACGCACCCCTGTAGTGATGGCAATTCAAAACTGTTAGGGTTGATTGTCGATGAACAATAACAACAAAATGATTGGAAATGGGCGCAAATGTGGTTTTATTTATAGAGTCCGCAAATATACAGTGGATCAATAGATTCTTATAAATAATTATATACTAATATTATAAATAATATATAATAATATTATAACGCTGAAGAGTTTGTTTTAACGGGCTAACCTCGGGAACAACTGGTTCGAACTGAAAAAATATTTTTTGGCGGATAGTCCATTTATAGAGGAAGGCTTCTAGGAGTTCTAGGCTTTAAAACATTAAGCTACGACTAATGAATTGCTGAAACTTTACAATAATATAGCTTACACATCAGAATAACACATAGGATATAATTTATAAAGACATACTGTGCAATATCCAAAATATATAACTTAGTCTTAATCTTTGCAAACCGAAGGAATAAGTTTCCCGAAGCGAAGCGAGGGCGGGTCGCTAGTATTTAATATTTGTAAAAGCAAATATCGAAACAAACCACCGAGCCGTGAGAGATTCATAAATAAGGTACACATTTATAAAAAAAAAACTGATAATTTCATTCATATTAGAATAATTACTACAGTATCTAATTGGGTTCGTAATTTAACTGTTAAAAACAAATTCGTTGGTATTTTATTCATTCCAAAAATAATAATCACAGCTTAGGTACCTCAGTGTAATACTAATTATGTTTTACCAATCTCACTTGAAATTCATCACGAAAAATAAGACTATAAATTGAGCGGCATAGAGTTTGGAATGTTAAAATCATAATACAAAAAACAACATTTAAGGTACACTTCCAAATATAGCGTGTAGGACGCTATATTCACGACAGACGCGGATGCGGATATAATAATAATAATGTATGTACACTCTAGTTATGTGTATTGGTAAGCCAGTGAGTGTGTGTTATCCTAGCGCTTTGTAGTAACACCACACCAATTCTCTAACTCTACAATAACAGGGATACCTTTAATAGCGCAGTGTCAAAAATTCACCAAAAGGTGATACATTAATAGTTAAAATAAAACTTTGGAACTCTGAATGATACTCACCTGTAAATATTTGTAGGAAATAATATTTAGGATGGTTAATTTTAATTGTCTATCTGGAGACACAGGATTACAGTTAATAACATTTTTTTTTAAACAAAATATACATAGATATAAAAGAACAATTAAAATTTATAACAGAGATATAAATATGTATTAATATATAAAAAACCTATTAACTGTTAAATGAAATCTATTAAAAAATTTATAAGTGTCATACGGCTTATTATAATTATTTGTATTCCGTTTGAATTACCTGTCGACTTACGCAAAACGCAATGATCGGAAATGTACATTAAAAGCTATTTTAAGCTCCGTGAGCCTACTTTGAACGCATTTAATCTACCCCAAACATCTTTATGAGCAACCAATTAATTTCGGATCGAGTAATGCTCAGTGTATGTAGACACGTTGAGTCGAGCAATATAAAAGGCAATGTCGGTTTCATTTTGCACGTCTAATTGGCCGGCTGGTTGAACAGTTAGCTTATTTATACGAGTAACGATAGGCGAAATGTAATCATGGTTACAGATTACGATTACATCAGGTTGCAAGGAAATGGCAAGAACGCTCTATCTTTTATCAAAACGTTTTGTTTTTGAAGTGATCATTTCTTATAGGAGTTAGTTACTCCTCCAAAACGGCTCGACCGATTCTCATGAAATTTTGTGTGCTTATCGAGTAGATATGAGAATCGAGCAACATCTATTTTTCATAGCCCTAAATGTTAAAGGTTGTCCACCCCTAACATTTTATTTTTATTTTTTGGACCAATTTATTTTTGGTAATTCTTATATAGTGTGGCATAAAAAAAAATATACATAATTCCAAATTTTCACTTCCCTACCCCCACCCCTCAAATTTAAATCGTTCACTACAAGTAATCTACATGGCGGAACAACATTCGCGGGGTCAGCTAGTATACATATAATTATTATTAAATATTTCAGATTCCGATGTAGTTAGCAGACTATTAGGTGCAAGGTTAAGTCTGCCTTGTAGGTACCAAGGCTCCCCTGTTCGTGAGTCCAGTGTTCAAATGTGTTTAGTAACGTATAAAATCATTAAAACGATGGAGGGCCTAATAACTCCGACAGCCGCTTATTATTTGCCGTCACCCGATACGTGGGCACCGTTCATTAACTAATCTGTTGGCTCACAGAATTAGCTTAATGTCTTTGCCGGTGTTTTTGGACGACGCCTTAATTATATGAACGCTTTTTGTTATGTAACTACTCTATCTATTTAATAAAACGCTCACACACTCATACCCTCGCACTAGGATTAGGACAACAAAAGGATTGAATTAGAATTCGGGCGAGGGAGGCGGTCAAATAAGTGTGACATCGTGTGACAAAGCTGTGTGACATGTATAATTCTCAAATGCTAAAACTTGAAACTTAAATTCCAATGGAAAACTTTTTTAACATAGCGGGAAGGACCCGATAAAATTGCAAAATATGTGACGTCACAAGAGGGGGGGTCACACATTTGTGACCACGTATTACAAGGATGGGGGAACCCCCAAAAAACATGAATTATGTTTTTTATTATTAATCATAAGTTAATGCTACAATCCCACCTGATGGTAAGTGGTGGTCTTGGATGGTAAATTAACCTCAGTCTTGATAGCCCCTTCTAGGTAGTACCTATGAATTTAGACAGTCACGAACCATGTTAAAATATCTTCCACTGCTATTACAATCGAGTCCCGTAAACTTAACAACTTAATAAAAAGCAATCTGTTTGCAGAACAATAAGCGATTACGTAAAAACAATTCGTTTTCAGTACAACGTTGGCAGACATAACTAAACGGAGGCCTCGCTACGTGCCTCAGCTTAATTGAATATCACACCGCTACCATCGAAACTCGAATGACTTACAGAAGATTAGGACTTATTCATCATCATCATGACAACCCATAACATATTAACTGCTGGGCACGGGTCTCCTTTCACAATGCGAGGGGTAGGATTATTACGATGCAATAAATTATTACTTATTATCGTACATAAACATTAGTGTACGAAATAAGTAGGTACATATCCTAACTCATCATAATCATCATCATCGCAACCAGTAAAGGTCCCACTGTTGGACGCTGGTCTACGGTTTTAGTATGAGGGGTACAGGCCATAGTCCACCACGCTGGCCAAGTGCAGATTGACAGAATTCACACACCTTTGAAAATATTATAGAGATATCTCGGGTGTGCCGGATACCTCTCGATGTTTTTCTTCACCGAAGCAAGTGATAATGAATTCTAGGTAATACGCACATTATTTTTGAAAGAGTTGCGTGCAGGATTGAAAACCCGGTTCGGGAGTCCAACGTTCAAATCACTCGGCTATCACTGCTGCAGCGAGGCAAAGGAGTGTAAATAGGTTCGAGAGAAACGACGTTAGTAAGGGTTGTGACGCACTGGCGCGGAAAGTTAAAACGGACGGCCCTCCTCGCCGTCGCTCCGCCGCCCGGACGGACGGTGAAAATGTTGCCGGAATTAATTAAAATTTAATAGAACCTACTTATACAACAGATTCATTTACATATGAAAGCGAAAATATACTATTACGCAAAACACAGATTCTAACTTCGTAATAATAGTGCAGTAGATGCCATAATCTATCATAGGCCTGTCGGTCTTTGTCAGACGATTCGAACACTTAGTGTTTGTAAAAAACCAACTAATTATGAATAAATAAATTTCATTTAATTCCATTTAATGCGGATAAAAAAATTACGTACGTAGTACGTACGTACGATTAAGTAATGGGCGAAAAATATAAGTAAAAGTTGAAAAATAAAAATATAAGTTACAGTGGAAAAAGCGCCCCATGTAAGCACACCAATAAGCATTAACTTATAATCAATGATAATAATACTTTTATAATTAAATTTTCACTATATTAATTGTATACTTGTACTTGTAGTTAATGCCTAGTAGGTACCTACTGGTAATTAATGTCTATAGGTGAAGATCTAAGTTCATAAAATGTACTTACTTTTATAGTGACTCTTACTTAGGTACGTAATACTATAAAAGTCCACCAACTTATTCTGGTCAGACCACATTTTTGTCACAAACATGTACAATTCAGCGACGTAAGTAATTACTTACAAGCAAATACTTAATGGAGAGAGTGTGTTGGGGCGGCAAACGGCATTACTTTACGTAACCCGATTACTACAAATGCGGGATTCAATACACGCGCCTACTGATGCGGACAATCCCTTGTATAGGCAACCCAACTGTAATTTTCACTAATATACATATAAGTACACTATACACACATATGTAAATAGCTTTAATACTTGCAAGTAGTAGAGGTTTCATTATTTATTTATTTTTTCATGTACTTACATTTCATAGGACATCAAAGGAAAGAATATGTATAAGTTATGTTGTATGTTCTGCTTATTTCCAAAACAAACTCTTTCAGCACAACCCGGAATGGAGACACTAGAATTGATTAAGTTTGCACAATCTTGGGGAAATTGTCAGCAATTATTTATTAATTACTTAATAGCTGACCTGGCAGCCTCCATACAACACGGCCTTTGGGTTGTTCTACAAGAAATTTCACATTCAAATCTTTATATCACCTAACTTTAAAAAATACTCATTGAATGCAATATTTTTCTCTATAGCAGCAGTTCGATTTCAATAGTTTGGCTGATCTCTTAGTAATTATCTTGTCAATAGCGCCACCTACCGATTCCAATTCTGAATCTAAATAAACCATCCAAAGTCCCACTGAAACACACAAAGAAAACATCAAAATCAGTCCAAACTTTTAGAATGAGTTCAATGACACACACGGACGGTTTTAATATAAGTATAAATATTTTTTGGAAATTTAAGGGACTATAATGGGAAGGTAAAAGCTTGATTATAAATGGTGTTACATTGTGTAAAACTCTTTATCCGATTTAGGTACTGAAATCTTGGAATTTATTCTTCTCGGCTTCAAGTTTGCTCTCTAGCAAGTCCAATATTTCTGTGGATGTAGACGCGCTATAGCTAGGAAATACAATAAAATTATCGATATCTGTACATGAGGGATATTTGAGAAAACCTGTTACCTAATGGGGATAATTGGTTAAAAGGGGTTTATGAGGTCAAAAATGGGCTACTTAAAACATGGTCTTAAACAAAAGGCGTAAAAAGAGTTCTCCTTCAGGGCCGACGTTGTATTGGCGACTCCCCTGGTGCTGTTCGCGTCTAGGCGACCATAACCACTTACCACCAGATGGCTCATCTGCTATTTCGTCAGCTCTTCAAGCCATAAAAGTAATGAATTACGTGTGACATAATTTACGGATCGTCCCTAAGCTGGAATCGGCAAACCCGCGTCATTACCAATCGAGCTGACAATGTACAAGTTAATACTTGCCGAGCATTGTCGAGGCTTACCGATTTCCAGGTTCGCTTTTAATATAATTGTGTTGAGTTTATCTGTTGTCGGATTACGAACGGGGATTACAAACGCCCGGCGGGCCGCTCAAATTGAATTGTAATATGCTACCGTTATTAATAACGCTAAACTTTCTGTAGGGCTGCCAGTCGCGATACATACGACGACGCTGCCCTTATTGGGGCGCGGTAGAATACTGGTCATCGTAATAGGTAACAGAAGACGACCCTAGCTTAGTGTTAGGGCTCGAGCCGGCTACCTGGCTACCACCCTCTAGCAATAGTCAGTCTCCAAACGACTTGTCGTGGTCTGGCTGGGAGCTTGAGACTCTTGAGAGCCAGCGCTTTCTTTCTCCTTTGGTCTTTCTTGACCCGCAACGCATTGGTGATGCCTTTGGTGTTGCCGATATTCATAGGCTATTAAAAAAAACGAATATGTGCAATTCACACGTGGTAGAAGTGAAACTTCAAAAAACGAATACTGTCAGTCCAAATATTGATGTTTTGCTTTGGTTAGGTAAGCCGCCATTTGCCGTAAAAGGTATTGCTCTAAGACCCCGACCTTAGAGCACGCAAGCGGATAATGCTTCCTATCTCATTTTCTCCCACGCTAAAATGTGTCGCTTTTTCGTTTCATCGACTCTCAAATCACAACGATGCTATAGAAGTTTTCACTTCAGCTCTTAGCTTTCTTCTGCGGCTTCGTCGAAAAATTTATAAAACACTTCACGGATCACGGTCTATTTTAGAAAAAGAAGCCAGTCAGGCCGGTAAAATACCTTACACGTTTGACACGTTTTTGACACATTTTATATACGAAATGTGTCAAACTATTCAAACACGACGTAATTAAAACTTTTATAAATTAGCAGCCTTGGGATTGGGACCCAGGTTGATTAACTCTAGCCCATAATTGGGATTGACATAATCATAACGTACGTAGGGGATCTGTATTATCGCGCTGCTAAAAAAGAACAATTCATATAATTAATCGGAAATCGCTAATTATTTTCCAAATTCAACTAATGTTGGAAGATAAAAAATAACTATTCTGTCAATCAGTACGCATTGTTGCAACTACAACGTAAGTAAAGATAACATCGACATTATTCGACAACCCTGCACGTTAACCCTACCGGGATACAATCGCCTATATCCGCTGGAGCGCGTCATTTTTTTCCACAAATTTTAAACGTCTCCCTCGTATTCCGCGAATCAGCCATATTTGTACAATAACTGCCCGCCCGGGATACCCCACAATGCCTTTTTGTTTAACGACGTCTTTCTATTGCGACGACGCGTGCCCGGTTTTTTCAATGCCCATTTTGCCCGACGTACGTATCGGCGCAATTTAGGGTTTATACGAAAACATGGTACATTAATCACGTGGATTGAATCGAAATAACAAGCTTCGAATGTCGTTTTTGTGCAATTATCTAATGGAAAAGTTCTTAAGGTGTTTCTATTTGTAATTCTAAAAATAAAATTGAAAAATATATGACATCGTCCAGGTGGGAGGAGATTCTACAAACGTGACAGGGACGGGGGGAGGGGGTAAAAATCTTAAAAGTGTGACGTAATTTATGGATTGCCAGTTACATCACGACTGAACCGCAGCTCAGCGTAGCCGCTGTAGGTAAGATCATAAGACTCGGACTAAAGCAGTAAAATAACATTAAACTTTGAACTGGGACGACCGCCGTCGACTACGTATGGGTAGATAAAATAGCTCGCTCATAAAAATGTATGAAGCGACAAGATGGGCAGATAACAAGAGGCGGCAGCGACCACGGAACATAAAAAATTGTTTCCTTGCCTTCCCCACCCTGTTATTCCGCCCGGACGGTAATTTTGACAAATGAACGTATTTGTTATATTTACAAAAGGAGGATGTTTCGCGAAAACAAAGTAACATTCTGCTGAACCATGTTCTTATTGGAAGGGCCTGGGGAATACGATTTATTTTGGGGCAACTGTCAAGTTTTTAAATCCAAACTTAATGTCATATTAAGTAAAGCTTACATCAATTAAGGCTCGTCTAATACCTAAAAATGTGAACCGATAAATAATTTTTCATACTTATGATACAGCTTAGGGAACGTATCCATATTACGTGACCCGTTTTTACAATTTTTTAACCCCCTCCTCTGACCTCCTTGGTGACCACCCTCGCGTTTTCACATAATACCTAATTCAGAAGTGTGGTTTAAATATTTTTTTGCAAACAGAAAGTGACGCCCAGAATGCGCACATAGCTATGTATGCATGTACACTACTACAAGCTAAAATATTATCAAGAAAACAGGCATTGACTTATTCCTACTATACGTCAATGCTAACAGGAACTTCTGTGACTATAGTAGAAGTATTCTTTTTTTTTATTCGCATTTCGTTTGAGCGCTGAGGAAATGTCAATTCAAGCAACAAAACTCGCACATCTCGTGAAGATAGCGAAAATTAAAAATAACGATGGCATTCCTATGGGGAAGTACTTAGTGCAACACCTTAAAATTTCAATAGAATTTGGGCAATGTTTCTTGTGTATTGTGTATCTGTGGTGAACCAAAGTGGCTAAATAGGTACTTACGGCTAAATAGGTAATATTTACTTACATAAATGTGATAAACGATTTTCATTTCAAATTATTATTAATTAGTAAGTAAGCAATACTTATTTATTCACATTGTAATTCAACAAATAATTATGTGTAGGTACTAATTATAGTTAGGTAAATCACCTCTTGAGTTCTATACTTAAATATTTATTTATTTGACCTGCTCCCATGACAGTACCTACTACCTACCCTTAAAAAAATTATAAAAAAAGTTTTGTACGACGTCGTATGCGGTGTAATTTTTGCGGTATGAAACAGATTCGATACCAAATAACAATTGGATAATAAATAAAATTTATCATGTACCTAGGTTCTGTAAAAAAATTATAATTACTGTTTTGACAGTATTGTACAACTACAATTATTGCAATAAATAAATATCTTCCTAATATATAAAACAGCAAAAACAACCTTACATCAATAAAATGAAAGAAACTAGTTTTATAACGCCTGAAATAAACGAAGGGCAATGTTTTGGGTGCGCGTATTTATAGGCGTAGATTAACCGAAGTATTACTTATCTACTTTGTGCCGAAGCGAAGCCAGGGCGGGCTTAACCAACTTCAAAGTTATTGTTCGATGCCTGTATTTTTTTATGTATATCCAGCGATTTCTCGTGGGTTCTTGTCATGTGGTCCCGTTTAAATTTGAGCGAGATCTGACGAGCAGTTTTTGAGTTTTCCCTAACAAAACGCATTTAATTGACAGTCGGAGTCAATTAAATGCGTTTTATTAGTAATAACGTTGATGATGTTGTCATTTGATTAGTTATCGATGTTGGAGTCGGTTTTTTGTTTAGTTAAACTTATTACATTTACGTTAACACGGTACTCAAATACTTGTTTCAGATTAAATTAAAAGCCCATCAATATTTTAAAGCATATTTATTAATTTCAAAAATAACTAGTACATAATCACGCAATAGTTCTAACTTCATAATATGCTATGAGAAAATACACAATCTAATAGCGGCAGACAGGTCACGACCATTACAAGATAAAACTAATATTTCGTTCAATTCAGTTCCGATAGATAACTTTGTCATCCCTAATATATACTTTAATTTTATTATATAATTATTACAATGATAATCTACCTACTTATACACTAATAATTTTTCATCGATATTGCGTTTATTACCATCTATTACACGTAAAATAACGTTTTACATTTTTATCATTTTCATTATCATATACAATTTAAATACACAGTTTTGAACCCATTTTCGTTTACGATCTACGCAAATAAAAAATCGGCAAAATTTAAATGTAGGTACCTATAACAGATGGTAATAACATAAACAGTTTTAAATCCAGTGACACGACGCACAATGATATCTAAAGTAAATGTTTATATTAAAATTGTATGGCTATAAAGTTGCTAAGTATACGTATACAAAACACTAGGCGCCCACAGTACACTAAAATATAAAACAGGACTAGTCGAAGACATTTAAGCAAATAGGACACAGTAGAGCCGTGTCGCACTGGCGTAATGTTTCAAATACAATAACTTATCCATACCAATACCTGCAACTCAGTTACATATATTATGAGGTTATGAAATATAATGTTTGTTCTAACACTTTTTGTCACAATGTACAAGATTCGTAGACAACACGTTGTTAGTAACACGTCACAGGGGGGGCCATCCTTAACTCACGTCACACTGATTTCATGTTTTTTGGAGTAAATCGTAGCGTCGTCACAAATGTGTGACCCCAAATCCGGTGATATCACATTTTTGCATTTTTAATAGTTTTGTGTTGAAGTTTCTCCGTTCAGAGTTTTAGCATTTGAGATTTATACATTTGATGTCACAAAGCTTATGACCTGTCTACCCCTCCTGTCACACGATGTCACACGCCCCCCTAAATGTGTGACGTAATTTATGAATGGCCCATAACTTTACGTGTGACGTCACTACGCTTACTTCCTTCTTGCATTCGTTTGGGAAACATACAAAATATTGTGTGAAACGGCCTCGCGTGTCCGTGTTCGACAAATACACAATTATTAAAAGCGTATATCATTTGGCGCATCAAACAACGCTTAGAAACCCAACGGGACAGAGATGGAACATACATTTTCTACGTATTGTAGACCTTCACATCCCTCACACAGAAACACTGCGCAAATACGAGGTCTCGTTATAGCAATTTAAAACAGCCATTTCTGACAAATTATTTTTCAGAATACATAAATATTACTTGAGCTGTTATATACCATGTTATGATTTAAACAAAACACCGTTACTATACCAATTTGTTCCAATAATTCAACACATGAACATTAATTACCAAATGCCTAATGTATTAGTTTAAATTTAACATTTTACCAAAAATAGTCAACATTATCAAATTACGATGAAGTAGAACAAAAATATGCCAATTTTAATTACTGTTACCACAGTAACAAAGCTATAAGGGAAAATGTTATCACGGTTTAACATTTTGACTTATTATTAGTATGGACGTCGGGTTTCATACTAAAATCGCGAAAAAAATGTCCCAGTCACAGCCATCGCAAGAATAGAAATGTTAACAACGTGATTTATACACTAAAACCATTAGATCACGGTTTAATTTCTATTGCAGTCGATTGTAGCTGTTTTTGAGTTAGCTCATTTGGCTCGGACATTTTTTAGCGCGGACCCGACGTCCATAGAAATAATCAGTCAATGAAAATATACTTTAGTTTTCATATTCAACTACCACATAGCTCAACTATCCAGAGGTTGTTATTCGATCATTGTACTCGTACATAGCTACTCAGGCCCAACCTGTACCCTCTGCCCACTGCCCCGTCAGCTACAAAAACGACATAGTATTAATTCTATATAGGGGCTGTTCAAGTGTTACGTAAGCAGATTTTTTGCAATTTTTAACGCCCCCGCCCCCCTCGTCTCTTACCCCTCCCCCCCATGGTTACGTAAACATTGGTACTTGCATTCAATGGTTTCTTTATTGATTCAAAAGAATTTTGAGAAAATATGCTGACGTAATCACCATCTAGACTCCCCCACCCCCCATGTCATAAAAAATAAGCAAAGCAAAACCCCCCCGCCCCCCTGTTGTGCTTACGTAATAGTTGAATGACCCCGTAATTACGTAAACAAATTTGAGCGCTATTGGTCGACAAGTCATGTTAAATTTGTGACACTAAAAGTACAACCACGATAATATACTTCAAATACGAATACGTAAGCCCCCTCACCTCACATAGACCCCTTCGCGTATTCCTTTGAAATAAATAAATAACGCTACACAGTCTCTATTGTACTACAGTTTGATATAATAGCCACACATAGTAAGTCTGTACTATTTCTATGACTACTTCGAGTATATTTAATATCAAAAATTAATAAAAATAAAATCGTATTTTTATTTGCATTCAAAGTTCAATAATTTGTATTAGACAATACTTTACAGATGTGGACGACATTGCTGAGAAGTTGTCTTATTTATTACTAGAGATTTATATAGATTAGATAGATAGATTTAGATAATATATTTTTTAGATAATATATTTCGGATAATTCAAACTATATCTTTATAAATTATAGCCTATATGTTATTTTGATGTGTAAGCTATATTATTACAAAGTTTGCTCAAAATCCATTCCTACTGAATGGATTTTGAGCAAACTTTTTGCGTGAAAGAGTAACAAACATTCATACATCCTCACAATCTTTCGCATTTATAATATTAGTAGGACTAACATATTTTTTAATGATAATATATATAGTGTCAATTATTGCACCATTATTAATGATTTACATTACGATTTTTGTACTAAGGTGTCAAGATTGAATGATCATCCAAGTTACGCAAAGGGGGATTGCGGGTGGGGGTGGTTTAATCATATTTCACACTCGAAATTATTACATACATATTGTTTTAATGAAATATATTTATTATGTATTTAGTAAAAATATTTGAGTTCTAATTACTCGGGGTATAGGTTTTAACTTTTATTACATTTCTATTATTTAAATCACTTCACTAATAATTAATTTGTTTTCATATAATTCTAACTCATTACTTTTATCCGACAGAGAATAATTAACATTTTAATCAATCTATTAAGACAGCACATTTAATGAATTCTATGTTAACACATTGAGGCAAATTTCGTTATTTATAATACACTAACTGTACCCGCGACTTCGTCCGCGTGGAATTTAACAAAAAAGTTATTAAATTTCTAAAATAAAAGGATCCCAAGTTACTCCTTATTACATCAGCTATCTGCCAGTGAAAATGATCAAAATCGGACCAGACACACAGACAAAAATTGTAAAAAATGTTATTTTGGTATAATTATATATCCATAATTAATATGCATTTGTAAAAAGCGGTTATTTTTGTATTACAAACAGACACTCCAATTATATGTACAGATTTTGGATCACTCTATTTCTCGATATAAATAATAGTAAAGTATGTATTACAAAATAGAATAGAAAAAAGAATAGGAAAATTTTTCAGAAAGGGAAAAAGATAAAATACAAAACTGAATTTAAAATTTGCAACGGATATTTAAAAATTATTGCTGAACACAGCATGTCTACAGGATTCCAATGCTATTATTGATTCAAAAGCAGTTACACAAAAAAAAAATTTAACAAAAACTTATAACAGTGCTATCAATATTAGTCCAATGCAATATACACGTTTCCAAGTTATTTTTTCACGGCGGTGGTACTGTTTATAAATAGCCTCAAAATAATAAAAAAAAATCATTGATTTATTATTTCATTATTCACCTAATGTCATCTGTAAATACTGACGTCCAAAGGTCAACTTAATTTTTTACACAATGGCCTTGGATGTCATCCTTTTAGCATTAATTTATGTGCCATCAAAATTGACTGACAAATTATTACGTACTAAGCATTGCCTACAAAATGCAATCACAAGTGCGGTCTCACTGACCTCTATCAGTATCACAAGAGGTCTGTAAACCGAAACCATAACGATAATGCAGATTAAACCCGTTAACCAATTAAATTCACATAAAGTCAAAAACGTAATCAAATCAAAAATCATAAAAGAAAATCCGATATGATACGGTTTCATCCACCGTGTCGCCGTAAACTAAATGTATAAAAACGAATCGTAGCAACGTCCACGTCATATTAACTACAGAGATCTTTACAAGCACGAGGAACTAATGCCAAACATAGACCACTGATGCCTTGATGGTATTCAATTAAGTGACCATGGTCACACGACCACCATAACCGCCCTCCAGACTTACAGTTTCAACATTTGATTTCGACTGTACATCAACTCACGTACATAATGAATATATTATCTGTGTGTTAAATGTGTTTACGTCATGACTTGCCACACAAAAATTTGCCAAATCTGATCGACGAGGCAGTTTTCTGCTCTGAACATTCAATTTTAACTACAGATCGATTTATTAAAAAGTTAATTAGTTTCTAGTTTTGCATAATTATAGTGTAAAAATTTAAGTGAAAAATCCAACTACACAAATAACTGTAGGTCTGGAGGCCGCATTAATCTATCACTACAACCGAGTAGTAAAACGCGACAAACTATCGAATGGCAATCGCAACAATACACTTTAAAACTATTTTGTGATACGTCAGTTCAGAGCAAAACATCATTTTTTCTACATGAAAAATATCTAAACGCGTCACGCTACTAAGTAACTTTGAAGTACGTTTCTACGATATAAGTACTATTGAAATGGTACACAACATTTGACTCACGACTCCGGACTTACCACAACTCCAGACTTAACATGAGTCTGGATTATATTGTTAAAGTCATAGTACTGGGAACAAAATCGTGTGGACTATCTAAACATTGAATGTCACAAGACCCCGTACTTCACTGTCCAGTCTCAAAATGGTTCCGGACTAAGTCGTACAAGTCATACCAAAGAACCGGGTACAGATCCTCTGGACTAAACACCATATTCCGCTCGGGGCTCTCACAATATCGTAGCACAATTACTGACCATTCGATAGCCACTTAACGGTAAAGGTCTAACCTTCTTCGGTGAAGGTCTTAACGGTAAAGACCTTCGACCACTAGTGCGTAATGATGGTGGAGTGTAGGCAGGTGGGCACCGCGTGTCTGTAGGGCAGCCTGTAGTTCTTGACGGTGCGCGCCGCGAGACACTTGAGGGTGGTGTATTTGAGGGGGTTCACGATCGAGGAGAGGCTCTGCGAGGTTTGCTTGAGGATGTCCTCGGGGGTTTCGCCCTCGTAGTTGACCGTGTCGATGTGGGCGCCGTGGGCGAGCAGCTCGCGCACTACGTCCGCTGGGCACGGATTTAGCTGAAAAAGAAATTAATAAATAAATATAATTATTAAAAAAAATTGTTCATTTTACATGGACCAGTAATAAAAAGAGAACGTAGTCGAAGTCAATTAAAAACGCATTATTAGTGACAACTCAAACTTTTCAGATCTAATTTTTGTAATAACGCCATCTAGGCACTGTCATCTGAACTAATATAATACATTGTAAATCAGCGCTGTACTGTGCTATCTAGTTACAAAACAGTACAGTACAGTACAGTACACCACCATTAAAAACGAAATTCTGGCATTTCGTTATGTGACGATTTCTACAAAATCGCACAATCCGTAAGCCGCGTTAAAGAACTACGTTCCAAAAAATACAAAAAAATCTAAATGTGTGCAAATCACACGTGCTAACAGTGAAGAATTAAAAAAACGAATACTGTCAGTCCAAACATTGACGTTTTGCTTCGCTTACGCAAGCCGCCATTTTCGTTTCGCGTTTCATTTCATTCGCGCGTCATTTCCGTTCCGTCGAACTCCGAATCGCAACGATACACACCTTGCAGGCGAGATGCAGCGGCGTGTTCCCGTCGGCGTCGCGCGCGTCCGGCCGCGCGCCGAGCCGCAGCACGAGCGCGACGAGCGCGGGGCAGCACGGGCGCGCGTCGCCCGGCGCCGGCAGCCACGCGCCCGCGCCGCGCGCGCCGCGCCCCTCCGCCGAGCACGCCACGTGCAGCGGCGAGCGCCCCTGCCGCACCTGGGGGGACGACAACGGAACAACGTTAACATTTTTAGCGTCTTTATACGAATATAACTGGGAAAAAGCTGAGCTTTGTGACGGGTCGCGGAGTTTTTCTAATGGGTAATAATTTTAAGGGCTATTCAGTAGATTAACTACGATGTACATAATTATTTGAGTATTAAGTTTAGTTCTGTTGTAGGGATGTTAACTCTTTGTTTTTCTAACAGATGGCGTTAGTAATACAATAACATTATATCCAATGAATACAAAATGGTTAATGTTAATTTTCCTTAAGGTTATAAAATTGTATTTTTTTGTCAGATAACACATCTAATTGTGAAGTTAAATTACTATGTTAAAGCACACATCTATAGGCGTGATAGTTTTTCAGTAAACTGTACCAAGAATTGTCTCAAATTATGGGATAATGATAGGGCTCGCTTTGCTCACTCTCATCACTTCATCAATCAGTTTCATGATTCATAACCCTCTTATCACACGACGTCATTTTGTTAATCAACCCGTTAACGCGTCCAGTATTAATCACCATCGTTCATCTAACCAAAACCGTATCCACCGCCCGCCCAACACCAACCGCACCCACCTTGACGTCCAACTTGACGAGCGCGTACACCGCGCGGTGTATCCGGCCCGCGTCCTCTTGCGTGCAGTCCGGCTGGTCGAGCAGGCGCGCCATCAACGCGGCGAGGTGCAGCGCGATGACGAGCACGCGCTGCAGCGTGGTGAGCGTCTGCTCGCGGTCGATGGTCAGCTTGGAGGTGAGCAGCTCCGTGCCGCGGTCGATTTCGGACAGCGCCTTCCTGAACACGGGGTCGATGTCCTCGAATGTCACCGGTGGGACGATGCGGCCTGGAATACGTGTTGTCCATGTGTAACTTCTATATCGGTTTGTTGCCGCGTGGCGACGCATGCCGTGGCGACGCGTCGCCATGATGTATGTTTGTAATTTATAACTTTCGTATTTAATTAATATAAATTGTTAATGTTTTATTTTTCATTTTGCCATATTTATTTGCTGTCGTAAACTATTTTTTGTGCATATAACTTGCATAAAATAATAACGATGTTTTTTCCAGGCGTCCGGCGCGTGTCATTCTTTTTTTGTAAATATACATACATACATTAAGTGTGATAGATGGAATGTTAAGATGATAGATTGTGAAGCGGATTTTGAGCGGAAAATTATATTATTTACAATAATATACACGCGGGCCGTATTTTCACTCATTCAATAAAGACACAATTATACTGAGTTAGTCAGCGGTTAGTCTAAGACAAGTTAGTTAGTCTAACTCTGGCTAATTCTAAGACTAACCGCACACCAACAACATAATTGATAATTAACTGTCAATATCATCATCAAAAAGAAAACACGGCCCACACACATAATATCCCTCAACAGAAAGCCAAAGCCCGCAGCGCACCAACCTCTGAGCGGCGGGCGCGCGCGCTCGGCGAGCATGTACGAGAACAGCTCCGCAAAGCTGTAGAGGCTGGACTGCGTGAGCGGCGACAGCGGCGGCAGCACCGCGCGCTGCATGTCCAGCGCGTGGTGCCACAGCTGCCGGCAGCGCGCGAAGCGGCCCGCGTCCGCGTACACCGCGCCGCGGTACCGCACGTAGTACGACGTGTCCGGGTGGGCGGGGCCTGCGACACGCGCACGGCACACGTTACACACGTAGGGGAAAAACATTTGAGATTGTCAAATCTCCACGTAGAGGAAAACGTCACCTGCCTATTTATTTATTTATTTATTTATTTATTTAGTGCGAGAAATAATACTAAATCACAAATGAAATATCGTAAAGTCGATGTTTTACTTTTTACTTAGGGACACAAATTTTATACGCGTACGCTTTTTAATCAACTTCAAAAAAGGAGGACGTTCTCAATTCGACCGTATTTAAGTGTGTTCGAGAATAACTTCGTCGTTTATGATCCGATTTTGATAATTCTTTTCTTGTTGGAAAGGAGATATATAAGGAAACTAGAATCTGATGATGGCATCCCAGAGAAATCGAGGGGAACCTTCGAAAATCGTAGTGGCGACTAGAGGGTATGTTAATTTTTTTGAACGAACGTACTTCCGAGGTGACGTACGTACGAGGGAAGTACGTCATCACGACTCACCGAGTATCCTCTCCCTGATGACGAGCGCTTGCATCCGCATCGCGTCGGGGTCCGCCAGGATCTCGTCCAACTGCTGCGCGTTGCTCGGCTCCACCGCATAGTCATACGCCTCTATACGCGGCATGTCTTTGGGTTTGGGAATCGGCTCGCAGTCGTATGGAAATCTGAAAGAAGAAAGAAAGAAAATGTTTTTTATTTCGTCCGTCATTATACTACTGGAAGAGATGCAAAAAATGTAATAGAATTTATAAATATAATGTTGACGAAAAGGAACTTACGCCGCAAATTTTGGGCGTAAACGCTAAGCGTTATGGTAGTAAGCATTATGTACATCATGAAACTTGTCTATAAATCGTCAATTCTAAGCCATACCATAATAGATCTTTGAGTGCCGGTGATGGGTGAAAGTTTAGTTTAGGTCTGATAGTCCTCTAAAGCAAACCAAAGAGGCATTGTTTTCCGGTTGTGTCCATACGAGATATAGAAACCTTTCCATAAACTTCCATTAACTTTCCAGCCGAAGGGGATTTAGCGTTAAGAATGTCTCGTTGGTTCTAGTCCGTACATAATGTTTGGAGATGTTCTCCCGACGGGTACAACCAAATGCTCCAATACTCCGTGTCTAAATTCTAATCTACCAAAACAAGATTTATCATAACGATATTCACCTATCGTCCATAGCTCTCTTCCACAAGGCAAGCGCTCCGACCATATCCCGTCTCTTGTCCACATACGTCGCACCTAGCAGTTCCAACGCATCTATCCTCTGCTGCCTGGTCACCAGACCGTAATCTGCGTTAATTAAATGCTCCACTATGTGTGTGTGACCCGTCACCGACGCAGCTAGCAGGGGGGTCATACCTGGAAGGAACGTTAAGGATTCACTTCAGTATTTTGTAGGCGAGATGGATATGAAAAATTATGTCATTTTCTGGATTTTACACAAGTGGCTGAAAAGTGCCAACTTAGGCAGTTTCTATGACCTCTGTTAACTGTAAGAGATGTTTGACAAACGCCAGACAATAAGAAACTGGTAAAGATTATGATGAGTTCAAGATTTCTTTAGAGGGTATTGGCTACGTGACGAAAACCCAGGACCTCACCTCCACCACTGTGACCAAGCGTGGTATTTTTGAAGAAACCCCTTGGGCGGGTCACGTTGTATGGGTACATTTCCTTACCATCAGATAGTTTTTTTGGGGTTTTATACGGGAAAGTCGAATCACTCACCATATGAGTCAACATCCATCGTCGCGCCATACCCCAACAGCATCTTGAGAATGTGCAGCGATCCGCTCTCAGCGCAGTCGTGTAGCGCCGTATTGCCTTTGACACTCTTCCTGTTAACGTCTGCGTTCAGCGACAGAAGATACTTGGCGATTCTAATGTGTCCCTTGTAGCACGCGATCATCAGACACGTGTGACCGTGTCTATTCGCTATTTCTATGTCTGGAAATAAACATCCTTCCTTAAAGAACATGATGAATATGTCGAGCGTGTAGGAGTAATAGAAAATATAGACTGGTAATAACCCTTGGGCACGCTCGAGTTTGGTGCCCTTTTAGAAGGTTTTAATATTTTTAAAACACAACGTACAACAAGTTGTACGTTACGTAGGCTATCACTGCTGTAAACATTAAGTCGGAGATGGCCAAAATGTAATTACGCCTAGAGACCCGGAAATGCCCGAGCGAGCGCCTTTCAAAAAGGTAGTTACAGCGTTCTTGGCGGGGGCATTCCCATGCCTCCAGAGGTAACCGTGATCTATAACCATGATTACATTCTGGGTAAAAAGCACCAAATGAAGAATGTACCCGCGCCATTCTCGACCAGGAACTTGACGATGTCGTGGTGACCGTCGAAGCAGGCGGCGCGCAGCGGCGTGCTGTGCGTGCGCGTGGTGGAGTTGACGTTCGCGCCCGCGCGGACCAGCAGCCTCACCAGCGGCAGGTGGCCCGCCGCCGCCGCGCACCACAGCGGCGGGGCGCCCTCTATCGTCTCCCCGTCGAACGTCACTGTAACGGTACAGATTAATATCATTTATCTGCTAATGAATAGGATTCGCTTGGGCTGCCAATGCAAATGTATCAAGATAAGTCAGGACTATAAGATTATGTACGACGTACAAGTAAATTAGTATTTCATTATTTTAATTTAAACTTATATCATCCCGGACACTAAACATTATAAATGCAAACGGGTACTCAATATTTTAAATTGTTTTACCGATTTGTATGGATCATGGTCACTGTCTACTTATGACCATGATCTATGCAACTGGGTCGATACACACGTTTGAATTTAAATTTAAAATACGTATGTTTTATTTAAAAATTACGTTGTAAAATGATACATTGCATTCCATAAATTATACTTCCGGTTATATATGTCACACACACACCCTTTGTATGAGTTCGAGTGCAATTTAGGTTTAATGAACTTGAGTGACCGAGGTGAAGAGAACTTAAAAGTTTATAGGTCAAACTCAACTGCTTTTGTTTCGTAAGAAAATGTTATAGTACTACTTAAGTATTGCTTCTTTGTTAGCTTTTACAAATGGCATTAAATGAGTCATATTTAACAGGAACCTAATAAACATCAATGGCCCAGTCAGACCGAGAAATCCTTTATCCCTTATTCTCAGAAAGCTTTCTTACAACAAGGTGTACCTATAAAAATACACCTCAGAGGTTAAGTTTTTCACCACTTCTAAAGTACTAACCATATAAAATATACTGAAAAAATAACACCTCCGAATAAAGATTACTTGGAGTAAACACCCAATGAATCTAAGAAAAGTATTTTCTTAGAACTAACAGAACATACTATTAATGAATAATAACGATCCATTAAAATGAATTTACATACATAATATATCAAAAACAAATCGAGTGTAAGTTCAACGTGGTAGAAGTGAAACTTTATTTTCTGGTTAATTTTTAAGATAATGAGATGAATACAATAAATAAAGGAGGTGGTAATCAGAAAGAGAGACAGAAAGAGTGCGCGACTGATCGACAACTTTTATTGATTGGAGTAGGAACGAAAGAAGGAAGAGAGAAAGAGAAAGAAAGAGACAGAGAGAGAAGTTTTTAAAATAATTGGCCACGTTTTAAGTCCAGAATGGGCTATTGTTACCTCATTCTCTCTTAGCCTAAACCCTATAAATACATTAATTATAGGAGTCCCTTTTTCGTTACACTTTTTCTTTTCATAAAATCAAATTCACACCGTCCCAAAAGAAACTTCACTTCGAAAATGACCATATTTCAACTTAAAAATAACCAACCAATATGAAACCAATAATCCAAGTATGGATGACCATGGAATTCAGTAACAGTATTCGCATTAGTCGGCTAAGCGTGAAACAACAAAATCGACAGCATCTTATTTTAAAACCATCAATCTGTCAACGAGGAAAATAGCGCGAACAATAAGACACTGAAAAGAAAACGACAGCATCGTAACTAATAACAGTGTAGATTTCATCCACAGCTCTTCATTTGCCAAATCTATTCAGGATGGGGCGGGGAGTTAATCGCGCTTTTCGAAGACTAGTTTTCTCTGCCACAAGAAAGGTCTGGTTATTAATAGAGACAAGTTCCGATTGACTAAGATGACAGTGTCACTCTTATTTTCTATTTTTCGGGCTTTCGTTCGCCAAGGGTGGCCCCAACAGAACCTAATATGCCTCTGCTGTCTGTCACATGGCTATATCTCTTGAGGAAATGCATAATTATGTGCATGGGTACACACCTGAAAGTTTCACAGAATGCGTGTTACTGTGCCCGCTATCACGTAGTCCGATGCGTATTGATATTTGCTATTGTTCGTGATTTATACCCCACTTAAGTTCGTCGACTTTTATTTTTTCTTTTTCGCTATATCATCCGTAAACCGCCTCTACAGACAACCATTTTTTACAAGCTTTTATTTTACATGCAATGCTTGTTTCGGGTAAAATCTGGAAAGCTGAATTATAACAACTTCCTCACTTACTCTACGGACTTTAAATTTTGCATATTGCTTACTTCCTATGGAAATGCACTTTTATGACAAGCATGAGCGGACACTACGCTCAAGATTGGTTACAGACCAAGGCACTCCTCAACGGTTAAGTGCACAATGACTTAATTTATTGATTACCATTTTAAAAGCGTATTTCTAGTGTTTCAAATAATTCAATGTAGGTACAGAGAAGACAAGATGTTTTTACGTTTCCACTACACGCACAGATGAAGTGGCGTGATGCCAAAAGACTGACGCAGGAGGAAAGCGGGCGCGAGCGGTGACGATTACAATGTTGACCTTGGACGTTTCGAAATGCGAAATACGAGCCCGCTGTGATTAACCCACAGCTTTCTTCTACAGCTGAGACGTTTCCGCGTAACAAAACATTGCCGTTTTTCATTGAAGAGCAATGAATTTCATTATCACAGTCTTGTCGATGGATAACCCTCGTATGGCGCAATAGTCAACACGGATTGCCGTCCAAAAAGAGGTTGTTTTCCTGACTGTTGTGTTTTTTTTTTATTGCTTGGTATAGCACTTGTTCACACCCGACACATTTTGGTGGTAAGGTTGCTTACAGACACCTTTTCGCGCGTATACAATAACGATAATTGTAAACATGCCATTTTAGTTGTAGTGGCTTCATGCGTAAGGTACTGACTGATACGATAAGATCGATGAGGCGTGTCTAAATCCTAATAGCCTAGCTACACCGTAGCGTGGCATTAAGGCGGTTATAAATACAAGCGCGAAACGTAGAACATATAATATAGGAAGCCGGCATAAGACATGCCGGCTTCCCATATTTAACGAATGTTTAAACCGATCATTTTCGATTTAAGCCAGTAACGAGTCGTTAAAGTTTCCTTATAATCCCTTATGTCACAATGACAACATTCTGAGATCTAAGATATCTATTCCACCCGCTATACATGAAAGTCTAGTTCAGAGTTGTGCGAATATACATAAATGCATATGCATGCATGCGTGCGTGCGTGCGTGCGTGCGTGCGTGCGTGTGTGGTGTATGTGTGTGTGTGTGTGTGTGGTGTGTGTGTGCATACCTGAGCCAGGCTTTTCGATGTCTGCCTTGCACCGCTCGATCAAATACTCGGCGACGTCGTAGTGGCCGTTCCTGCACGCGATCACCAACGGCGTAGCGCCGCTCACCTTAGCACCCACCAACATGTTCAGCTCGTCTGCGGAGCGCCAACTGTGCAGGTACACCTGCGGACCAAGGGAAACGAACGATTCGATTATTTGGTTCTCGTTTACGATTCACATAATTACAAGGGAAACACGATTCAATTATTTGGTTCTCGGATACGATTCACACAATTATATTCAGACTAGCTGACCCAACGAACGTTGTTCTGCCATATAAATTTCTTGTAGTGAATGATTTGGATACATTTTATACAAAAATACTAAAAGCGCACTTAAAAATTTAGAATTTATTTAAAACAAATTAATTTACATTTTATTGTAAGAAATACTTTAATGTTATCTTTTTAGAAGAGTCATTGAATATGACAATCAGCGGTTTTAATGCTATGGTTTTGTATAATTTATCTGTACTGGATACACGTTAAAATTGAAATTCCGCAAGATTTCACGGTCGGTAACTCTATGTCACTGCCATCTAAATATAATTATGAATATTTCCGGATGTTTCTGACCGAAAAACTCTAAAGTATTTTGATGGATTTGATTTGAAATTTTTGTACGAGATATTTTAAATTAATATCTCGTGTTTTTATGAAATGTATCACTCGTCATAGTTTCCGCGTTATGTTAAATTTGAAATGTTTTTGATTGATTAAGTTTTTAATTTGACATCGTGAATACTTTATTGATATGGTAAACATGGTCACATCAAATCATGAGTGGGTTTAGTACCAAAATAAAAATAGAAAAAAAGGTTTTTTTTATGCATGCAGACAAGATTTCGACAGCTTCATTAAAACAAAATGCAAAGCACAATTAATTTTACCGTTACAAAAGTAGCGACGTAAATTAGATTTCAATACCTAATAAAGATTCTTAAGAAGTCTACTCGCTTGAAATAGCGTTACAACAGCGCATCAAATATTGACAAACACAACGAGATGAGCTCCTTAGATCGCTTAGTCAAATCGTAAGATAGTTAAGGTCATTATACACATTTGGAAGTGCACGTAGCGTTACGTACCTAATGATGTGAGCGTATTTAGTAATACGCTATCGTACGCTTTGTTACTCTGTGGTAATAGTACCATAGAGTAACAAAGCGTGATAGATTAGTGGTTAGAACTTTAGTCTCCTGCACAGACTAGCTTGGGTTCCCATTACCCATACGCCCCTCTTATTTTCCATGTTAGGTGCGCATGACTGACACTTTCTTCGATGTAGGGCAACTTCGTGAGGAAACCTACACACCTGACAGTTTTCCATGTTTTAATTACAGGTTCGTGACGCCTGCCAATCGGCACTTGGTCAGCAGGTGAGAGGAGAGCATCCATATGGGTTACGATTATTAACTTTTTATTCTGTGATAATAGCTACGAGACATTTTAAACTCGAAACAGAAATAAACTGCTCACATCTACGTCATAGTAAATCTACTCTACTCGAATAATTGCCATGTTTCTATGTCCAATATAATTATTCATCGACCCGAAGACCTTAATTTCAATTTCAACTACTTACAGTCCAAATTATACTCAATTTGCAATGTGAAATGACATCTAATGGCCTACTCAGTCGTTACTACGGCGTGCACGTAGACAATTACTGGAAATCTTACAACACTCCAATTATAATAATATTTATATATAGATGCAGACACAGTTCTCTTCTGTTTGTCAAACCATTTTCTTTCTTGGTTTTTTGTTTGATAACTACCGGAGGAGGTTTATAATAAAAATTTCGATAAAACCGCCTATTAACAATGTTACCTACTTTGTTTTTACTCCTGTATTCGTGTACAATAAAGAGTTGGGTTGTTATAATTATTATCTAAACAAATAAATAAAATTGAAGTGTCTGTTTGTAATATTAAAATAACCGCTTTTTACTAAATGCAATATGGATGTATATACGGTACATATACCAAAATATCATTTTTTTAAATTTTTGTCTGTCTGTCTGGCTAATCTCGGGAACAGCTAGACCGATTTTGACGGGACTTTCACTAGTAGTAGGGATTTATTAAAGCGATGACGAGACTATCGATAAGTGCAAAAACCAAATTAGAATAAAAATTGGTTTTTGCTATTAGAATAATAATTTCATTAGTTAACACACTCGAACTTAATAATTCATCTAAAACTACAGCAACTGGCCAGTATGGTCTTAAGCCCGACACCGAAAGGAACTTGTAATCATTACACAATACTATTATTGTTATTATCAAAAAAGGAAACATGTTCCGAAGTGAAACCCCGAGTGCGATATGCAGTTTAGCAACGCTGGCGCCGACAATGGCGCAACGCGATTCGTTGCCACATCGCTGTTTGACGCTTCTATCGGATTTCTAACAATGACGACCCCATAGCCTAGTTAAGTAGTGGCCCTGCGAAGCGGGGGTCCCGCGTTCGATTCCCGGCCGCGGCTGATCTGATGTTTATGTGACATAATTATGTAATTATGTTTGTTCTCGGGTCATTTTTGTCGGTCACATTTGCCATGGGCTACGTCGGAAAGGTGGTAACTAACCATGAAAAAGTAATAAAATAAATAAAATAATTCTTCTGTTGCCAGTAGTACGGATATAAAAATGATATCACAAAGACCCAACTCCTGGGAACAAAGATTTTATCTGTCACATTAGGGGCCGTCCGTGATTAAGTCACATGATGAGGACAATGTGACGGTAAACAAAGATGGACATCGTGTGACACGGCGGGAGGTGTGATCACATGTATAAATCACAAATGATTAACATATTCGCTCCGGCGATCGTAATTTCCTATGGAAAAAAACACAGACGTACCTATACGTGATCCGCAGCGACTGTGTTAAACTCAAATATTCAAAATTGCAAAATCGCACAAGGACAGATGACACATTTTCGACCACACATGACAAACACGGAGTCCAAAAATCGAAAAAAGAATTCATTCCGAGTAGACTGAGATGACCAATCGAAGGACAAGGACCAAACGCTCACTGCTTCAAGAATAGCCTTGACAGGGTTACCTCTGATGAAACGACATTACAATACAATCGGACGTCCACCGCGAACAGTGCCGAAACCAACCTTGTGCTGTATACCCAGTAGCCTGAACATATTATATTGATGTGTAATACATGAGTCGTCTTGAACCGAAAGTCAGGTACTAATTGACACATTGTCTTTGTCCGCGGCTCGTCTACATGGCAGTCAGAAAACTACAAAATATCGTCAAAACTATCCCACGGGAACGTATTACTGGGAATAAAGTATCCTATGTCCCAATACAGATCATGGCCTTCTCGTGTGCAAAATTTTATCGCAATCTGATAAGAATAATTTTTACATTACTTCCACTCCCTTTCACCCTCTAAATAGATGATTTCCGGTCTCAAGTTATCTAACCAAATTTCATCTAAATCTAATAGTTATAATGGTTTTCTCATAGATACCATTGTCAGAACTGGACCAAATTGAAAGGGGACACACGGGAAAAACTAGCTTTCAAATAAAAAAAAGATCATCAAAATCGGTTACATAAAAAAAATACACACAAATTGAGAACCTCCTTTTTTGAAGTCGGTTAAAAAGTCTGAATAATAAGATATGTGTAGTTATAATACAACTAAACTTCTATTGCGTATTTTGACACGTAAAGAAAGCACCGAAATTAACCTTGTGCCGTATCCAGTCGCTCGACCCCGATCGCGCACGTAACAGACGTGAGTCACTGTCGAGACGAAGGCAGCACCGAAGACAGTTGACCAATTGAGCCCATTTTTGTTATATAACCCTGGTGTCATTGCTCTTGATTTCTTAATGCGGCGCGGCGCCATCGCCGCCCGCCCGTCCGGCGAGTCGGCGATTTCGAAGAAACTGTCGCGAAAGAACTATCACGAAAGATCTTCGATTCTAACAAGGTCTTACATTAGATCAATTGCTAGCGACAGCGTTTCTTTCAATTATAATATGGGTGTCTTCATATCGAGAGTGAATAGGCTTTTACTAAGTTAGTGCGCTCTTCCATCCAAGACTACATCACCACTTACCAACAGGTGGTATTGTAGTCAAGCATTAACTTACAATTAAATTATAAAACTTACAAGGGACCTCAGTGACAATTTACCACCAGCGACACCATATACATATAATATTATACCTATGTAGAATTCCAACGGTCATTAAAAATAATTGTAAATATTTGTAAACAGGTCATAGAGAGCACCAAATATGTTGACTTGAATACAATCATTACGCATAATGACGATGGACATTATTTTTACAGCTTTAAAATTTAGTTGATGTATTCGCGTTTGTTACAACAAATACAATAAATGTATAACAATAAACGAACGAAAATTGTTAACAATTGTACTGACTTTCAACCAACTTGGAATACAAAGTTTTGAAGACTTTATATTGATTTTTTTTGTAAATTTATAATACCTAGATAAACGATTTATTATGTTACAAGCTGCCAACAAAACTGGTAGTAGGTACCTACTGGGGGTCAAACTTTGCATTCGAAATAAGTAAAAAAAAAACCAATTGACGTTAGTTGAAGTTACGTAGGCTGGCAGTTAAAGTGGAGAATCCAAAATACGTATTAACATTTTGTATTTAAATACTAATATTTTTACTATTAAGATAATTATGTAGGTTAATTAAGATAATTAGGGTATTCATACGGAATATTAAATGTAGTGTATGGGGGTGGAATTAAATAGTATTTTATTAAAATAAACACAAAATGTATAAGTATAATTATGCATTCTATATTTAAATACATTTTGTAACCTATTTTGCACTCTGATAAACATACAATTATGCAAGAGCCATACACATGCATACATATACCATTATGCACCTATCAGGATACAAAGAAGTACCTATAAATGGAAGGCGTCTGATTTCTGTCTCGTTGGCAGATCACATCAAAAGCAGGAGATGATAACAGATTGATGGTCCCATACTCAACAGTGACTTGGTAAAACTATATTTTTTTTTTTGAGATTTTCGTACGATCTTCTAATGAGCACTTCGTTTAGTTAGATTCTAGACAATTTTTTTATGAAGTTGTTAAATGCAACAAGTTCATAAAATATTGGTCTAGAATTATCGCAGTCATTAAATAACTTTTACGTATCACGGAAAATCTAGGTAGGAATTGACGTCAGTATTCACAATGGAAATAAAACCAATAAATAATCATTGAAACAGATATATTTCTTGAATGCTCAATAATTCTAAATGAAGGAACCAATTGACCTGATTAACGTGCACGTTTGAGGAGAATGGAAGACTACAGGTCTACAGCAGAGCATTAGTTACCATGGGTGAAATGAAGCTTTAAGAAAAATGTAACGTAAAAAAAATATCTGGGTTACTAGTAACGCATACAAAGTTTCAACGATTATATCACGAAGGAGTATATACTATAAATAATTAGATAATTAATAGATTAAAACATTAGTATTCATCAAGCATCCTATACAAAACCAACACGTAATCATGACAAAATTATTAGAGCAAAAAAGTAATATCGATAAAATTTAAATCAATGAAATTGTAAACCAAACCGTGAATCGATTATGTCTATAATTATTCCGTGACAAGGAAAAATGCCTTAAAAATATCTCGACGAAACGACGCCGAAGGCAATTAAAATATTGTAAAACTAGAACTCACCTTACCAGATATTCAAATTGATGAACCACAACTAGTTGATGTAACAATTTGTTATTTCTCACAAAAATTTTGTTCAAAAATGAGTGAGAGTACCGACGTACCGCCGAATTAAATAGCTCAATACACAATGAGTCGTTCGGGTGAAAATGTCCAACTTATTTCACAATTAGTATTTCGATGTAAAACAATGTGTATAAGAACTGACTCGTTGCCCTGGCTTTGCTTTTGGGATAATTTTTTTAGAAATACTGCTCGAAGGATCATGACAAAAACGAGGTACATCCAATGTAATTTTACAAATATCACAAACATTGTGCGTGGAGAATTTTTATTTTTTTATTAACACACTTATATTTTTGCTTTATTTATAAATAGCAATGGACTTTAGCAACACCAGGGAAGTCACCAACGCGTTGCCAGCCAAGAAGAAAGCGATAGACCCGCTATTTAAAGGACACCACGTCATTTCGAAAGGTTCATAGATAGGTGTGAATGCAGCCAAGAGAAGATAAAACTACAATCCAGTCGCGATAACTAAAATAAAAAAAAAAACATCCCATAAGTCTGATTAAACAGAAGTCAAATACGGCATTATTTATGCATAAGTCGACGGACGCAAATGGACAATTAGGTATTCAATTTCACAATATCGCAGGTTCAATGCCACTTGCTCAAAATAATAATGTCCAGTATTTCAGTGTCAACGCTATTACAGTGACTGACTGATAGACAACACAGCCGAAACTACTGAACGCAAGAAGCTGAAATTTGGCATGTACATACACAATTATGTTGCTTGGGCAGTGTAGGGGAGCACTAAGACTGAGATCTATAGACGATACTTAGTCTTAGCTTAGACTTACGAAAAACTTTGTTTTGCAAAGACTGCGATTTGTAATTTATGGACACGTCATGCTGAGATTGTGCTCCGCATAAGCTAAGACCGCTAATGTCATGATACCACTATTGGTTTCATTACATGCAATATACTTGCAAAGTTTTTCGTAAGTAAAGTCTGAGCTAAGGCTAAGGCCGAGATCTATAGACGATACTTAGCCTTAGCTCAGACTTTACTTACGAAAAGCTTTGCAAAGACTGCGATTTGGTATTTATATACATGACACGCTGAAATTGTGCTCAGCATAAGCTAAGAAAGACCTCTAATGTCATAATACCACTATTGGTTTCATTACATGCAATACACCTGCAAAGTTTTTCCTAAGTAAAGCTGAGCTAAGGCTAAGTATCGTCTATAGATCTCAGCCTTAGAGAGGATTTTTGGAAATTCCCCCCTAAGGGTACAAAAAAATGGCGTGTGAAGCCGCGGGGCAAAGCTAGTTACTCATAAATAACACAACATCTATTGTATATTTGTATGTAAATGATTCATTATATTACCGAAGTTTATTACTTCTATACAGGTAATTAATTGGCACCAAAACCACATTATTATGTTAATGACATAAATGACCAGCATTATTAAAAGTAATGAATTATTAAATGTATTGTATTAAACTATGTAAAATATTATTTTGACTAGGAACCGCCCTCGGTTATCACTTATACTTAACAAAAAAAAACTTAAAACCGATTTCAACTTCGACATGTAATAAAATTAGAACACCATTAACGCAGCCGAATTCAATTAAATACGCATCATTAAATTAAATAAATACGCATCATTTAATTAAATAAATACGTATCAAATACGATAGTGCTAAACTTCGTGACGTCATGGTGTCAGACTGGCGTTTTCGGTCACGGGACTGCATGCCATTTTTCGTCGAGTTTATTAATCATTACTTTTTACAATAAATAACTATGGTTTTGGTAATCTCCATAATTATTATCATGATTGATCATTAGAAACTATGATGCATCCGATTAACTATAAATCGGATGCATCATAGTTTCTAGTGAAAACAAGCCTATTGTGTTCCGGTTGGAAGGTTGGATCCGGTTACACTTTTTTGGAGGCGATGGACTTACTCCTCAAAGGTAGCAACACATCTGTGAACGAATTAGAGCGAGTCTCTTACTAACAATTACTGACTAGCCCGGCATAGCGTATTTATGTACATTTTTTGTCATGTCCATGTCCTTAAAATTACAATTTTTAATTAATCACTCGTGAAACAAAATTTAGATTAATTATGTCAAATAATGGTAATAATTATAATGCTATTTAGATGCAGTTTTTACCTGAAAGTGATTATGCATTAGATTAATCAACTGTTTATGGAGGTACATGTTGGCGAAATTATAACAATTGTTGATAATCCTAATAAAAAAACCCGAAACCACCTCAACGCCTAGCAAACACGCGACGACGATTATTTATAAATAATATTTTTAATTACCTTCTTAAGCCTCCTGAGCAGCCGCCGTTGGCGACGTAACAGCGTCTTCCCGCAGTGGCGCAATCTCTCTATCCATCGATCCATCTCTATACATCTCACCGGAACCAAGTCCCACACTGCCGCCGACATCGTCTATCACCACATCACTTATATCACGAGCTGGCACGACACTACCGATATTAATATTACTATCACTATTATATGCCTCGAGTATCAAATGCAACAATATTAATATTTCTCGATCGATCGCGCTACGTGTTTCTCCAGTCGTCCGTATATCGACTGGTCTTCACATCACTGCAGGGAAATCAATTTGATTCGATCTTTAAGTTATGACGTCCAGGTCAACAATGATGTTATGTCCGTCCCATTGTACAACGACATCGATATTATTTTTTATGATTCGTTTTTAAACTATTTGTGATATTTTATGATTTTATTTCCTTGAGAGACCTTTAGTTTTCCTCGTTATATTATTGTCAAGTACCTACTGTTTGAAATCGCTTCCGGCTACCATTATGAATCCAACCGTATAAATTCTATCGTAATCATTTTACATTAGAATTGTATGTTTTATGAAGATTTTTTTTTCTGTACTATTTTTATTTATTTATTTATTTATTTATTTATTTATCTATTTATTTTTATGCTATCTGTGGCAATAACAAGTAACCTAAAGTAGAGTAGGCTAATACGAAGTAAACTGTAAACCTGTCGAACATCAAGTTACGTTATGGCTTAAGCCACAGTTTACAACCAAGAAGAAGCGACATGAACTTCTAAGTGTCTATGAGTATTTAGTAAATAAGTCAGTTGATATTTTTGTGTTGCTTATTACTTAAGACATTTAAAGGACGCTACTCGTTTATCCTTCCTAACCATTTTATAGATCTAGGTAATCATTATAGCACAACCGTGTCGGTTGCGCATATTTTAAAGCGACAATAACTGATTAGTAAATCAACAGTTTGTTAGTAGATTGACAGCTTATTAAACTGACGTTAACAGACGCATGTATCATTTATGCCCATTAACACATTAGCAATTAGCGATGCAGTTGTTAGTTTTCACCGTTGATTTACAAATATAAAAACATGCCTTGCATACTGAGAGTTTAATCAAGTCGATGGAAATCAACTCGACAATTCTAATCATTAACATGCAATGGCGCGTCTTCGTTTGCGCTTATCATTGGCGTAAATTCATGGCCAATACTAATTTAGATTACTTCCTAGGTCACGAATGTCTGTCAGCCGGTTTGTTTAACATTTTAGCAGTATTTCTGTATTTTTATGATCATGGCCAATACCTTGTCGCTCGGACGTTATTATAACATTCATAACCTAACCCTGATAAACCAAGGACCGCGATTTGGATTTCCGGCTAGTGCCAATATTTTAATGAAAAATAAAGGTTCTTAGTAACTCGATAAATTTAGAAAATACCTACATGAATAAATAATTTTCAATTTGATTAGCAGTTCATAATTTTGTGGTTCCGTATGTCTATAACATTTACAAGGCACATACCTAACCCTAGAGCATACTGCTCGACCTAGAGTTTGTAAGCATTTGGATGTTTATGAAAAAAAAGCCAACTCAAAAAACTCTTCCATTAAAAACCTGCGAAACCAATCGAATTAGAAAAACTAAACTTGCCAACGTACCATTTCTTTTACGATCAATCGCGAAAAAATACGATACAAAATCACAATAACACAGTAGTAGTAGTAGTTAAAGCGAAGCAATCAGACTTTTTCACGAACATTAGTTAGAAGAAACTAATGAAAGTTAAAACGAAGAGTTAGTATCGATCAGCTGAACGGGGACATGTTGGAGTCACGTACCACGACAATGGACGTCGCACGCAACTCATTATTCCGAAGCCGTCGCGAGTGAAAATGTATTGCGATACTTGTAGTTCAGCACTTTCGTTCTAAATAGAGGCACTTTGTTATGGACAAAACATTTGGTTTGGAGGTTCGCTTGACCGTAGTAGTGTGCTTGCACTGTTTCTTTAAACGACATCACGTTAATACAAATTATAAACAGATCATAAATGAAGCTGAACTAAATAAATAACGCTAAAAACTCATAGGCTCACACTAGGAGTCCCTGTGTCGAGCGACGATAACACACAAAGATAAGAACAAGAACACACCCAGCAAGAACAGAAATTTAAACTCATCATTCAAAATTCCGCCTTGTGAATGAATGCCTTATGAATTGCGAATTGCCTTGCTTGGGAATCGAAACCAGGACCCTCCGAAAGGGAGTCTGGCATGGTAATTGGTAACCGTAGCGCCAATCTAAGAAGACCTAAGTATTATGTAGTTGTAAGTTGTAACCTCATTAAGTGAACACTTTCACCGCACACCAAAATAAGACGAGAGGACGCGAGAATACAAAGTGACCGATGGTTGCCGGTTACCGGTATTCGACAAAAATAGTACAAATACATACTTTGGGGGTAATGTGTTGCTTTACAAATTCGCTACTTAATAAAAAATTTAAGTACTTAACTTAGTTTTGCATTTGATGCGATAGACATAACATCTTGAGATCTATATTTCGATAGTCTTGATAACCTCTGGTTGACGTTTCTCATTAATAACCCAATTAGAAACGTAATTAATATTCCTATATAAACTTAGAATTAATCACGGATCTGATAAGGTCAACAACAATATTGTATTAGTTCTATATTTAATCTGTGTTACAAAGGATAGTCCCCTTTAAAACATAATAATTCTTCTGTATGTGTGTACGACACTGAAGTCCCACTTAACGGTTACACCGATTTTGATGTTTTTTGCGAGTCTCTGGATGGTTTAGATTCAGAATTCGAATAGGTGGCGCTGTTATCGAGATTAATTAAGAGGTCAGACAAACTATTGGAGACTTCGAAGTGCTGAAAGTCATGACTAATACCCGAAGCCCATTCCATCACCATATTATCCTGATTTGGACTTGACAGCTTTAACCGAAACTTAAAACTTTGAAACAAAATATAAGGAACACTATTCCATTACCTATGTATTTGGACTTGACGGTTTTTATTTTTCAGACGATAGACATCGACTTTTGCTTTGTAGCGCTGATCCTCGTGATTGAATTATGGCATATGTATGTATTACCAGTTGTCAATGCAAACACTATGTTTTTTCAATTTCAAAGGTAAAGACAAGACTTGTCTTTACCTACACACATTAGTTTCCTATTGAAAAAACATACACTCGTACCATAACCGATAATGCACTGTAATAGCGTAGTTAATAGGGTCATAGTTGTCTGATAACTGGGTTTACTGGCTGACGCATTGAGCGCACTAAAGCTATCAAATATTTGAACTAGTTCAGCCGAAGTTTACTCTCAAATCGTTGGTAATGTGTTGTTTAATTAAAGTATGGGTATATTAACTTAAGGTTATTTATTGATAACAATGATGACGTTATGTCGTACCATAAAGGTTTTGGTGGGTGGAAATTTCTTTGTAGTTCTATGTTGCTTGTAAAATGGTGAAGATAATAAAGAAATGAAGAAACATAACTTTTCACGTTATGTAACAACAAACACCCCGTTCCCATTGACGGATTATTACTTATCGACTACTACCTACTTACCGACAATAATAAATCTTCTACTCTAATCCTTGCGTAAACTCCCCACCGGCTAAGCCGCGAATAAGTACAGTCCACACTAAAAGTTTCCACACGACGCTTCATCTAACAACAGTTACATTAACCTCATTGAAGGCCGGCCGTACATCGTACATAATGTTATTATGTAAACAAACTGTGTCAATATCTCGCGTTGGCAATACACGGCGGATTTTATTACGACATTACGAGTTTCGGCCATACACAATTATTATTTAATACAAGCCAAATCGACGTTCGCGATTCGCAGGATGTTGAAATAGCGTGATGTCACCGCTTTTGAAATATCAGCTGGCTTGCTATTTTTCATTTCCGTATTCCGAAACGGAGAAATTATGTCGTTAAAATAGGCGAACTCTCCTACGGTTCAAAAGTACTTCTTCAGTTTTGGTGTAGCCGTAGCTCAGTTGGTAGTGACACTCCCTACGAAGCGAGGGGTCCCGGGTTCGATTCCCGGCCGGGGTAGACATTTATCTCAAATAAATGTGTTCTCGAGTCGTGGGTTAGTGATAACGGGGATATGATTGTGTAAGCGTTGAATTCTTTCTCTTTTTTATCAGCATTTTTTTTATAATGTATTATAATCATTTTTGGCTTGGCTACAACCCTTTAATTGCCCACTTGTTGTCTCCTCGTCATTGACGAGGCCCAGAGCATACTCCACCACGCTGCTCCAGTGCGGATTGGTCGAGATGCAAATCTTTACTTTTATCGCCAGTAAAAGATAAAGTTATAGAAACCGTTCAATGAACTATTTATCTCTATTGCATTATGTACCAACGTTATATTCAGCTTATATAAAGATGCGGCAATCTAGATCACAATCCCTTTTGCAAGCCGCCTGGAAGTGTCGTCATAAAATATTTAATCTAGAGTTCTTAAGCTTGCATAACTTAAGTTTTGTGAGCCGCTAAATGAATGTTCAGTCTGGCTCACACCGTCGTTCGAGATTGATTTATCATCGTCATTTATCACACTCACCACGTTTTTATCACAGTTATTAAGGCGTTAAAGTACTACATTGATTATGAGCGATGTAAGCACATTGTATCCTTCAACATCTACCTATCCGCCTATCTGCCCCACATTTTCTCGAGGCCTTAGCGATGTGGCGTTTTTAATATCTTCACAATTCACATAATGACGTAACGTAATGATTGAATAGGCTTTTACTAAGTTATAGCACTTAACCACGAACTATGCCGCCACTCACTAATAGACGGGAATGTAGTTAAACCGTAACTTATCAAAAGAAAAATACTAAAATTGCTTGTTATTTGGGTGGTATCATAAACCTTACTTAAACTCGAAAAATCCAACTTAAACTGTATGTGGTTCACTCATGTTAATATGAATCTGCAAATACTACATACATACATACATACATATATTTAGTCGAATATTTCTTTCCTTTCTTACTAATAGTGTTGTCTGTAAGATAATTAGCATACCTATTAGTATAATTAAAGAAAAAAACTAACTGATGTTATCAAATACATTGCTTAATTTTAAGAAACCGAGTTACCTACCTGTTACGGTAGTCAAATTAACCAAAATAAAATGTTGAAATGCAATAACATGTTGTAATAACAATATTTGAAACCGGCCAACGGGAACCGAAAAGGTTTTTTATATTTTCTCACGGAACCGACTACATATTGTCATATTATGTTAATTCTGTAGTTTGACTGTCAAGTCTGTAACCTAAGTGTTGGTGACCACTCAAACATTATTTATTATAGCTATTTTCAGACTAGATGGATTAATTAATTACTTTATAAACAACACTGGCACTTTGAAAAAACCAGCCAAGTACGAGTCGTACTCGCAAACGAAAGATTCTGTACTATTTAACACTATTATAATAATGTAAGTTGTGAGATGCTCGAAACGTAATAAAATGTATCCAAAGAACAAACTTACATATTTCTTCATTTGGTCGTTGGTGGGAACACTAGAAAGGAAAACGCGGGCCGGTAAAAGAGCCTTGCGGAACGCTGTCAATGAGGCGTAATTAACTAGCTTCCTTATTGTCCGACATCATATTCATATCGGTGATATCCTTAGTCCGGATGTCCATGGGCTACGCGACCAATTAATTGCATACCTTTAACGACCCGTGCCAACTCGTTTGTCGTTCATTGATATATGTATGTAAATATTAAGAATATCTATACTAATATTATAAAGCTGAAGAGTTTGTTTGATAGGACTAGTCTCAGGAACTACTGGTTCGAATAGTAAAATTCTTTTTGTGTTGGATAGTCCATTTATCGAGGATGGCTATAGGCTATATAACATCACACTACACACACACACACACGCCGCCAATAGACTAGTTTTATATCAAGATAAGTATTAATTACTCTCATAATTTAAACATGCACGCACTAACTGACACACTAGCGGTTTGTTTGAAATAGTATGCACCGACATATATCGTATTTCGATTTCTAAGGCCTTAAGTTAATTGCAACATTGCGTTTTTGCGTAGGTATACTTAGAAACGTTATTGCTTACTGCTGTTTGCCCATTTTAAACTGCATATAATGAAACGTATGCGAATATAAAATAAAATATGTAACACGTTACTACATAACTTTCGTTCTGTTTTGTTGTTCGAATATGAGTCAACTAGAGTTACCTATCTAAATAAATAAATAAATAACCCTCCACACATAGCTCCACACTAGGATTCCCCTTGTAAAGGAATGGGTGCCATTGACAATACACAAAGACGAGAACGCACACCCAGCCCGAGAACAAACATTTAAACTCACCATTTAAATTTCTGCCTAGTTGGGGGTAAACCCAGGACCCTTCAAACCGCAACCCGGCATGTTCAACCATTGCGCCATACGGGTCGTTGTTTCATTATCTCATGTATTTCTATGCCGATTGTATAAGGACTTGTAAGTTATAGCGAATCATACGAAACGTACTGAACAGTTTTAGATGATACTTGGCTGGCATATTCATAACTTATATCAAGGATCGACATTTACTTTTCATCCCGATAAAATGATATGTCCTCGCAGAATACAAGTCAGACTTAAGATTCCGGTAAATAAATTATCAGCTGCCCTTTGGGCTTATAGACATAAATAAGTTACTAATTCACATGCATTCAAATGGACATAACTAAACCAAGATGATAGAATAGAATAAACGTATAATTTATGTTTTTGTACAATGATTGACAAACATGAATATTAAGTAGTTACATCTGGTGTTCCTACTGTGTAATCGAAAAGAAAAGCATCCTAAAGCGAAAAAAAAAATCAAGATTACTTAATATTACATTAATTCGGGTTAGGTAACTTGAAGTAGCATTACGTTATGCACTACTTTATAAAACAAGTGCTCTCCTTAACATCAAACAGCACAAATACAAAATTACATAGAACAAAAGAAAGTGCCTTAATCATTCGAGCGGCAAAACGGGTACATCTCGATTGCCCCCACACACGAGACTTAACACAAAATGGGACGCACATAACACTACCGTTGCACAATTAGCACCGTCGTCGTGTTGGCTGTACCGTCCGGCTTGCAACTCGGTGTAGCGACCGCTCACAGCCGTGCCGTGTTCAACACTGCAGACTGCAGTTCGCTCTTTCACCGGTTACACAAGTTGTTACGTAAGCGAGGCTCGCCTTTCCATCGGCTGTAGCGATCTGATGTTGCTGGTTATACGAGTGGACGTAGGCTCGCCGGACGCATGAGCCGCGGTGTACCTCCCGCGAAATGCTGATAGTGGTATAAATATACCGGTATGTATCCCGGACATATCAATCGAGCCACCACTTGTTGTGTCCTGCTGGGAGCTTAAGTGCCAGTAATTTCTCTCTTTCCTCCCTATGTCTATGGGAGACAGTGCCTCTGCCTGCCTTAGTAACTAAGAAGCGTAGCTGAACTTAATAACGAAAGTCGATGGAAAACGGTGAGCACTTATATCGGATGAGCCACCTGATACACGTCATACGTCGATTTGAAGACACATGGCATAAAAAAGTCATTACCCAATCATCAATAAAACTACTAGAAGCTTAGCCACTAATAAGTAGCCATCAACTGGCCATTAATTAACGATAAACACACTATTGTACATAACCGTGGTACTAACAACGATAACGAAATGTAAACCGGACTTACGATATAATGTGTTTGTCCATTTTTTAAAGTCGACAAACAAGCAAACGAGGCACCTTAATGGTATTATTAGCGATTAGATCATGATCATCTCAGTTGTGTATTCTACTTAACTAGGCTATTTCTAAACAAAGACACACACACTACAACACAGTACTGGAGTCATGGGCGGCAGCGGAAGGGTTGCAAGCTCGTTCGCTACCTTAATAGTCTTAACTTAAAAAAAATTGACGCTTCACATTATAATGTATACGGGTACTCACGATTTCGAATTGTTTTGAATTGTTTCGCCACTGCAGTCTCGCCGTGACCATGATCCGTGCAACTGGGTCGAAATATCGGCAAAATAATTCAAAACAATTCGAAATCGTGAGTACCCGTATACATTATAATGTTTAGTGTCCGCGATGACATCAGTTTAAAATTAATTGACGCTTCGTTGCGTTTCGACTGGGCACTAGTACATATAAATCGACCTACAGTACTTCCACTGTGATACATTCACAATAACGTCACCTATAACCGATAAGTACACAAAGTTATTGAAGGCACAATGCGAATGTCAACGGTATATCCGAGTGCTCATAAACTTTCCGCGCGCTGTCGCCTCATTGTTTCCTACTTTCGCTCCTTTGTGCTTCCTCGACTCCATGCGGCCTTTATGCTTTGACCTCAAATGGAACTGTGACGACTATTGATTCATGGAGCGCTTTATAACCATTATATGTAATGATTATGATACTAATGACTTAATAAACTATACTAATGAATTAACGGATGTAATGATGATCACCTGCGTATGTAAATGTATATTGCTTTGCTGCGCATATATTATTATACACAGAAACTTGTATAACTGGGAGTTCTTGATAATATCGCGATGTTTTCATTCTCCAAAGAAAGTGATAATTAGATTCTGATACACACATATTTTTTGAACATTAGATGTGCGCATCAGGATTCGAAGATGGGTTCGGGAGTCCCACGTTCGACCACTCGGCTATCACTGCTCTTTGTACCTACACGATATTAACCGTGCAAAAGCAAATGTATATTATCATAGTACAAAAGGCAATGTACCATCGGCCTTCACGTCGATACCATTTATGGTTTCGCGAAGACGATTGTTGTTTGGCCTTTACAAGTTCACGCCTTAACGTGTATATTTTTTATGGCGAAGACTATTTATCATACAAAAACTATTTTCGTGTATTAAGGAAGAAAGCATCAATATGACCTTTAATAACCCATTTATTTAATCAGGACAGTTTTTTGTTCTGTAGTCGTTCATGGCAGAATATTCAGTGGATATCCTTCCATATATCATGGGATACCTTAAAATTATATTGTAGTATCTTCAATTTGTGCATATTCTTTTTGGTATACTCAATGTTCATTTCTTCACTTGTGGCCATTTTTTTTTATCTATCCAAGCTAAAAACTCATCAACACAAATAATACATACAACACCCATGACCCAAAAAAAAAATTCATCTGTCACACAAATATCTATTCTGCCCGATCGGGAATCGAACCCGCGACCCCACACTTCGCAGGTAGGGCAACTAGGCTACGGGGTCATCAAAATACACTTCTACAACTTCTTTCTGGAACTCTTCAAAATATTTCTGAAATATACAAACCAGTCGGAAGCTTATAAAGTTTGATATTACGTAGGAGTATTTCAAAAGCTCGTGAACCGCCTAGGCGTTACGACAACCAAACTTCTAGATCGAACGAAAGCTTAGTTGCGTAAAGCTTACGAACAAAACCGGCCCTCTTTCACGCGTTGCGTAAAGGGTCTTTACACACTTCAAAAGCAATTCATTACTCGTCAGAATATTCAGAATTCGTATTTCACCGAAAGGGCTATTCATATCGGTTGTCATAGCATGTCTGTCGAGCTGAAATCCCGATGTGGAAAAGAGCAAACTTGATATACATACATACATATAATCACGACTCTTTCCCGTAGGGGTAGGTAGAGAGAGACCACTTCTTTCCACTTGCTACGATCCTTACATACACATACTAAATACATACATACATGCATACTTACATAACTTGATATTATCCCCTCTTGCCGAGTCGGCCACCAAACGACTGTGTTTCGGCTAAGGGCTCGATAGTCAGCATTTTCTTCAGTGTGCATTTATTTATTTTATTTTATTTATTTAAGTACTACTTTACTATTAGTTTGCTCGTCTGGAAATACAAAAAAAATAGGGAGTAAAAGAGCATTATTATAATAAAGTAAATCAGTACTTAGACACGCCTAGGCGTTATGAAAACGGAAATTGGATCAAAAACGAAGGTTCCGTTATCTAATTGTTAGTACATAATATAACCTAAACCCTATCGCCTATACGACTATGCTTCCGTGCGCTTTTAAAAACTTACTGTAAAACAATAATGTTCAAGTTTCATATACCTAACTAAACCTGATAAGGTATTACTACTTATTTCCCTAATTGAGATTCTCATAATAGGTCTACCATTTACTCACTATGGTCTATGGTGAAATTGAGAGCCTGTGGTAGCGTATTAAATTGTATCGCTAGCGAATTTTAACTTATTTATATCAACAGGCGCGGCGTTTGTATAAAAGTTTTTTCATTCAAATATAATTTTCATACATACTATTTTACCTATTAATATTTTACCTTTGCCTTTAGTTATAACATAAAGACGATAGATAGATTGATAGATAGAAGATAATTCGCTTAATAAGTATTATTAAAATAATTGCAACAAATGAATGGGCCGTCGATGTACATGCTAAAGTTGTCAAGTTACAAAGTATTGTACTGTTCATTTTGCTATTTGAAATTATCAGGAACTGAGAAGAAAGTTATTTCTTATTCAGAAGAGGCAATTATTTCCAAGGGGCGAGAGACGATCTAACTATATTAACTACTTTTTTCTTTCCGACTTCACAATTAAGATACATTTTAGAACTCAATTATAATATTTGTCATTTAAGCTTATTTACTTTGGAAAACAAACGTTGTTTTTCCTTGGTAAATATGGAGAGAACCCTTGAACTAAGCGTAGTAACGTCAGGCAAAATTTAATCATGTTTACAGTATTCTGTAAACATGATTAAATTTTGCCCATTTCTGTTCTATCGATTACCTACATCTGAAGACCCGATAATGCCGGTAAAATTCGAATAAAACTGTCAAATATGGAGGCACTAAGGTTTTTTCCGTTCCAAGTTGCACAAAACAATAATGAGGCTGAGCAGGCTTAGAATCCAAAGCCCACATGTGGGGGTCTGTATTTCAAACCTCTGTATCTCTATCTAAGTATCCTTAACAACTTGTTGACAGATAAACATACCTATCAACTATACAGACAGATGTAATTAATAATTAAAATATCAATTTGGGTTTGGGTACAGCCTACGCTTTAGTTTTATTTAAACAATGACTTGCAGTTTCTTATCTGCGCGTCAATGCCGTTAACAAATCATACAACTATACATTTTCTTATTGAGCTAAGTAAAAACTGTTTCAAGATAAAAACAGGAAAGGCGTTACCGTTTCAAAACCATGTCACGAGAGCGGCGCGGCGCAAGGAAAACAAACAATAAAAATGTTGCGGACCAGTTTCTAGGGCTGACTGAACTGCTAAATCTATCATACGTACATAAAATTTGCTACGTCTATTGCAGTGATACATTATTTCTCTCAAAATTTTGTTATTTTTATGACATTTTAATAATTTGGAAGTATACCTAACCCATCGTATAAACCGTATTAGTGCTGTTAGTTAGAATAGTTACGTATTACCTATTATTTATTTATTTTATATGAAATAGAAAGGAACATGGTGGTTGGACGAGGCGCGTTCATCATCATCTTCATCATCTTACGTAATTGTTCAAATGACAGTATCTGATTACTCGTGCCAATATGTCATTTGTAATGGCGGAGTGCAGACTCAATGTATAAGATCAAACTAGCACCATGAAATAATACAACAATTGATCGACAGCCCTTTATGTACACAATAAATCAACAGATCTAATCAATCAAACCAGAAGCTTCGCGTTGGAACTTTAGCTGCGTACGCCCAATGCCACGCGACGGTCGATGTTCGATACGTGTGTACCTATTGTTGTCCGTGATTCCCCCGAGTCAATATTAATTTTCCTTATTATGATCTTTTATTATCATACTATTGATTTTATCATCCACTTTTGTAAGTACTAGTTAACTGACCTGACCAAAGCCTACCAAATTGAAATGTGTCATAATCTAGTCTGAGCTATATCACAGTTTCAAGCAAAACGATGCAGAATATTTTTAGTAGTCAGTTCGTTAAAAGTTTTGTGTAGAAATCTACATACTATGACACTAATTCAAAAGGATAAATAAATAAACGTTTACCTACACACACATACCCCGCACAAGTAAACTACTCTATTAAACAACTCGAAACTTGATATATTTTTAATGAATACAATTCCGAACTAAAAATTATAATGTCACGTTCATTTCTACAAGTACACTTCTTCGATGTCATAAGTGGAAGCATCTAGCTCGGCAGCTCGACAACAATCGTTCCCAAATAGCGATGTCGGTACGATGTTAACGACTAGCGACTCGGCAGTAATGGCGTGTCGATCTGCGAACGGGGTTCACAGGATAACGTAACTCTTGTGAATGTATGTAAACGGGTCAAATGAAACGTAAATACACGCTGCAAGATCAGATAGGAAGGCATAGCCGAATAAGAAGATTGGAGATTATATCGGTACTTTGTCAGGAATCGTGGAGTGCCCTCCTATTCCGACACTCGAGCTAAGATCAGAGTTAGGTAATCTGTTTCTGACGATCTAGACATGGACTATAATTAACCTGTCTGACGCTGTAAATTATTTTACAAAATTTGCCTTGATATATTTTCAAACTGACGACACTAAAGAATTGGCTTGAATTAGAATTGAAAATTTAAATTTTGATTGTCGATCAAAAACAAATTGAAAAATCCCAGAACAAATAAAGCAAAATGTATAAATTTAGAACCAAATATATTACAGAAATCCTTACGTAGCCACACCGTTCGACCACTCCTTAGTATTCAGCTAAAAAACAAACTTGAATAAGGAAACAAAACGAAATAACATAGATATAACATAGATAGAGTATTATCATGTATGTGGGGCAAGGCTGCTGTCTCGGCAAACATTTGATTTGACAACCGGGCATGGCCTCATTGCTGGCCGGACGACAATAAAGGGCGCCAACCATTGATAACGACCGATATGACAACACGATAACTTGAACCGTAACAACAATCATTATAATCATTGTACTTAGCGCCCTTGTCGAACGCCTGATTGTACGAACGTGAAAGCACTTCAAGACAGTACTTGAGACAACAAACATAACTGGAGATATTAATTGAATAACTCATTGAAATTCGAAAGCCGTAAAAACAATACACAGTTTATGTGTAATATTAGGGTAAGACATCAATGAATTATCTCTCGTTCTTCATTTACTAGTACGGAGTAACTGGTGAAAATGTATAAATATAAATATCCTAGAACGTATAAACAAAGACACGTCTCACCGAGGTCGTATTTAAACACATCTAAAAATAAACGGAACATCATAAAATAAAAACCCTAGATTCTTTTACTAACCTTTTTGCCTACGTTATATACCAACTACATTCTCTGTCCCTGTTTTTCGTTGTCACTACCATAACTACGTATGCCAAATTATACGTCAATCGTAACATTTGAAACATCCATTTCCTTGAAAACCTCTGTATTAAAAGTGTATAAAAATACTCTCTTGTATAAACATTTATAGCCAATCCATCAACTACTTCGAGTTTTTTCGACAAACATTTACACAGCCAACATTTAACATTAAACTGAAGAAATCATTAAATTGATTGTAAAAGAAGACACCCCTAATACTCTATTATCTATCTAATACTCTATCTATTATTAATAGAATACACATTAGGACCTATTAACTTATTTTACAACCCAGAATACAGAACATTCGGCCACCCTCAACCTACATGAGATAATCCATGTTCATTTTCTATTATTTTTTATTTTCTATTCGTCGATACAAAACATGACAACATCAAATATATAATTACCTTCACTGCTAACATTCGCGTCAGTCCTTAGATGTTAGATTAAAAAATTATAATAGTTTGACAACTGGATGAAGGAAGCTGATATAAACGTTTTTAATCTCTATAAAAGAACCTATCAGTTACCTGACTACGGATACAAACACAATACGAGTACATGCTGATGCCAACAAAATCGTCAACACTTTTTATGTTGACCTACTAAACCGAGGAAAGGTAACAACCACAATAATTTATAACTAATCGCATGGCGCTATGGAATGCAAGTCATAAATTGCCGATCGTGACTTCAACGTCTTACAAACAATTAGCAATTGTAATAAAACTTTTATGATATGGGTCTCAATATGGGTCGATTAAATATGGAATCTGACATAATGCAATACAAATATGGAATCTGTACAATACACTGTTACATTTACAGCATAAATCTAATATCAGGTATGTGGACACTGCAACACAGAATCTAACCTGAACTGCTGCTGAAACTGAACTACAGTAAAAGAGGAATTAAAAAAAAAGAGGTGTCTTATAACTTTGAACTGAACTAACGCCTCCTTTGTATATGTTGCTAGTCCAACCCTACAACATCCATGTCTCGTTTGAATATTTGTGTACTTCACGTATTATTTCCTTCACGAATGACGTAACTCTTGGCAACAACATATTTTATGTATTTTGTTGACGTACGTCACGCAGACTGCCTTGACATCTCCTCCCTCCCGATACAGAAATAGACCAGGGTAGAAGCCTTGAAAAATAATAAAAAGTGAAAAAAAAAAATAGTAGGATGAAACCCAATAGAAAAGGACGGAAATATTATAAAAATGAAAGGAAAAATAAATTACGGGCGATCTGAGGTCGGGAAGGGGATGGGGGTGAGTTTTTAAGGGTAAAAAACGGTTTTTCTCGATTTCCGGCAAAACTAAAAGTCCTATCGAAAAAAGTCAAATGGCAAAGTTGTAGGTAATAAAAAGATCTAAAACTTTTGTATTTACACTTTTTTCACATAACCTCAAAATTTATGTGAAAAATCCAAAAAACCAAGTTTTTGGTTTTTTATTTTTATCTTTTACAAATATATTTTTTTTAACGAAATTTGGTGAAAACTTACCTTTTTATGTCCCAAATACGCTGTAATTTATTTGATTAAAAATATTTATTTTTTCACCTTATTTTGTTATGTGAAAAAAGTGTAAATACAAAAGTTTTAGATCTTTTTATTACCTACAACTTTGCCATTTGACTTTTTTCGATAGGACTTTTAGTTTTGCCGGAAATCGAGAAAAACCGTTTTTTACCCTTAAAAACTCACCCCCATCCCCTTCCCGACCTCAGATCGCCCGTAATTTATTTTTCCTTTCATTTTTATAATATTCCCCTCCTTTTCTATTGGGTTTCATCCTACTATTATTTTTTTTGGTTTTAAAAATTATCGACCCTGGTGTAAAAGGGAAGAGACTATATAGATAAAGTATATTTAAATAATTTTTTTTTATACCTCTCTCTTTATCTCTCTTCTTATGTGTACTAATGTAACATAAATACACTAACTAACAACCAAACTCCATTACAAATAGGTACTTAAATAAGTATTTCAAAATATATTTTTCAAAATGATTGTTCAACCTGCACTATTCACTAGCAATTCTGTTACTGCGCTATACTATTACGGTGTTGGTCAATCGTCATTCAATTTCTATTTTCTTTCATAAGTGACGCGTAATTGATTGACGTAATGTACAGTGGCACCGAAAAAACGAAACACTTCGCCTCGTACAACACTATCGAGGGACGATTGACACACTTTTATTGCTGCGAACATTCGCACCATATATTTAAACATACCTACGTCCTATTTTTATGTGCATATAGACGAATAATTTATATGAAGACAAAAATCTTGCGATGTGTGCGCACGTTACACAGTTACGATTTAATTTATGTTGAGATTTCATGGGAGAATTGAAGATTTAAACACAATAAATTATAATTTTAGATACCTAACGCGTCATCGGTAGCAATTTAGCAAACTAGCCAGTTCGTAGTTTCTAGCTACAGTATTAACGCTTGCGCGTAACATCTGATGACTCTACTCTATTTATTCAGGTGTTCCTACTTTTGTTCTTGTGAATTGTGAAATAATGACCCACAGTAGTAACTCAAACTGAATATTATTAAGATGTTAACAGTTATTATTACTGGCCAGAATTAAGTAAGATTTAATATTTTGTGTTTAAAATGTCAAAACATCTGTAAATTTCTAACAGTCCGTAAGGCTACTCTCCTCTACAGGAGAGCAAAATAACTGACAGTGTTTGGCCTTGTAGATATGCTGACGCGATGTCAGTTTTATCGAGAAAGGCGGTGTCATTGGCTATCTTCTTTATGTTTGCTCGAAAGCGCGTTATCTGTTTTTTCATGAATTTAAAATAATAAACAAACAAGCATGCAGCACCAACCTTCCATTGCCGCCCATGACAACGGTGACAGACACATAATTATGAAGACTCATAGAAATTAGGATGTTTAGTCCAGTTATCAGAGGGTGTTGCTAAGAATGTTAGTTGATCAGTTCGTTAGCAGGTATGAGGACTGGTGCAGTGAGTGATAGTTAGTTAAATTAGTTGTTGCCGTTTCATTAACGGACGTAAAAATGTTAAACGCCTTACGTGTTATAAGAACGCTCGCAACGAGCGTGTCTAAGATGGCATCACAATATTTCGGCAAGAACATAAATGCAACTTAACCCCGAAACAGTGCAACGTACCAGTTAACAGCGGGCCACACGTATGATATTTAGTGAGTTGAGCAATGTAATTGCATCGTGCAATGTTCACTTTGTTAGCTCGTCCAATATTAACAAAACTCCAACCGTGTGCAGAGTCGCGTTGCGTTACGACCTTACGACAGGAGCGCATGGAAACCGCTCCGCTGGGGTAATACTCGTAGCATAGTGCTTGATTTTTCACTATGAGCTTATAACTAGGTATAGCCAACATTGTGATTTGCGAAACATATAATAATATCTCGGTAGACCATGCGCCTCGGTCGTGGAGAGGGTATCCCTTATCAAATAGTGGGGCATTTTCCTTCATCGGCGGTTGGATATGTAAAGGCATGGTCTTTTTTGATGGAGTGAAATGGGTAACGTATCCATTAGCGTGCTCATATTCACACCGCCAACATTTCAATGTATGCGTTGATAACTAATTTTTGGTTTATATAAATATAACTATTGTGATAATTATAAATTTATTATGCTGTATAAAACTCAAATGTGTGGCTCAAATAAAACTTAAAAAAAAAACTAGGTATAGCCGGCGACCGCAGTTACAGATTTGGCCGTTGCTTCAGAATAGGGTTATCACAAAATTGATATTATACAAAAAATCAGAACGGTTCTATACATTTTTGACATTTTTCAAGGTAGGTTAGAAGCTTAGAAGTATTAGAAGTTACAAGTCGACAGTTTTGATTTGAAACTGCTTACTTTGTTATATTTATAGTTTGATAAAAAGATGAAATCTTATCGAATACTCACTACATTATTACTTTTATTTTTTGTTTTTTTATCAGAACAAATCAAAGAGCCGGACAAACAATGATATATTACACAATGTCATTGCGGACAATAGTCTAAAATTCCGGATAGATCCGGACAGAAGGTAACCTAACGAGCTAATTTTTCGTTGAGGTTACTCCATTCAGAATTAAATTCTCAAAGCTCGTACTCGCCCACAAGCTTTGTGCCGATTTCAAGCTTCGACCGCACGCGGTTTTGCATAATTTAACAGCCCTTTGAACCTTTTACGGATATTTGAAAAGTTAGAGACAATATACCTCTCTTGCGAACTGAGATAGAATACCTCAATTAACCGCTTAAGTCCCGTTTAATACGAAACACAATGTTAGTTGAAGAAACTAGTTTCTTCAGTTTAAATAAATGAGTTTTCATATAAATAGCCCAGAAAAGACCAAACCGGGAGTGGTCACTCTCTTAATAAGTCATGACCTCAGTCCATATCAATAAAACGAAGAGGATCACGGCTTCAATCATGAGTTGCCGGTGAGTAATGAAGCAGAAGACCCGTCGAAAGCTAGTCATATGCCATACACGTTATAAGATGTACTGTACCTGACAGGTTTGCCTGTACAGTTAACTTATCAGGTAAACTTGAGCTACGTAGTGGACAAACACGCATAGTTGTGTAACACACACTTACTCAAATTTTACCTGTACAAGCAAACCTGTCCTGTACAACGTCGCGTGTATGGCCAGTTTAAGATAAACGCACCCTTAGTTTTATAGTTATCATTTAAATAGGTCGTTAGCTACGAAGACGTAATTGAAATATCCGGAACACCGTGAATTGCTAAACAAATATCATAGTTCTAGATTTTAGTGTTATAATTGTTTGGCTGCTTACCAAGTACCTACTTTATAAACGTGTCGCGGTGGGCCATGCGAGTACAACATTAACATTAAACGTTCTGCTCGCAAATCTTGATATATGAAGCGAAATTAAATTGAAAACGTGTCAACGAATTTGTTTAATATTTTATATTTATTGAAGATATTCATTGTGGCGCTTGCTGTAAAGATAAAGTGTGAGAATTGGTGAGAAAATCTAGTTAGTGTATTTCAATAAATAGTTTTATTAACGCTCAGATATTAGAGTTGGAGGAAGAGATAATTGTTTGTTCTTGTCAATGCCACCCGCGACACATGGGGATACAAGTGCGAATTTGGAAGAATTGGAATTTATACCTTGACTAAAATAGTCAAGGTATAAAATAGACGATTGCCAAAATTATATAATAAAAACAATCAGGAACAATAAATAACAATGTTCAACTTTCAAAACATAAATAAAGTATAAATATTCAAACTACTCTCAATGGATCTGTGCTAAACAAAACAACCTGGCGGTATCCGAACAAGCGGCGAAAACGGTAAAAGCGTAAGAATCTAATGCGACCGGCTCTCAGCTTTTCTCCCGAGAGAAAGCGAGGGTTTAATTAGAAGCTAGGCACACGCAACGCGCCACGAGGATCAAATCGAAGTCGGCCCGCGGGAAATCGGAAGCTTTTAACTACATTCGATATTGGCAACACGTGACCGTTATATGCTCTACTTAGGACGCTAGATATAAATGAGCGACTGTTAGAACAAAATGACTAATTCATAGTTATCGCGCTTAGCGACTCATTCACATCGAATATTTGCGACACGCCTCGGATTCATTCCCTTTATGAAGACTCGTGTGCCGCAAAGGTGCTATACCGGACTGACGTTTAAGGGTTCGATTCCTAGCGAGGTGGATCTTTTAAAAATAAGTTAAAATTATGTTCTTCGTCTGGGTGTGTGTAACCTTAATCTTGTCTTTGTATAGTTTTCATGGTACCTACGTCACAGGGAATAGTCTGGGGCTTTGAGTGTTAGCGTTCGAATAATCGTATCTCAATCACCAATTAAAATTATATCAGTTATATTGATCGCAAGATACTTAATTCACTCGCTGTTATCTCATAAATTAATTACCTTATTGTCAATCATAAAATTATGGTAATTAATTACCATACCTTTACCATTGAACGATTTTCATAGACCACGCGTATTTCTAATCTATAGTCACAAAATAAAAAAATATTATAATTTCCATTATTAGGAGAAATCTTCGATCGCCTACAAATCCGTTGGCAAGTTTTACATCTTACTCATCTGTACTATTAATAATTGATAATATTATCATTAATCTAGCTCGATAAATTAAGCATACGAAAAACAGAACACTTCATAATAAATAACACTTGACACTGTTGTATATAAAACCAGCATCCAATGCATCAAAGTTCAATGTCCGACGTCAGATGTCAATGCGTCATGAAAATATAGAGGCCGATACAAAGACCGGCCCGCTGAACTAGTTCTAAATACTGTCGAAAGTTCAGCGCGTGGCCGCCCACCGGCATTCCGAGCTGGGCGCACCGTTCCGAGTTCAAATCGACTGCTAAGTAGGTAATCGGATCTCGATGCAACCCACTTCGGGTCAGATTCTCTTTACCCAGTGGCACACTTTTCTTAAGCCAACCAACCGCCTTTCGCGCAAGGGCTGCCACCTGCTTCAGATTAATCACGCGCCGGCTATCAACAATATTGTATTACAGTGTGTTATGGTGAGCTTACGAGCCAACTGGTGGTAAGTGACCACCGTCGTCCATGGACGTCAGCAACACCAAAGCCACCACCGATGCGTTGCCTGCCAAGAGAGAAGGAAGAAGAAAGAAGAGTATAATACGTTTGAAACGATTGTCGCTTGGGTCGAGTTGCGAATATTGTATTTGTTTCACTTCACACATATTATTTACGGACATATATTTAATTTTAGGTACAAATGTTTGCGTAATTGATTGGTGACATTACTTTGTATTCAAGTTAATTGAAGTTTTAACTTGATTTCTAATCGATTTAGAATTTTTGCCATCATTTATTTACTGATTAGGTACAACAAATTTTCTCCGGTAGCTTCCCATGGTCCGATGCATACATAATATTATTATCAGGCACGCTCGTAATATTTTTATATGATAATCTCCATTCTTTATTTGTAATAAACAAATTATTACATGAGGTTGGCACGTGAAATTATTTTCTGACATTGACAGCACGTTTCGATGATTAATGAAGCCAGGTAAGGTAAGGTAAATGTCAAGGTCAAACTAATTATTGAGGTGGAGAAGTGCTATCGAGTCTTACGCATGACAAATAATACAAAATGTACATATGTACGTAAGTAAGACTTAGCTACATCAATCTTATCGTAAAATCAGTTATCATAATTGGTTGCGGATAAGTAATTATATTTAAAATATTACTGAACTGAAGATTTTACCATTAATTGCTTTCACCTAAATAAATATATATAACATAAAAATATAAAAATACGAAATTTGGAAGTTGGAAACCCTGTTAGTAGTTATCATGGATACGTTTATGGTTATTAAAGATAGCCAAGTGTCGAGGCAACCAAACCCTCAATTCAACCTATCACACAAATATCAGTTTCGCTGAAAATCGTTTGAACTACACTCGATAAGTAAGTAGGTTTGATATCAACTGGGCTATAGAGTGAAAGCGTTGAATATATATTTTAATGAAAAGAACCGAAAATTCCAAGTCGGTACTGATATAAAGGTGTTAGCGCAATTTAAAACTAGGTAAGTATTTCGAAACAACATTAGTACGTAAAATGAGTTTATAAAAAAAATATAAATCGGTTAAGTAATGGTGGATTGTGGGTGTTTGTGATGTTTCTTCTGCTTCTGTCGAGTGAGTGAACGAACGTTTCTGAACGCATTCCTTGAAATCACACAACATAAACGTTGGACAGCAACACAATATATTACATTATTACAACTATACGGGAACTCAATACACGAACACATTAGTATTATAGACGCGGTGGTAACACGTAATACGATTGTTGAAACCCGGAAGACGACTCTCGCTTTTTAACCAACACGTCTTCTCGACACACTAGTATCTACCGGTTGTAACGCAGTGTAGTAACATAATCACGACAACCACACAGGAAGACGGGAGAAATATGTACGTGAATGTATCAGGTTTTAACCTAACTACGAACTTTTTGAAGTTGAGCTCAATTGATTTCTAATCATAGCTTTCGAGGCTGCCGGAGTTCGATCCGTCCCGATCCCTCAGCAATATTAACAATAACTAAATAATATTTGATTGTCACTAAGTCATGAATGCACGTAACTAAATAGACATTAATGCAAAAGATACATGGACATTAGCGCCATTGCTTACCTTGATCAGCAGGTTACACCTTAATAGCTGTGACAATACACCTACGTGAAATCAATCATAGTTAGTTTATACGCTCATAGCTCCACTGAACTTCCTGGGTGGTGAGTGTCGAAGACAAATAATGAGATAAACCCATACCAAGAACAGAAATTTAAATTCGCCGCCTCACTGGGCATCGAACCCAGGACCCTCCGAACGGCGGTCCGCAATGGTAACAATTGCGCCATACGGGTCGTCAAACTATTAGAATTGTTTTCAACCCTATTGCTACTAGACGTTCGTATAAAAACCTCGCTCTATCTATCCCATAACTAACGAATACCAAAACAATAATGTTTACATTTTTTGTACGAGTATTCTCAGCTATTAGTCATTGAAATAACTTCACCACGATCGACCTACGTTACCATACTAGGACTACGGATAAACATAACACGGCGTATAAATCAACCGACCTCACTTCCATATGACCATAACTTAGGTAATGTTAGACACTCGCTATAAATAACGAGTATTTACCTCTCTAGTGATTGTTAGTTGTGCTAAAGTTTACCTTATTATTATAAAGGTACTTAGTAGCTAACAGGTATCTTATTAGGTATCTAAGTCTCTACACAGTAGACAATAATGTAAAATTCCCAAGGAGAACCAAATAAAAATAAACCGTTGGTCTTGACAATCATCCTTTTTTTTGTCTTGACAATCATCCTTTTTTATTTTTCTGTTGACAGTTCGAGTATCCCATAGACTAAATATACTACAGTCTACACGATAACTCCAGAATGATACGCGTATTCTCATTTGATTTTTTTTACCACTAGAAAGAAAGAAAACATATTTATTTTGTTACAATAATATGGTACTTACTGACGACTTAAAGTAACTAGTGCAACAAGTAATTATAAATGTATTAAAATACTAAGCGTTAAAAGTGAATAGAAACTTTTTAAAAATGAATAACACTTTTACAACATTTCATAAAATTTGCCGCTTGTTGTCGCTATTTACCACTTCGTATATTATGTTATGAATATGATCCAATGAGGCGTGTGAGCGAACAAAATATTTACACGACTCAATACAGTTATCTGTGTCTGGGTAAGCAGGTAAACAATTGTAGTTTTTAAATGTAAAATATATTTATTGTTTTTCATTCGCTGGCCGCGTTTAGATAACGGTGTTGATTACACGGTGCTATCAAAAAATAAATACTATTGCCATTTCATTTTAAATAGATAACGAGTACACCAAAACAATATAACACTTCGTATAACATGTAACTGTTATACGAAACAGTTACGAATACAATTTTATTGCATTGCACTTCATGTATGTGTGATATAGGCAATAGGTAATAAAAATATTTCATACTAGCGACACGCCCTCGCTTCGCTTCGGGAAACATTTTCCTTCGATTTGCAAAGATTTTGTTATATATTTTGGATAATTCACACTATATCTTTATAAATTATATCCTATGTGTTATTCTGGTGTGTAAGCTATATTATTGTAGAGTTTCATCAAAATCCATTCAGTACTTTTTGCGTGAAAGAGTAACAAACAGACATTCATACGTCCATATTAGTAGGATAAGTTATATATTTTGGATAATTCACACTATCTTAATATATATAATTCGAGTGTGAGTGTGTATGTCACTGAACTCCTCCTAAACGGTTTGACCGATTTGGTTGAAATTTTTTTTGTGTCTTCAGGTGGATCCGAGAATGGTTTAGATTCACAATTGGACCCGATAGGTGTCGTCGCTGTCGATATATCACCAAAACATTTTTTAATTATAAAGCGGTACGAAGTACGCCGGGACAACTAGTATCTTTATAATTTATAGCCTATGTGTTATTCTGATGTGTAAGCTATATTATTGTAAAGTTTCAGCAAAATCCATTCGGTAGTGTTTTTGCGTGAAAGAGCCACAAAAATTCATACATCCATACAAACTTTCGCATTTATAATATTAATAGGATTAATTTTTATTGTAATCATTTAATATTTGTAACAAGCGAATTATGGCTGGCAATGTAGGTACCTGTAAGGTCATCACCTACATACCAGAGGTGGTAGACTTGGAGGCCACTCATAGTGTTGGAAGTTGTTCGGCCGCCCAAAGGTCTCCCGTCAAGAATTCACGGCCATTAATAAATCATTATCGTATTATTAATTAATTAAAAGTTACTTCGGTGAAGGAGAGCATTATTAGAAAGGCCGAAGGGCTACCAACAACAACAAGCCAAGTGGCATGGTGATATTGGAAGCAAACGCGTAAAAAATACTCCAAATAGCGCTCTAATATCTTTGTAATATTAAACTGTACGTTTACGTTAAACGGAATACGTGATTTGTTTAAATTAACTACAAGGTAATTAGGTAACATTACATTGCGGTGGACAAAATATTCATGATTGATTAAACATAATACATATGCAACATTTTAATGGTTACATCGAGGTACCAAAAGTAAATTAATTTGATTTCATATTGAAGAATTACGATGCAGATTTTCTGACATGGCACACCTTAAGAGTAGCAGTTCATATTTCGTAGCGACGCGCGACGGAACCGAGAAAGGTTTTTTTGGAAATTGCATAATAAACTAGTCCTAAAATAAACAAAACTCACATTATTATGTACGATTACTTTTATTCCGTATCCCACTAGTATTTTATTGTATTCTTCGGCCTCATAGTTCATAGTAGGTATCACTTTAGAAATTTTTATTTAGTATCTTTGCGGGGTTATCACAATGCCTTTTTGGATTCCGCGAACCACACTGAAACATTGTGCCTTATGGAGACCTTGTCGCGTTGTCATCCCTTTGGTTATTCTATTGGTCATAAGCGCCCCTCCGACCATTCCTCATCCACCAATCACTGAGGCTAAAATTGCTTGTGCCGAATTCACTCAGGGTGAATGTCACTGGGTATTAAGTTTACATTTTGATTACTAACTAATAAAAATAACGGATTCATCGAGAATGCTAAAACCCTTACGCAAAGCCTTACCACCAATCAGGGTGGCTGGTTTCTATCGCCTCTTACGACACTCCATTCAGCCGGCATGGAATTGGGGTCATTATTCTAGGCAAGCCCAATGCGGCCAAAATAATTATAAATAAAATGTAGGCTATTAAAACCTAATCAATCATATTGCCATAACCGTTACTCAATAGACCAACATATCAACAATGTAGCAAGCGAGTAACAATAGCCAAACTATCGCAGTTTCTGAAGTGATTCATACGTGAAAGCGGCTGTTTTGACCTGAACAATAAGCTTCGTGTTATGCTTCAGTTGTCAGCCGATTATAAAATGATCCACGCCGCTGGCAACAGTGACAACAGATAATTTAGTCGTAAATTTGCGAGCTACTCGCCAAACTATAATTATATTGTTAACGTGACGATGCTCAACGTGCATTTTGTTTGAGTAAAAAAGAAACGTGGAATTAAAATTCTAGTCGAAACTAATTAGATAGTTGAATACTAAAATAAGTAGATTTTTATGCGACCAAATTGGTGCATCAAGTTAAAGTCGAGCCTGTATAATTAGACGGCAGTAAATAAAGTGATTCTTTACAAATTCAGATTTGTGGTATTCACCTAAAAGTCTTTTTAGTACCAACAGTTCCAGTTTTAGGGCATTACCTATCTGAAGTCACCATGACGACATCCCTGGCTACGAAGCCTTACATTTCAATACGAAATATTTGGCAACTTTAAATTGTCTTAGTAAATATAACTCACCAAATTACACTATTAGTCCTAAATTTCCTTTTTTGGACTAAATAAGATACATGCAGCTTACCCTTGTATCGTGATATCAGTTACATGCAGAACCAACTAAAATGCTTACCTGAAAAAAGAGAAACACATTAGTTAATTATTATTAAATACAACATTATACTCATGAATACGTCACATTTACATTATACTAATGAATATAGGTACAACATTATACTCATGAATACTTATGAATTAGCTGCATCGTATCTGTAACGACTGTATTATGTAAATGAGAACTAGATATGATATAAGCGCGCGAATCAGTCAAATTTGATCAATTATTAGCTTACTTTTAATGTAGCTATCTTTTTCTGCCTCATAAGTTTCGTAATTATCTACATATATTATGTCATCAATAGAGACATAGAAATGTCATCGGAGCAAATCCAAAAATCCAACTCTCGATGTATGAACGTCACGCATATATAGTTTTATTATCTTTAATCAAGTGTTTCTAGTATTTTGTCTGTTACTAATATTGAGTAATCACACAGTGGCATAAGTTTGCTATTCTCATAATTGTGAATACTACATAATTATTATAATTATTAACGTAATAATTTATGTACTCACTGATTCGCTGATTTACATTCGATCGCATTTAATAACAACAACATCACATACAGTCCACGGATTTACGAAACCCAAAACAGCTGATGTGATTTGTTATTATAAAGTAGCACGGTGGCACATTCGGCAATGCAACAATGTGTGGGAAACGACTTTGACCCTTGTTGAATTACCTTTTGTGTCACAACTGCTGTTTAATTTAGACATCCGTTCCAACTAGGGTTACCAGCTGTCCGGATTTGACCGGACATGACCCTTGTGATGCTTTTGAATTCTCCGTGTATTAACAGAAACTAAATAGAAACTCAGAAATTAATGTAACTAATTACTGTCCTAACAAAAACAATTAAGTAACTTATAACTTCCAATTCAAAACTACTTTACCTGTAATGACAAATTGCAAACCTTAATTTGTAATTAAAATGTCCGAATTATTTTGTAATAATATATGTATATTGTAATAATATTCTATGGATAAAAGAAATGAAAAGAGGACAATATTATCTATCGCAGTTTATTGCCGCTTCTTCTTCGGTTTAATCGATAAACGAAGATACATTTTGATGAATGTTTGTCGAAATCTTTTTCGAATAAAAAAACCTGAATAAACATCTTATGCAAATTATAAAACTTTCTTTTCATATTTATTCTTTTCCTAAGTCTTCCGTAAGTCTAAGTTTCTTGTCAAGCGCTAACTTATAAAAATAAAAACAAATACATTGATCAGTATAATTACATAAAAATACGTATACATTGCCATTAACCAATCCAAAGCGAGACACTAATGTTTATTCGTCGAACACGTCCAAGTTAAATAAAATAAATCCATGTCAAAAAATAAATACCTCATGATGGCCACTCTACTCTTCTCATAAATACAGAGTAAACTTCACCTTTTGTTACTCTAGTCTGCGATTATTTACATTCATCATTAATACAATTGCTTCAATAGAACTGTTTATCGCCGTATTAAGATAACTTTATTAGTTGCGGGAATTACTTCTAACAATACATAGGGAAAACTGCCTTGTTAATATACCAGTTTCTGTCTGTTCTATACTATTTATAGGTACGTATAATAAAAATTTAACTGATCGCTGTACATGTAAGATATTTGAGAAACTCTATTATTAGGGGCTTCCATTGACGCAATAGCAATAACTCAAAGCAATGATTTTTAGGGATAGTTTTCCCGAAGCGAAGCGAGACAGGGTTTACTAGTAGCTAGATAATAATATTATCTAGCTACTAGTAAACCCTAATAATAATATTATCTAGCTACTAGTAAACCCTGTCTCGCTTCGCTTCGGGAAAACTATAATTATGTAATAAGGCTAGCTAACGCGCTAATATCTGAAATTCCCAGTCGGATTTGAAAAATATTTTTGTGTATAACATTCATGAGGAGGACTGATGCTGCCTAGCATTAGGTAAGCTACAACAATGTTTTAGTTAGCGTTAATAACCGTAGCTAGTCTTAGTAACTTACTAACAAACTAACCAGCTAATGTTCTGAGATCGTCTCCTAACCGGACTAACTATCCCAGTCCCCATTCGAATCTTTTTCAAGTCGGTCATAGTCATATCATGAGCGGCAGCGGAAGGTGGTGCTGCATGCTCGTTTGCTAACTTAATTCCATAAATAAAGCGAATCGAAGGCGGATAAATAGTATCGTTATATTGTTCAATACAAAAACAACAAAAAGATAACACGAGCGCGAAAAAGAAAAAACATTCTTGTTATCAAAGTCTCAAGGAATACTTTTCTTATCATGATCCTTTCCTTATTATATTATTTAGTAAATAATTATGATAAAACATGACTTAAATATATCGCGTGTCGGGCTGTAATTAAGCGTCACTTCCTAAAACCACTTTTAAAATGACATACTTTTGTCCAAATGGACAATTTTCAGAATTCTATATGGTTTGATTAACTTTAAATTTTAAGAATAGGTAAGGATAGGTTTTTGTTTTACTTAAGGTCATTTTTTATGCAATAATTGTTTGACTCTTATCGAAACGCAAACTATGTAAGGTTTTAGCCGGCAAACTGGAACACCAGGCTGGTGGTAAGTGGTCACCGTCGCCCATCACCACCACCATCACCGATGCGGGTAAGAATTTCATAATTACATCTTTCTTCTTTGAAAAGAACGAGGAAAGAAACAAAAAGGTTCTACCATACCACCCAATAATAATTTATTTTTATTTTATTCAGAAAGCATAATTTGTAATTCATATATTGTAGATGTTTGATGACGACTCCGTAGTGGGCCCCCTGCCTACGATCGATTCCCGGCCGAGGCAGATATTAATGTGACAGATAAGGCTAGGCGTATGCTGGAACGCAGGCGACGCAGTACAGCACACAGTACACAGCTCAGGGCAGTTGAGGCAGACATGTGCCCCCTCCGTATGCTGCGACGCAACTCAATCGCATCTTAGCTAGTACAAAGAATAGACGTTTGACAATGATTCTATTAAACGTTCTGTCATGACTGTCATTGCAACAAAACTACGCCGCGCGTCGCGCTGAAATCTGTGCCGGCTCTACAACGGGACGCAGAGCAGGACTGACACATGTCAACGTCTGACGTGCCTGCGTCGCAACATACGAAGCTCAATGACGTTCCATACTTAACAAAATCTGCTCAGTTCTGCGCTGCGTGGAACTGCGTCGCCTGCGTTCCTGCATACGCCCAGCCTTGTAATGTCCATGCCATCCGCGGCACACTCGTGAATAAAAAAAAGAATCCAATGTTGTTAAATTTACATTCTGTAAAGTGTTTCGTACGTATGTATTTAATAATAATAATACTGTCTACAAGTGCTTATAATCATACACTTTTTAGAAATACTGCAATAAACTTAGTTAACCATGCTGAATTCAATACATTTTGGTTAGTAGGTACTCAGGACTCACTTAACAGAAAAAATTAAATAGATTGACAACCCTAATCAAAACACATAAATTATGCGACATTATAACGCGCGAAATTGTTTGCGGTTTTTGCGGCCTCACGCCTCATTAAGGAATAAGAGCGACATTGCATAAGTGCAATAATCTCAGCTGCATACATAATAAATAACGGTAAGCTCTACAATTATTGCCATCTTAGTGCGTGTGAAGTAAACGATAATTAGTTAAAAAGGAACGGTTATTTGAAACTAATAACTGGTGTTTTAGTAACGCCAGGGACATTGACATTAAATAATTGGAAGGTATTCATGCTAATTACTTTGTTACTATTTCAATGTAATACCAACTTAGTAGCAATTAGTATAATAGTGCTAATCACTATACACTGATAACCCCACAGTGTGGAGCACACACTCGCCCAGACCGACGTAGGTATTTAAATTCAAAATCCATATTGGTGTTTTAGTAACGCCAGGGACATTGACATTAAATAATTGGAAGGTATTCATGCTAATTACTTTGTTACTGTTTCAATGTAATATCAACTTAGTAGCAATTAGTATAATAGCGCTAATCACTATACACTGATAACCCCACAGTGTGGGGCACACACTCGCCCAGACCGACGTAGGTATTTAAATTCAAAATCCATATCTCCCCCTCGCTGGAAATCTAACCCTTCGAACTGCAGTCCTGCATGGTGACCGTTGCCGCGGTAAGTTGCGCCGAACGGATCGATATAGTATATATATGAGTTGGGGACCTACACACATCATTTACCAATGTTAAGTTTTGAAATAATACAATGATTGAGCATTAAACGCCTAGAAGCGCTCATAGCCCGGCGACTTGCGTCGATCTCAAGTGATCGACAAAGTTAAGCAACAGCGGGCGCGGTCGGTAGTGACCGCTAGTGGCAAAATTTCTTGAGCGCTTCCGTGCTTCGGAGGGCACGTAAAGCCGTCGGTCCCGGTTGTTATCATTTGGTAGCAGTCGTTAAGCCATGTCGGATACCTTCGGGTGGCTTAAAAATTTCTGACACTTGGGTTGGCCACTAACCCCTCCACCAATCCGCACTGGAGCAGCGTGGTGGAGTATGCTCTAGGCCTCCTCAGGTATGAGGAGAGACCCGTGCTCAGTAGTGGGCAATCAATGGGTTGAAGCCAAACGCCTAGAAACGACCTATAAATAGCAGGTACCTACTCTTTATGGATTCGAGACAGCGAACGAGCTTCCGCAGCCGCCCATGACAACTGTGACTGACCCGGAACAAGTCTCAAATCGGAACGATGGTTAGTCCAATTAGCGCAGGGAGTTTTTATGAACGTAATTTGGCCAGTTTGTACGTACGTATGAGGACTGGCCTTTTGAAGCAAACCCATGACGTATCCAGCCATCACTTCCTCGTCCAACCCCAGTCTATACCAATTACTACACTAAAAAAGAAATCCACATAACAGTTCCCTACCTGCCTTTAATTATAAGAATTTACATTCCGCGAAAATCAATTCGACATACCTACATTTATATGGCGGATTTCGTCGAACGAAACGTTAAGACATTACGTCCTCGGCGTAAATGACTTCCGATGTTGTCTGTGCGTCACTTGCGATAAGAAAAATGGCAGTTATTTGCTCTAAATGTATTGTGTGAGTAGACTTCCGAAATGCCGAAACAAAATAGTCGTGGGAAGTTTCGTTTCAAGGCCAATTTCTGACGTTCTTCACACTTGATATCTAACACGTGCGAGTATTATAACTTACATAATATATTAAACTGTGACTGAGACAAACATGGATCTGTACGTTATTATCCAATAGGTTTTTAATTTTTGTCTGGTTGTATGTGCGTAGGTAGTCAAGGTAGGTAGGTAGGTACCGCTTTCTGATCTCTGGAACGGCTTATACTATTTTATGGAGGCGGTTATTATTAATGTGTTGCAGCAAGCAAGCAAGTCGAGTATATTGTAGTCAGCTTGGGGTAGGTACATAATACATCCATTGATAATTAAAAAAAACAAGTTTCCAGAAGCGAAGCTAAAATGACTGATTTCATAAAACTTATTAGACCTACAAAATATCCCAATAATTATAACAAAACCTTAAAGTCGACCCCGTTAACTGTAAACAAAGTTACGCAACAATCGCAATCAACACACGAGCAAGGCAGCGAGCGAGGGATACAGCGTGCGTAAAATTCCCTTTGTCATAATTAACTAACAAAATAAACGGACGGTGACGTCATATGCCGTTATCATTGTTTTGTTCTCACTATACTTCCTGTATGGACATCAGATTCACGTCTCCTTTGTAGTACACAGTCTGTATAATATAATAGTATCGTTTTCTTCTCGAACAACACTTAAACCCACACTCTAGGTGGCCCTGTTTCACAGCTGATAAAAACATACACAGCTCAGACGTCTCAAACAAACAAGGCACAAGTACCACCTCTCTATATACAAATGGATTAACTGCAGAGTCAGTTAGAGCAATAGGTTGTCAGCTATTCGAGCTGTTAACCGTTGAGGAGTACCCTGGAGCCAAACCTGAGCATAGTAAATGGTCATGCTTATCATAAAATTGCATTGTCATCTCGGAATTAAGGCGTATTGCAAATTGCAACTCAATCAGCCACTAAGAAGTGGGTCTAATTTAGCTTGCAAGAACTAACACGGCAAGTAAAATAAAAACTAATCAGGTACAATAATAAACATTCGTAACTGAAAGTAAACAAGGCAAACGCTTGATGTATGATCGCAAATAAGTTATGATTTTTTTTTGCACTCATAAATCTGTTTTGCATATAAAACACTTCAAGGAAAACGTTCAAGGAATTCGTTCAGACCACAGCACGTGATTAGTTGTTATAATAATTAAGCGCAAAAAAATATCTCGTCCAGTTCAGCCCTGCTTATTTTTTCTATGTTCGTTCGATCGCCTTTGTTGGGTTGTTTTCCCGCGTGGAATTTGGTTTGTAAAAAGTATCCTATGTTATTTCTAACATCTCCAAGAATATGTGTACAAAGTTTCATTATGATCGGTTAAGTAGTTTTCGCGTGAAAGCGTAACAAACAAACTTACATTCACATTTATAATAGTGAGGTTTATTAAAATTCTTTTAACTATCTAAAATTAACGAATATAAATAAATCAACGTTAACATTAAATTAGATTTCAATAATTCAACAACAACAATAATTAATCTAGTACCTACATGTTTACGATTAATTTTATTTGTAGATGATTTTGATAAAAAATGTTTTGTACCTCTGAAGCTTCGTTTACATTTATTATCTTGCTTGCTTGGCTGCACTATACACGAAGTGAAGTGAGCACACTTCAAACATTTATGTACCTACACAAATGTTTGAAGTGTGCTCACTTCTCTCACACTCGCAGCTTGCATAGGTATGCAAGCTGCGAGCTAACGCTACGCCTGTCTTACAAACATTACACTAAAAATAGGTAGTTTCAGGTTAGAAAAACACCGAACAATTTTAATTTCGCGCACATGAACATCTTATTAACTGCTCTATTTTTGTCTGTATACAACTGTATTCATAATACATAATAACAAACTTACATAATCTTGTCACAAATGATCTAGTAAAGAATGCAACGGATTTATTTATAGATAAAATAAAATAATAACTGATCGCTGTCTGTCTATGGATTGTATAAGAGCAAAAATATTGTTGAGGCCTTTTTTAAGGTAATTGAACCCAAAAACACCGATATTTGTTCTTACACTTTTTGTCTGTTCGTCAGCGCGGTAAAGAACACAGAAACAGCTAAACTGATTTGGCGGTTATCACTGACGTATGTAAGGGGTAAGCTTCACTTAAAAATTTAGTACTTCGTTTTTTTTTTCAATCAGTTTATAAATAAAAAATGACATTTTAAAGAATCACGTCTTACAATTTTCGAGTGGACCATGAGACAGGTTTCCCGAAGCAAAGCAATACAATACAAAATATCAATTTCTCTCACTGTTATACCTCTTATATTGTCTTCCTTTCCACGTGCGAGTGAACGACAATATAACCGCAGATGATTTAATCGTATAAATTATTCTTAGTAAGTACATATTTAATGTACATATTATATCAATCCGCGGAACAAAGCCCAATTACACATGAATTATTCAAATGGATCTCATTATGTATCACAATCGCTTTGAAAGTGTTCATAGATGACGAATCACTGTTACTAAGCGTTATTTGTTTATTAAGAATTTATTGCAGAGTTAAATTCCAATTGATAAATCATGAAGTTTAATATCACTCAGCTCTTTGTTAAAGTGCATCGGCTGCTTTTCTAGTTAGGGAAATAAAAGTGTAACGGAGGAATTTTATCTCTCTTAAAAATAGAAAAGTGGAGCAGGATTAGCAGGAAGTGGTGAGATGATGACGAGATAAGGTGAGGTGAGGTGAAGTGTAGCGAGGTGTGCTGAAGAGAAATGAGGAGGGAGGGGAAAAAGACATATTTTAACGTGGGAGAAAATGAGATAGCAACATTAACAAGAGTTAGAACTAAAGTTCGCTGCAGCGCTAAAACAATAGTTATAACTTATGACATCTTACCAAACTATTTTTTTGAAGTTTTACTTCTAGCACGTGTGAGTGAATAGGATTAGACAAAATGGTTCTAATCCATATAGCAAAATTTGACCTATAAAATTACTATAACACTGGAGAAAATGGTTCTAAATTCATCGAACAAGGTTTGACCTAAAACACAAACTAATAATCATTAAAAACTTGTAAAAATTAGATCCTAAACGTGTACCGGAAAAACAAAGCAAATGTCGTTACTTTTTTTTTACCTATCCACTTATTATTAGCTCCAAGACCATTTAAATGTTACCCGTTTAAGGAATTAGAGATAAAAATGTTCGATAGCGTAACATTCGCGTTGTGCGTCGAAAGCCGTGGGTGTTGTGGCGCGGTGCCAATATTTTGAATCTCAAACAATTCAATACACCGACGGCTGTCGTTGGCCAGACTATTCCAGGCTGTACAAGGACATCCACCTAAGACAACAAACCTTGACCGATTACCTCTTAAACTAATGTACAGAAAGGATGGATAAGGAAACTAGTTATAAATAGGTAATATGGATATAAATTATCGTTTTAAAACCAAATACACAGGTGCAGAAGAATATAAAACGGTTTTTGTAAATTTTGCAAAAATTAGTGTTATGTTACTTCCCGTTTTAAATCGTTAGGGCGTTTTATATCAATGCTTAGAAACTGTATACCCAAAGTAAATAAGATTGATATGATAATAATTAGTTATACACTGTCATAGGAATTTACCTATAATAATATAAGTATATAAATATAATTAAGTATGTATTTGTATATGTTTGGTTGAATGTAATACTTTTACTTTAACAATACTGAAAATAATGCGTGTAGCTAAATTGCTATAGCGACTTATATATATATCTGAAAAAAAATTGACAAACTTGGAACTATAGCAATGTGGGCGTGACAAAACAGTGTCTTTTGGCAAATACATTCAAATGGGAGGAAACAACTACTCACTGATTAAGTCGATCTGCAACTGTCAAAGATAATGTCATTCATGATTCCGCCAATTTTTGCCTTAATTAACTAATTGCAATTCCATCTTCTCGCCATCACATCAATCATTCTCCTCGTCACATGTGTTTCTTCATGCTTCATCACATGCCCATGCCACGACAGTCGGCTCCCTTTCAACTTACAGATTTCCTCTACTTATATCTTACTTTATCCACTCATCCCCAATCCAAACATTGACAAAAAAGCAATCAATGGACTTAATTGTTAATCCAAGAAATCATCCTGCAGATACAAAACTCCTGCATTAAATACGTTCCAGGATTAACGTATAATGGAAAACGAGTTTCTTTTCCAACAATGTGTTTGTATTGCATCATGGATAATCTGAGCTGTGATATAATTTATGACCGTTTTAATTAAATAAATTCCTGAGGATAAAATTAAACGCATACGGTCCAGCCGGTAATCACGTGACACAGAAAGACCTGAGAAGGTAGCCCTTGTACCTATTGCTTAGGAACCAGAGGCGATAAGAGCTGAATAAATATTTCCAGCATAAATAACGTGGATGTATAGGTAAGATGTTTTTTTAGCATTTGCGTTGGCAAAAAGAAAGCCGATTTTTTTCTTGCGTGTTTACGTATTGGTCTTGAAAATATTGTTTTTGACATAATTCAACAACATCAATCCATAATACTCATGATACGCTTGAGTTTAATTATCATTTAAATACAATACATATAACGCCTACTACGGTGGCATAGTAATGGTCCACCGGCGGTTCCGAATTGATTCGTCTCGGGTCTCTCGACAGCGATTGCATTGTAGATCGTGTGACACGGCTCAGACGCGCGAAAGTGTCGAGGTGTCGAGCAATCGATGTATATGTGTACTTGCTTCGAATGGTGTGGTGTTGGTAGGTCTTAATGTAAATCCTAAAAAAACAGTTACCATTGGTAGTTCGAGGTTGGTTTTAAACATCGATTGGTCAGTATTGCAAGAATGGGATACTTTCCCATTCTCATTTCATCCCTATCGGAATATCCAACACAAAATCTTTTTTTTTTTTTAATTCGAACCAAACGTTCCCGAAATTAAGCTAAAAACGCGACGGTACCAACGAGCAGTGTAAAATAACCCTCATAAGTTTATAACAACATAATTGTATTGTGTATCGATAATGTATTCGATCTCAATTTACACTTTTCTTTGAATGAGCTCATTCACTATTAAGAAACTCCTCGATCAGATTTTATGAAAGTGGCTTCATCTTCGACACCTCGCAATGGATTCGTCACGGCGCTGATAGCCGTTAATTTCCATCCGGAGAAAACGGTAGAACGGCTCAGACGCTTGTCTGGATTAAAACAGTTGCTTGTAACAGTGTTATCGGCGATTAAGCGAATAAAATTTTTTGTAGTGAATTTTCTTATGCCCTGTTCCTATATTTTAACCAATCGTTAAACCGATTTTTCGAGTTACCAGTAACGAGTCGTTACCAGTACCAGTTTCCAGTAATGAGTCGTTTCTTAAACGATCTGTTTAAGTTACGACTCATAGATAGATAGGTAGTAAAGTTCTACTATCTACATTAAAGGTAAGCAAAACGAATCCTTTTTAGAATCGACGGTTGTATTAAACGCTTAACGCTTCTGTGAAGTGGGAACGAAAAGAAAGGACGGAATATAAGTAAATTTATAAAAAAATATAATAAATTGTATAAAAAAGTATTAACGTAAAAAAAACAATTAAAATACCGTTCGCCTTGTTGTTGATTTTACCTTTCCAAATATTTGGAAAGTTGTTTAGCGTAAAATCAACGTAAGTACATAAATAAACAACAATATACAATATTTATACACCGATACCCTGACTAAATCCTCTTTTCTTCCTTTACGTTTAAATGACATTCGAAATTAAAATAAATATAGGTTTCGAAAACTATAGTTCGAAGGTGATTACATAACTACTTTCGTAACTGCAAAAAAAAACTAATTACAATACTCGTGCAACGCTCCTGTCTTCAAATCTAACAGACCGACAAAACCCTATTAGCAACGACTTAACTTGTTAACGCCAGCGACGATAACCTGAGTATGACTCGGTGAGGTGAAGCCTCTACTGTACCGGTAATTGGATATTACTCTTACCTTTACAAAGCTCATAATCATTACTTCCCGCTCGAATCGTGCACATATTCATGCACACACGAAGAAACATTGTAACATCTAGTTTTTAAGCTTAATGTCAATAAATTAATTTTGAATCATTAAATCTCTTTAAGTAAAGTAAAGTAAAGTACATTCTCATTTGTTTTTTCATATTTTTTTACAATAAACAACTTTTTCTTTCTAATAAACAATTTTTCTTTCTATCTTTCTTTTTATTTGTTGACCCTACCATCTGTCTGCAGGTACATAGACGCCATTTTCCATTCGTTTCTTTATTGGAACGGCTTATATTGGGACAGTCAACCAAAATTGTAAAATATTTACTTTGTGGCCATGTGTCTATTATAGCAGTTATTTAAATTAAAGAATAATATGTAGTTCATTACTGGTAACAAAGTTACTGACAAACTGGCAATTCTAACCATTGTAAGAAAATTAATTCTATGAAAGATAAATCGATCAGAATTTCTAATTGGATCTAAGTCGCTTGTTCTATTTTGCCCTTGAGCCAGAAACAAGAAGACATTAAGATTTGTTTTATTATATTTTTCACTACGAGTAAAGGAGTGCGCACATTACACCAACTCGACGTCAACTCCACTCCGACTCCACTCCGTTTCAACTCCGACGTTCCGTTCCGCGATCAACGCTTCATCGACGTCAACTCGACTCCGTCTCCACTCCGTTTCAACTCCGACGCTATTTACATTACGTCATTGTGTCGGTCGACGCGTGGACTACTCGTCTACGGTGAGTCGTCGACGCGTTGGTCTCGAAACGGAACGGCTATGGGTGTAGGGCGAGCTGTATAGGTATTTTAAGTATAAGTTCGAAATTCAACCTTACCATCAAAGATATAAGGCTCATAATTGAATGTTAGCTTTGTCAAGGTTTTAGTCGCGTAGGCGTCGGTCGGTCGTGGAATCGTTGTACTGTGCGCACTCCTTAATGCATTTATTATCTGTAAAGGTACTTGCTTGGTTACCCACTTTAGACATAAACAACAAAAAATATTGATTAACTCAAACATAAAGCATATATTTAAGTTGTTGACTTTATACTTAATATCCACTGCGAGATTCCTATTTCTGTTTTTATTAAATTAATTTAACCTATTATATTAATTTATCCTAACCCAAGTTATTTAAGTATGCGCACGGTATTTACATTTAACAAGAATTGATAATCTCCGTCACGAATTTGCTCAAAACCCACGTCTTCATCATTTTCCTGCGACATATTATCCAGCCACTACCCAAAACGTTTGTGTAACTACCCATATTTACATTATTGAAACAATGTATTTACTAATTCCTACTGCACATTAAAAGGTTAGGTTTATGAACAGTAAAGCAAGTTTATTTAAATGTATTCTGTTTGAACTACTTAACAAACATTTATGTCAGCAAATAAATTGGTTAGTAACAATATTATGAAGTTATGCAAATTCCGTAGCGCACGCGCGTCAAGTATTTAGTCCTAATAATTCAGTTTTGTTGAACAATCAAGCAATTTTACATAAGGCACATCGAATTGATTATTATATATGTAAATAATAATTTTACCCTTGGATACTAATTCAACTTGTGACTTCAACTTTAGGTATATGTATATATAATACTTTATAACATTTTTTTCTTCTTCAAAAACCTGTTGTTGAATAAAAAACCGGTCAACTTTTTTATCACAATTACTTATATGTCACTTTTTTAACAACCGCTTTTCTCGACCGACTTGAATATTAAAAAAACTTAAATACCTAGAATCATTAAGAAAGCAATTCAACTTAAGATGATAATTAAGATAATTGTCTTAATTGTCTACAACTACATCGTACATATATTATGTGTTTATCACATTGACATATGATATTACTATGGACGCACGGTCCGCGCTAAAAAATGTCCGAGCCAACTCAACAACAATACGCAAATAGAACAACAATGCCCCGTTAGTCACTTTTTGAGCGTGCTGTCAACTACACATCAACGATGCCGTATTGTATTTTGAAATCGTGTAAAAACTACGCAAGTAAAGTGAAAAAAGCCGATGGTATATCATATTTTCGGTAAGTAAAATATTGTTTTATCTTTTAAAGTATTGGTTTGCTACGAATACACACTATTTTATTTTAAATCGAATTAATTTCGTAAATAAATCTCAGAATCACTCAAAAGAATCAAAAATATATCTTTGTCTTTGTCTTCTTCATACAGACTGTAGTCAGAAAGAGATAAACATAATCCATTACTTTAGTTTAAATTATTTTGCACGATTTCACGATTGCACAATAGTAAACGAATAAATGCAAGATATAGAACAAAAGTTTCCATAGAGTCGCTGTTGATGTTATATAAATAGATTGTGTTTAAATTTTTTTTAGTACAATAAAATATATTTCTTCGAGATTTCCTTTAGACCCAATACGTTGTTAAGCATGGAGAAGTATTATTGCTACATCGCGAGAGGGAGAATATTTTATGCCGAAAGCAGCCTACGTTGTATGCTCGGATCATTTTAAAGAAGATGACATGTACATAACTGGCAAAGGCATAAGAAGAATAAAAAACACAGCTGTGCCAACATTGCAAGTAAATACCACTTGGTTTATACCTTACTCTTCAAAAAATTTATGTTTCTACTTAATATTTCAACCGTAATTATTTGTTTCTTTATAGTTAACTGATGATGCTAATAGAGCGACTGTCACTGACCTATCAAATGAAAATGAAATTACAAGTATAGATGATGATAATGCGGTAAGATAATTACAAAATAGCCTGTAAGAACGAATATATTAATAGAAAAGCCATTAAGACAGATATGTAATTTTTGATAATGTTATCAAATGTACTTTAAAAACAAATGTACAAATGTACGTTAAAAATACTATGACAGTTTCCTTAAGAAGAGTGATGTTCACGTGATTAATACTAGGAACAAGGCTAAACTTCAGACTTAGACTGGTGGTTAAACTGGTGGCTCGTTCATGGGTAGATGTATTAAAATCTATAATAAAATTCCGTTCGAATTGACGGAAATGCCATACTGTAAATTTAAAATTCATGTCAGTCATACTTATGACGAAAGGTTATTACAAACTTAATGTTTATTTTAAAGATAAAAATGCTTGGACATGAGTTTGATATTCTAGCTAGTAAGTAGTAGTAAGTGCTATCTGTAATGTGAGTAGCAAAAAAAAGCTTCTTGGAAGTTTCTTGCCGCTTCTTCTTCCAAGACTACTCACGGTAGGGATTTGTTAAAGCGATGGCGTAGATTGACTTTCGAAAAGTGTTTGTAAAAAACCAACTTCGAATAAATTTCATTTCATTTCATTTCATTTCATAAGTTGTATCTTTTTCATTACTCTTTTTCGTTTCATTAAATCCAATTCATAACGTTCCGAAAAAAGTTTCAGTTAAAAAATGTAATTAATGTGTAATAAAAAAATAAAAATAAATAATGTATTATTTTAAATAAACACTACTCTATTACTTTATTAGTCGCGTTTTATTTCACTATGAGCTGCATATGGTGATTATGGTGTGTTGAGCACTCGAAGTATCATAAGGTGTCATTGATGTATCAGTGTTTGTTGCAATCGAAATGAAACCGTGATGTAATGATTTTAGTGCTTAAATTACCTTGTAAACATTTAAATTCTTGTGATGTCAAACTGGGACATTATTTTCGCGATTTTAGTAGGAGACCCTAAGTCCATAGTATTTATGTCAATGGTTTATCATAATAAAAAGACAATAATTAACATTTCTTCGCACCAAGAACTCATTATATTCAAGAATAAGTTATTTATACATATGATTAATCTCCAAGATTTCCAACAAGCATGTCAATGACAATGGGGTGTGTACCGGAATGAAAGCTTCATTAAACGATTAATTATTATTATTCTTTTTTGTAAGACCTGAAATCAGGTTTTTTACAAAGGGCGGACTTAATGCCTGGTGGCATTCTCTACCAGTCAACCCATGGCGAAGGTGAGAAATTGTGGCAGGTGGCAAGAATTTAATCGTAGGTACGATTATGAAATTATTATGATAGTTTCAAATTATTATCAAGTTTCAGCAAAATCCATTCGGTATTTTTTGCGTGAAAGAGTAACAAACATTCATACATCCATACAAACTTTCGCATTTATAATTTTAATAGGATAGGATATAAAATAGATTTCAGTTTTCAGTTGTATCACTGACGCGGCGGACATACATATCAAAAGTAAGCAGGGTTTGAACCCGGCACCTTACGGATGACCTATATTCCAACAACCAAGCTATCCTGCAACCAATATGGCAATAATAGAGTCTAATAGCAGTAATAGTCAATATCTATTAAAGGGAGTACCATGTAGGATAGTGAACGTAATTGTTCCGGCGTTGTCCCCATTCGGTCATGGCACGCACGGCCGATGCTTCCGTGGGTGCTGACCTTGCCTACGATCCCGAGACCATTAAGCACCGGTCAAGTCCGAACTATACTTATGTGATATTAGGTTCCGCATTCATATAAATATGTCAACTAACTTTGTGTGTTTTAAAGATTGAAAATTTTCTCAACTAAGCTAGGTCAACTTTAACTTGAGGGAGGATCTTCATTCAGTTCATTTTTAACTAGTTTGACCTCGATCATATAGGTAATTAACCTCTCAAAATTTATATTTCTGTTGATATACTGCATTTGGAAATCATCATGGCGTGGTGCACACGTACACCACGTACGTCATACAGACAAACAGAAAAGCATACCCATCACAAACCTAAAGGAATTCCGTTCATTATCTTACGCACGGTACCCTAAAATAAATCATTATTCTCTCTGTGACTTACAAAAAGTAACAACAAAGAAAACGAATTAAGACGCATACAAATTGTGTTTGAGGATGAGGAAGCGAGGAAGTGATCTCTTTGGACAACCATTGACGTTCCGGAGGCGAGAGGGAAACGGATGTGGAACTTTAATGGCATTTTTAATTCATACTAGCCGCAAATTTCAGCGAATCGATAGGAAGTACCAATCGCCACAACGCGGGCGGTATCTTATGATTACTTTTTGATTAGTTATTACTGTTCTGTGCGGCTACATTTTTATCTTCATAATCCTATTGAGGACATGTTAAATAAATTAAGTTAAGAACACCTATCCAATCCAAGAAAAGGCACGTATGGTCAATTGGTCATACTACTTGACCCATGTTTTACAATGTTTTACCCCCGCCGCCCCTCTCGGTGACCACCCGTAGTATTTGCCAAGATTATTTCATTATTTAGTAACTATGCACATAATTTATTATCGTAGAAAACAATGCTCACTAAGGGCAACGATATTTAAAACGATATTTAAGCTAAAATCGAGATTTAATCTAGATTTAAAGCATTGCTGCAAGTGGCCCTAAGTATTTAAGCAGATAACTTAAACAAGGATAATTTTAAAACCTGTTTCCATGTTTTTCAGCATACGGAATTTTCAAACTTACCTGGAAAAAAATAAAACAAAATTACTATACAGCTTCCGTCGATGAAAAAGTGCAATTAAATTTTATCAATCTTACACTCCTTAAGTTAAAGTTATTCATTAATTTTAAATCCCAAATAATAACCGAGCACGGAAGCTTGTGATTCACACAGTTACGTGTTGAAATGATACAAAAATTTGAATTAAATGAAAAAAAGGACTTGTGTACAAAAAATTACAATAGGCTGGCTTAAGGCTCACCATTTTTTTTAACCTGCCGCCGCGTGACGGCAATGTGAAGCATTCTCGCTCGGTGGAATTTTATACCTCTTTATATTCATTGCCGTTACAAATCTAGATCTTTGTGAAAAACGAATCCTTCTTAATAACAAAGGCCTGTTATATTTAATACAATATGTACTACGTATTGTATACAAGGATGTTATAAAGATTAAAAGCGTGTTTCCAGATTTCCTCATCATAATACATAAGAGTAATAAAATTTTAGTTGATCGAATGTCAGATATTGAATAATATTTAAGAAACCCTATTATTGTGAGTATTCATAAAACAATAGATCCCATAACAATGAAAATTTTGTATTTTAGTCCTTTTGTATGTTTGTTTGTGCTTTTGTTCCCGTTAATCTCAGAAACGGCTTTACCGATTTGAATGTGGTTTCCACCGATGTTTTGTAGTAAGTGGTTAATAAAAAATGAAAAATCCCGTTTAAATATTTTTTCGAATAGGCATAGGTTTACTGAAACGAAGCACGGTCAATTATTTATTTATTACTACATATTACATAAAATAGTTTTTATTTAACATTGCGGATTACAACTACAGAATATTCGTACATACATAGGTATGATAGGTGTAACCTGTTCTACTGTGGTGACGTACGATGTGCGTATTGATTAAATGATTACGTGTTACATAATAAAACTTTTATATCATAGTTTTTAAGAACTAATAATTAATTTTCATTAAAATATTATATCAGACATCCGCTGCTTATATGATAATTTATGGCCGTTTTCAATATCTAAAAGGCGCAACTCGTAAGTTATAATTTCACTGTAATGTATTACAAATAGTATAAATTAAAAGTAAGGAATATGTTCAATGTATTTTGCTGAAGTCATAAAAAAGCAGCATAGAAAATTCTATAACACGTCATATAACCGACTAGTCAGGTGAATGGAATTCACGCGATGTCGATCGACGCGAATCAAACTCATTTATTGAACAGAACGTATGGCACGTGTAGGCATATACAACGTCATATCAATCATATCATACGTCTTACGAATTAACTACAACGCAAGTAAATCATAGTACATGATGCAGCAAGGAGAGTACATCGTGAGCCATTGCTTCATTTCGCCAGGGTTAACAATCTTCATCATCATCGCAACCCATAATTGTCCCACTGGTTTGACACTGGTCTCCTCTCACAATGTGAGGGGTTAAAGCCATAGTCCACCACGCTGACCAAGTGCGGATTCGCGGATTTCATACACATTTGAGAACATTACAGAGATATCTCAGGCGTGCAGGCTTCCTCGCGATGTTTTCTTTGACCGAAGCAAGTGATAATTAAATTGCAATACCCACATAATTTTTGAAAATTAGAGGCGCGTGCGGGATTTGGGCCCTTGGATTTTTTGTTATCATGGGTTATCAATAACACAAATAATTTCGGTCAGGTTATCATAGCGATACATTTAATGCGCTCATTTTTAACTCCCTTCCCTAACCCCTTTTTATGGTTGTTTTAATAAATTATGCCAGCTCTTATTAGCCCACAAAACTTAATTAAGTTAACATAGGTAGGTAGGTAGTCCAGAGTCTAGATTAAATATTTTATGACGAAACTTCCTGGAGACTTGGAAAGAGGATTGTGATCTAGATTATTTCATCTTTATATAGATCGAGCATTACGTAGTTAGGTACATAAGGCAATCGAGATAAATGTTACATTGACCAGTATCTATAACCTATCAGTATATCTTATTGCAAATAAGAGATCATACTACAGTAGTTGTACAATTTACAATTCTAACAAGTTACAATTCTAACTGTGACCTGGGGCCTGGGATTTATAAACTAACTGACTTGGCTGGTGTTTTGCCTTTCAATTAACGAAGACAGTATATTTCCACCTAAGTAACGGATCTACAACTACGTGGGTCTTATCAATTTATAAAAATTACGTAAGGATATAAGAGAAATTAAAAAATAGATGAGTTTTTATCATTAACCCCTGTAAGGGATAAATACTTTATGGATCGTTTAAAATCTGAGAACTGGCCGGTGTGGGCATGTCAGTTAGCCGAATTTACCTACAAAATAATATTTTCCTTCCTTTAGATTATTGAATTAAACGTTATTTATTTATATTAAACAAATCTTTGCTCGCGTTATCGCCAGATTGGGTGTCTGAAAACAAAATCAGTTAAAATTATCCTAAGGGAAAATATTATCGTGATAACAACTATCTTAGGTCCTTAGCATGGTCTCGAGCTATCTCCATACCAAATTTTATCTAAATCAGTTAAGCGGATTAAGTGTGAAAAGGTAGCAGAAAGATTGAATGACTTTTATATATAACTAGCGACCCGCCCTCGCTTCGCTTCGGGAAACTTATTATCAAGTGCTTAAATATAAAGTTTCATGGTTCTTTAAGAGATGGCGCTAGGCGTTCTTATTCTTTAAGTTAGGAAGGTTCACCCCTAGATGGCGCTGTGCTTAAAACCCGAAGAAATCCCATACAAACTTTCAACCTTTATTTCAACCTCTTCATCCCTTTTTGTCGCAATAAAAGGTAGCCTATGTCCTTTCTCAGGGTCTAAAGATTGTCTGTGTCAAATTTCATCAAAATCGGTTGAGAGGTTTAAGCGGGAAAGCGACACAGACAGACAGACAGACAGACAGACAGACAGAGTTACTTGCGCATTTATAATATTAGTAGGGATAAGTATTAAGCATTGACAATTAACGGAGATATTTTAACCTAAACGGTGCTACAAGCATTGTCTAGTCAATAGTCGGAGAGCTCCTGAACAAGTTGTTAAAAAACATTATTCGAATCAGAGCAAAGAAACTTGATGATAGTAGTAAAATAAAAATAGATATCTTACAAACAAGACGTTACGAGGCCGTTTGGCGCATCGCTGATGGAAATTCCTTTATTATTTCTAGATTTTTAGTACCATGTAAACGCTGCAATGACGTAAAAATACATTCGTATATTTCCGCAATAGCTATGAAAACCGATGACAAGATTGATAAATCAGTTATAAATCAAAACGAGAGACATCAACAAAAACCGGTTAAGTGCGAGTCGATCTCGCACACGTAGAGTTCCGTCAAAATTTGAGGTGTCTACCTAAGTATTTCCAATATTTCCATTCAAGAGGTAGAGTCCTTTGACAGAAAAACAGACAGCGGTGGCATATAAATAGGGTTTTGTTTGTCACCCCTTGGGTACAGAACCCCAAAAATAATAACGAAATTAGCGACTATTGTCTAAAACATATGTGGAAACGTCACTAAACATTGGATTGGATAATTGCAAATCCTGTTTAGCTAGACGCGGTAAACAAGGGCATTAAGTAAATGGCACGAGTCGGACGACACGATGTTCATAATTTAACTAAATTGATACAAGTTGTGTAACCACTTAGCACAACATACCAAACCACCCAAACGAGTCTCGTGACGTCACAATATTGATGCACGTGTATATTCGATGGGCGCAGGCGGATACATTCATGTTTGGCTAAAAATCCATGCTAATATGACGTACTCGTATATGTCGTTTCATGTCAAAACGAAGCAACGGATCGATTTGATTTTTGGTAGGTACTACGGTGGTAAGCTACTTTGTCGCGGAAATACATAATTATATCAAAATTTCATTATTATTAATATTAACAAGTTCATGTTCAATTTCATGTCAAGTTCAACAAACCTACAACCTTTGCATACCCAATGTACGTTTTATATAATAGTTCCTAATAACCAGACATTGTAATTCAGTTAACTATATGATTATGATCCTCCTTAAATTAACCAACGCTTAATTTAAAGATATCGTGTAGAAAATTAAGACCGCATTAGCCGATTAGGCGCGGGCAATTAGTGCCCAAGGCAGAGTTTAAGCGAGTTAAGACCACGGACAGGCTTTTAGAGCTGTTTGCAAATTGCAATCAGGGTTTATGGCACGCAACCTTTCGAGCGCGTTTATATGTATGACACGCATGATCTTGCGCGCTCGCCTCCTGGTCCATAGCAAATTGAACTTTATTGACTAGACAACAACGTACAAATTCTTAGCAGTTACCTAACTACGCGGCGGCCGCGCGGCGAACGCGCGAAAGCTATCGCGTCGTCCAACTGGGACTGCAATAGCTGGGCAACGCAGCTTCGTGCTTCATGCCTATCTTCAACCGATTGAGCAGAAATTTTCTACGTTTAATTTGGATGACAATGTTAGCTGTGTGAAGTCATTCTAAATCCAACAAGCTTTTATATCATATACATTGTATAACAAAATTATAGTTTAATATTAAAAGTTTATTTTATTATTTTTAACGCATTAAAATAAAAGCTTGTTTTCATAAAAGTTTTTTACTTTTAACTTATTTATTGATAACTTCAAATACGTAACTAAGGTTAACAATTTAAAATATGCATACCTAATCAGGTTAACTTGACATTTTTCACTTTGAACATATTGATTGGAATGTCAACTGCAATCACATCAACAATCCAATCATTATTTTCTAATTGAAGTGTCAATCACCCGAGATTTTGTTGTTGTGTCTAGAAAGAGCTCTGGGGTGTAAGTCAATAAGTTAAGTAACCAATTTTAAATCCTGAATTATCATTGCATGAAAAATGATAACAGAAACACGAAGAATTTCAAATACCTATTCAATGATACCCTGCTCTATTATTAATTCATTTCTACAATATGACGTGTGGTTGTCGCCATATTGAATTATGTTATTGTCACGCCTTTAGTGACACTGACAACCGCAAGATGAAGACAACACGATTGACATAACAATCAACAAAATCGACACACACAATTAATCGATCTCTAGAGAGTCTCCAAACAACAAACATATAGTATGCACTGCTAAACACATTACCCCCCTTTGCGTAAGACAGTCGGGTAAACAGCGAGGCTCATAGACGCATACAAATAAAGCGTTATTAAGCTAGCGTTTAAAACTAGAGATCAAGGCGAGGTCATTGACCGTCTGACTCGAATCGAATCGCAATCAAAATACATATCACCTACAACAGTTGTAGTTAGCTATAGTTACTAGTTATGCCCGGTTTCCAATAACCAGTAACGAGTCGTTAAAGTAGTATCCTTATAATCGTTCGTATAGAACACTTTTTAGCAACGCCTCACATAGTTCTGCTACTACTATCCAAATAGCAAAACAAACCGTTTTTCGTATATGATATTAACCGGGCATTAGTAGGTACAGTTCGAAGCAAACCGTTAGCGTATCGGAGTGGATTGCGTGCTGCTGCAGGCTGTTCCGTTGCAATTGTTTACAATGCACGCTATGAACTTCGCGTCTGGTTGTTTCCGTTAAATTTTCCCACCCGTAACTGAAAGTACCTTGTGATACCCTAGTTATATTAGTTTCCGCACGGGATTACAAATGCTCAATTTAACAGTAGGTATACATACATATATCTTCAAAATTATATTATAGCAATTTTAGCGGTTATATGGAATAAGTAATTTAAAAGCGATAGCATATTTTTAGAAAAATTCGGACTTACACAATTTGTCCATATTTTATAACGAAACCTGTTTGCTCAATGCTTATTCTCAAGCTTTTTAGTTCCAAGAGTTTAAGTTGAGCGTTCTTAAGTCAGTCACTATTTAGATTCCGATCATTCAGATAATATTCATCACTGACTTCGGTGAAGAAATGTGATTAAAATTAACACATTATTGTGATGTGAGGGAACTAAGATAACTCGTTCAATATTTAGGCTTTAAGTAACCTTGACAATGTTTTCAACTTCCTCTCATTGTTCCACGCAACCACGTTCCACAATTTGGCAGATTCTACTCTATCAGATGACCCGTCTGCTTTTACAAACACAAAGTAACACAACAAGAAAACAATTTATCTTCCAATCCGCAATGGGACGATGTGATAAAATATTCGTCCCTGCTCCACCTCAACTTTTCTTAGCTAGTTCCATTTGAATGGATCTCTTAGTTTGTCCTGTATGAATTCGTACCTAGATCACAATATTTCTAAAGTTCAATGCATTGAACGATGATTATTTAGATTGAATGAAGATAGAACACATAGAACGTCCTTCACATAGAACGTCGTTCACATAGAACGTCGTTCACATAGAACGTCCGTTTTACTGGATCCGTAATACTGGATTCTGTGTGAAATCGCTCATACAACTACATACGCTAATAACAAATCCGTTTAAACGGATCCTGTAAAACGGATTGCTGTTTATTTTGTTGGATCGATAACACAGGTCTGCAAAAAAAAACTTTTTTTCAGCTGCATGAGATATTTTTGCTGAATTATATGTTTTAAAGTACGCTGATTTCAAAAATAACTTCTATTACTCTCCATCACGTATAGTTTTTTTGCAAAATCAGAACACAATAATGAGAAAAAGCAACTATTTGTGACAACGAATATAATATTTATCAACACCTATCAACCATTATTTTTCTTATTTAAATTTATACACAACTTTGTTTACTCTTTTTCGTCGTGAAACCTTCTCTTCTTTTCTTTGATGCTTCTTCGAATTCGCTTTTTATTTCCTTCTTTGGTTTCTCGCTTAAGCATTCAACAGTAGTCCGCTAACATATTCTTTGGTGGTCTCTCGATATCACTTACATCCTGGTGAAATCTTTTACCTTGTTAATCACTGTAGGCACCCAAATTTTCAGGAAAATGTTCAATATGGGAGTTTAAGAAGTGAACTTTTAAGCTTTAACTTTTTAAGAAGTGAATTTTTTGTCCAGTGTGGCTCTCTAGCTCTACTATCCCACAAACATAGGAAATAAGGGAATTTTGTATAACCTGACTGTTGTCCCAACAACATTAGGTTAGTATTTTAAAATCTTCACAAACCAACTATTGATATTCATGATATTTGATTTTCTAAAGAATTGTAGCTAAGTCATTGTAATTTTCTTTCATATGAATTGAGTGTCCCATTGGAAGGGATGAAAATACTTTTCCATTATGCAGCAAGACGCCTTTGGGGCTAGTTTTGGATGAATTAATTAATAAGCGCCATTCTGATGAATCATATTCTATTTCATAGCATTTCATGAGACCACGAACATCATTACAATAAATCAGAGTTCCCTCTTTACTGAAATACTGAGTAAATTCTCTCCCTCGATGTTTGTACCAGGAAAATGAGTTACCAGATGATAAAAGGTTTTTAAAACAAGTTCAATTGTAGTGGTATTATGATAATATGACTTTAATTTTAATTTTTGAAGCTTAAAAAATAAAATACAATATTGAAATAAATAAGCATTTCACACAAAATAAAATATAAAAATTAATATTGTTAAAAAAATTGATGTGGTGGAATTTTTTAATAATTTTTTTCTGTTTTAGGACAACAAATTCTATAAGAAAATGTATAAAAAACCTATGCAGTTTTTTACATGCAGACCTGTGTAATTTTTACTGGATCCGGAATGCTGGATTCTGTGTGAAATCGCTCATACAACTACATACGCTAATAACATATCCGTTTAAACGGATCCTGTAAAACGGATTGGTGTTTATTTTGTTGGATCGGTAATTTTTACTGGATCCGGAATGCTGGATTCTGTGTGAAATCGCTCATACAACTACATACGCTAATAACATATCCGTTTAAACGGACCTGTAAAACGGACGTTCTATGTGAACGCGCCGTTACAGCGTGGGCGCAATATGACATACTTTCACACGAGGTCAATCTCAGCGACAAGTTCAATAAACATTTAATGGCAAAAAACAAGATGAGATATCGGTCCTCATATTCGTTTAATAAATTAGCGATAGCATTCGAAACGCCGTTTTATAAAAAGAGAAATGCGATGATTTATCTTCACATAATGAAACTAGATAGAAAAAAGTGTTCAAAGGATAACAAATCTGTAACTGATCGGTGTCTGTACAAGGAAAATGTAAATGAGAAAAACTATTACTATCGCAATAGAATCCAAAACAATAATTTTTAGAATCTTTGTCTGTTTGTTGGTTGTGTGTGATTTTGTACACGCTAATCTCAGAAACAGCTTAACCGATTTGGGTGCTGTTGGTCACTTATATAATTATTGTTGTGAGTTTCACTTAACTTTTGATGTTTGTTTTATTTTATATGGTCAATAAATCAAAAAGTAACAAACTATACACAATCACACCAGACTCATATGATATTGTATATAAAATTAAATGGTATATACGGAATAAGAGTTTAATTTGGAATAGTTAAAAAACCCATACAAATTCGAGGATATCAACTATCCACCTGTGTGTCTTTAAATATGAGTATAACTATACGTATGTATCTGATGTGATGGGTGACGCTGACGGCGCGCTTCAAAGAGGATATCTGTGCAGCAAGATAATAAAAATACCTTAATTGATGAGCCTGCTTTGACATTTCGTCTGTGAGGCAAGTTAATTGAAATACAAAAATAATGCGATAACACTCGTTGACTGTTTTTCCTTAATAATCCTGCTTAGTAGGTGACTCATGTTTAAACTTGTTTCATTTTTGGCTTCATTTAAATAGGCAAAGATATAAATTGAACATGGCACCTATTCACAATCTTTAGTGTTACAAGCATTAGGAAACATATTCCGAAGTTCCCACGGATATGGGAAGATTCAAGTGTTATGGATTAATCTTTAATTTGGAACAGTTGAATTACTTTCGTTGCTATGGTAACCGTTGCCAAAGCGAAGCGTGAGCGAGTTAAGATAATTAAATAGGAACGTATACGTCGACACGTAAAACGAAGCCATGTTCTATTGACGTACTATGTTTCTTCGCTTCGCTTCGTTCGTTGCACAAGTTTCGACATAACTGAAATAAATACGTGTCCTTAATTACGTAACGATTATTTGCAACAACATTTTTTGATGAAGTCGACTGCATACGTGCTGACGGACAACCTGATGTAAGAAGTGACCGGCTTCGATGGAGGGTTGCAAACTTCACATCCAACTTTACATTCTCACAACTAGGTTCTTAACCGTTTAATTACAAAATGATCTTGAAGTGCCTCTATAAGTCTATACCTACATAAACATTATACCTAAATATTAAAGAGTATATACCTATTGTTTTTTTTAATTGTTAGTATCTATAACGGCCAAGTCATAAAAAAACCTTATACACATCGTTTCAGATTTTTAACAAAAATAAATTAAATTAAATGTCTGTCAAGATGGCAATGGCACCTCTTTAATGCGGTAACTCGAACATAATTACTACGGGGTTCCGGATATCACAGCCCACGCGGCATTGAAACCGCCCAAAGTATATAGCCCATAAACGAAAAAAAAACTTTTTTTTTCAAGCATTTGAATTTTATCTAGTCATACAGCGGACATAACCGGACAATTTTGTTACTACCGTATATAAATAGCCACCTGTATGTATGTAAGTTCGAAAACTGCTTAATCACGATGACGATGGCTCCCTTCTGACTTTTAATCACGCTCCATCGCAATGCGGCATGTCCTGATCCGGACTCGACGATCTCCAGCGAATGTCATTGCCATCTGGTGTCGTAAACGCTATGCGTATTGCGGTCTGCGACTGTTTTGTTTTATATTACAAGGTATGTGTTGGCATCTTTATCTTCTTTTCTTTATCTTTACATGGCTTGGCTTGGCTTGGCTACAACCCATTAATGGCCCACTACTGAGCACGGGTCTCTCCTCGTACCTGAGGAGGCCTAGAGCATACTCCACCACGCTGCTCCAGTGCGGATTGGTGGAGGGGTTAGTGGCCAACCCAAGTGTCGGAAATTTTAAGCCGCCCGAAGGTATCCGACATGGCTTAACGACTGCTACCAAATGATAACAACCGGGACCGACGGCTTTACGTGCCCTCCGAAGCACGGAAGCGCTCAAGAAATTTTTGCCACTAGCGGTCACCCATCCAACTACCGACCGCGCCCGCTGTTGCTTAAACTTTGTCGATCACTTGAGATCGACGCAAGCCGCCGGGCTATGAGCGCTTCATATCTTTACATAGCATAATATAAAGTCGGTTTTTATGTCTGTACCTACCGCCTACGCTTAGATCTTTTAACCTGCGCAACGGATTTTGACAGTGGTTTTTACAGCTATCGTTCAGCTAATTTCTTCCAGATGATTATTAGGTATATTACATGTATACATGTACATTATATTCACAGAAAACATGAAAAAGTCAATGTTTCGTACCAATTCACAATTCTGTGTTTCTCTTTCAATAGAAAGTGGTTTTCGTTGAAACAGAAACTCGAAGGACCAAGGGCCATTTCCACTCAAATAACTGACTGAACTAACAGCCTCTATTGAGATAGATAACTGCGCTGCAACTACGTATAATCGCTCTACTTACTGTAATTTATGGTATACTAACACTAGTTACACGATCTATTTTGGACTATAAAGTTGAGAAATAGAGTACATATTGCACTGAACATAATTTATTAGATATTGGTCCTAAGCGTCTGGAACTCTTTAATGAAACATTCGTATTACAGTTTCAAAGGAACTGGCTAACATGATGATTATTATTTATTCTCGCTCGAAATAGCATGTTTATACACAAGTTTAAAAACACATTTTAGATGAATGAGTTGCTTTTATACGGAACTAATTTCGTTCTTAAGTGATTAAGAAAGCAAAGTTAGGTGTTGCCACGCTAATTAGTGTTGAAACTGGATAATAATGTATTTTGATTGTTTCCATCCTTCACCGGCCACGTTCAATCGATAAGCTTTGTCGGATTTCAGGCGACAAATTAACTCCAGAGTTATCGAGTTGCTTGGCCGCGTCATACAATGCCTGTAATTTATTACAGCATAAATAATATTCAAGCAAAAACATTAGCAAGACAGAAAGTGATCAAAGATGAAAAGCACTTTCAAATGTCTCAAAATACAATACTAAAAGGCCAGATTTCTAGAAATTACCTGCACAGTGTGTCAGTTCAAAGAACCCATTCGAACTATTCTAGACCGATGACTAATTGGCACAAAACGAAATAATCGACGATCGCTTATCTTTACAATATAATAGCGGAAACCACATAAATAGGGTTGCTGCGATAACCTGTACGGTGAAATAGCTATTTTTACACCTGTAGTTTATGTACCGGTAACTGTAAAGCTAGTCATATACGCCAGGGTGTACCTATCAGGTTTGCCTGTACAGGTACACTTGAGGATGTATGTTGCACAATTGCATGTAAATCCAATACGTAACTCAAGTTTACCTGATAAAAATTTAACTGTACATACAGACAAACCTGTCAGGTACACCCTAGCATGTATTGCTAACTTAGTTAACAATACACCAGTGAAGTGTGTACTTCAGATTGATTGAGCAACCTAATAACAGTATTGATGAAACTATTAAATAATACCTGATCTAATACCTGTATCGATCAATAAACTATTAAATAATAGATTATGAGCTAACAAAAATATACCTCCAAACTATATTCCAACGATTGCGTTATCTGGAAAATTAATATACATTCTGTTTGTAAAACAAAGAACTACATATTATGTACTTCTTTGTTTTACAAACAGAATGTATTATTACTGTTACCAATAGAACCACGTCGTAATACTTGTAATGGCTTACTGCCACAGGTTGCGTAACGCGCAGGTGATACAACATAGAATTGCGGATGATTAGAATGATTATATGTTTTGTATCGATATTGACATAATAATTGACCAATTATATTCGTCCACCGTCGTCGAACATTCTCGGTCATAAATTCCAAATACGGGTGCAGCGGAAACGAAAAGGTACGCATAGAAGATAAGGAAAAATAGGATCGCAAAATAGGAATAAGGAAGCCCAATATAAAATATTATGTACTACGAATAAGTTTTATATTTTTTTATTTTTTGCGTTTTAATATTTTGTATTATTTCTTTTAATGGTAGCAAACGAAGATGCAGCACCACCCTTCCACTGCGGCCCAAGTCAACTGTGACCGATTTATGCCGACAAAATGTCCTGCATTCAAATGTTAAGTGTAGTGTTTATAATTATATACCGTGAGATAAGCTTGCTATCACCGGGATTTTACCAACGCGGTATCTGAGGTTATCATCACCGCGGTGTATTAAGTCTGGTTGTGACGTCACGCGGCTTATGATACACTCGTATGTTTTTATTGATCTGATATCCTGATTTAGGTACTTTGAAATGTCGAATATTCGTCGAACTGATATGGGTTACGAATAAATCAAAACGTTTTATCTTCACCCTTTACTCGCTTATTTGCATCATGTATAATGAAATGTGATGGTATTCTTAAGTCATTGGAGGGTATTCTCACGCTTATATTGGAAACATTAAAGTGAACAGTTAGAGAGAGAGAGAGAGAGAGAGAGGACAAAATCTTCGTCGAAATGATGAGTAAGCGTCGGCATTTCTCGCTTTAGAACTTCTAAATCCACAACAAACGGCATAAAAAATCTCATGAGTTGAATACTTTAGGCATCAAATTGGTATTTTTACCGCTTAGTCATCGTGCATCGTGATTCTCCTAGTCTCGTGAGTCCTATGCGAATATGCTGAACTTTACACCTAATATTAATTAAATGTAAAAATATAAATCGATATAATGGAAAGTTGGGTACTAATAACAGATAAGGTTCACCGTTTCGGTTGGGTTAACCGCGTGACCACCCGATCACACGCGCCCACCACCCATGACCGTTGGCACAGATGATCACTTTTGAGTAACAGATACATGAGATCTGTGCTCTCATACATTGTGAGCGTTTAGCAACACTAATGTTTGCTGTCGTTGACAGACATCAATCGTCCTCATCAAGATATGTTTGTCTGGACGGGCATCGCATGATATCTACTGATGTAGGTACTTTACTCGTATAAAAAACAGAGAAACTAGTAATTGGAAATAAGATTCTTTCTTTGCAAAGAATTGAAGTAGAGTCATAAATGTAGTCTACGTCAGTGACGTAGACTTTTATGACTACATTTATAAATGAGTTAATAAGTTAAGAGTTAATCCAGATTTCAGGAATTTCAATGCCAAATGAAGAATATTTTCGTTAATTATAGTTATAACATGGGGTAATTAGTTTATTATCTCTATGTATTTTGACAAACAAATGTCCAGGAACTCATTGAAAACTAAAAAAACCACAAGTTCTTTAGTTAAAGCTAAAAAAAACAATTCGAGCAACTTTTTATAGGAACTCACTAATATGAACTAAATTTATTTTTCATTGATTAATCGTACGTTCCTACTTACTAGGTAAATTAACCTGATTTAGAAAATCTTAAGAGTTTCCGTGCTTCGGAGGGCACGTAAAGCCGTCGGTCCTTGTTGTTTTCGTTGGATAGCAGTTGTTAAGCCACGTCGGAGGCTTTCGGGCGGCTTAAAAACTTCCGACCTTTTGGCCACTAACCCCTTCACCAATCCACACTGGAGCAGCGAGGTAAAGTATGTTCTAAACCTCCTCAATGATGAGGAGAGAGGTGCTTTCGTGCTGAGTATTGTGGTTCGACAATCATTTACTCATAATTACATGACTGTACAACTTCAATTTTTTTCGAACTTAATACACTGCCATAATAAGTATTTTGTTAAAGTAACTGTCACTGTCCTTATTCCATATTTCGTTGGGCAATATTTTCATTTACAATAGAGAAAAAAAGTTTTTATTGCAATAAATATAAAATCTTTTACCGCAACTGACCGGAATCTGTCAAGGTAGTAGCGAACAATAAACTGCGTTACATAACTAGGGGTTGCCTAATTATTGAACTCGATCTACAAACGGCATTAAGGAATACATAATACGTTGCAACAGACAAACACCGAGACAGTTCGTTTTGTAATGGTAGGGGAGCCCAAGAGGGGATTTCGGGATTTACAGAAGCGCGGCAGATTAATATACAGGGCGATACCCTGTACCCGGTTAAGTAACTCCACCAAAAATGAGCCTCATATATAAGGCCGCACGTGAAGGATACAGGATCAGATTAGTAAAAAAAAATTGATCATCAGACATTCTCGAGCGCGTCAGATTAAGGTAGGGTGAGTTAATTACCTCCTAAAAAGTGTATATTCCACTAATCTGACAATTTGAGAGTGACGTAAAGAAAGGGGAGGGCAGCAAAGTTGTAAAAAAAAAACGTCATCTTGACATTCTCGAGCGTAGTTAATTTTTTTTTTATTTTGAAGGAAATAATTCAAGAATAACGAAAAATATATAATCTGACGATTTCCGCAAGCCGAAATAACAAAAAAATCGTCGATAAAGTTAAATGCGTGCAGCTGCGTGATGCCTATATTTCCTTCTCCGCGTTTCTATTCCTCTCTCACTCTTTCTCTATCTATTACTCTCTCACTCCGTCCTCACTCCAGTTTCTGCTGTCATGACGCCATCACCATATTCCAGCAAAAATTTTTTTGAAAGTGGTTTTTTTGGAATAACTTTTAAACGGCTTTATCGATCAACTTCAAAAACTAATCCGCCCTTGAGCTTGAAAAACCACGTCGATCGCCACCAAGTTGGTCAAAATCGGTTGATTCATTCGAGAGATATCGTGAACGAAAGAAACCCGAAAAAGTGTTTTTTCGGGATTACTCCGAAATTTTTGGTTCGATTAATTAAAACTTTTAAATTGCTTATGAGGATGATAAAACTGCGTCGAATGCCGCCAACCGCGTGAAAATTGGTTGATCCATTCAAAAGTTATTGCAGTTTGAAAATTCCAAAAATAGTGTTTTATGAAACTTCTATCAGACTTTTGAGCTGGGAGAGCTCAAATGCATAGAAATATTATTTCTTTGAACTCCGCGAGCTCAAAATAAATGTCATAAGTACAATTTTAAGCGCCCAGGAATGGAATTAGCGGGAAATTGCAGGGATGGCCTTTAGGGTGAACCGTTTTTTTGTCAGATTAGGCGAATCCCTCTAGATAATCGTCAGATTATGAGACAGTACATTTAGAACATAAAGATGAACCATATATATCTTAATCTGACGCGCTTGAGTATGTCAAAATGGCGAATTTTTTTTGCATATTAAGAGAATGGCCACGAGTTTGCGTCCCATCGAAATCGTCAGATTAGTGAATGAGAGCTTATTTTTGGTGCACTTAACACTCCCTTAGAAAATCTGACGCGCTCGATTAAATTTTTTTTTTTCTCATTTTCAACCCTTACATACAACCACCCCCACCATGCAAACGGTCAGATTAACATACGTACATTATTAAAAATACGTAGGGCATCGATGCTATCAATATCTGACGCGCTCGAGGATGTCCATGCATCAGTTTTTTTTTACATATTTAAAAGTCTATAGCCGCTTCCCCCACCGATGAAAAGGTATATATCATATAACATTTTTTTCTTCTTATCATCTAAGCTTTGCAACCCAATAGGTCTCTGTGACGCTCGAGTAAATCCCCATTTAGCACCACGGGCTCCCCTACCATAACGGACGCGTAACAGACACCAGTTGGCAGTATTATAAAATTGTGAGTCGTGATCGAGATGTTATCTGAGCCCCGATTGTTGTAATCCAAGGTAGTGGTAAACCGATGGATCTGTCGTTATACTTAATAATAATAATAAAAAAACAAAAAAAGGATACAAAGGCGTGCCCCCCCCCCCCCCCCCCTGGATTCCCTGTGACGTGGGGGTCATTAAATTACAACAAAAACAACACACACCGAGACAGAAAACAAAAACATCTGATTCTAAACTTATATCATCGCGGACACTAACATTTGAACTGCAACGGGTTCTCACGATCTTTATTATTTATAGCGATAATTCGACCCAATGGATGTATGGATGCAAACAGAAATTTTAACTCATCATACATTTTTGTGCTTCGCTGAGAATCGAACGCAGGGCGCTTCCAAGGGCAGTCTGACATGGCAATGGTAACGATTGCGCCATACGGGTCATCAATGTTAACAAGTAACAACTCCCTAGAAGCACACTACACTGTTATAGTAAGCCATAAAAAACAAGATATTTGTGTTTCAAATGCAAACAGGTACTAACGATTTCGAACGGTACCACAGCAACTGGGTGGAAATATCGGTATAACTAAATTAAAAACTGTGAGTACCCGTTTACGTTTAAAATGTACAGTGGCCGCGAAGACATAAGTTTAAAATCATAACATCTTTGTTTATTAACATAAATAACCATGAATCGATGTTTGTTGTGTCGTTTCCATCTGCTCCATTCAGTTTCCTATGGGGAAAACACAAAAGGCCGATTCAATAAAAAAAAGGAGCTTCCGAAATCAGTTTCCTTCCTCGTATGACAAAAACATAGCGTATAACTCAATGATCCATCTAAGTTCCCACACAGATACATTAATTGTTATAATGTCGACTCTTGTCACGGTAACAAGTGATCTTGTTATTTATTCGTTAGCGTGTTCGCGTATATGTGCCTTTGTTATCAACTGGCTTCCTAAAACTTGTCAAGTTGTCGTAACTAGCGATTGAATCTTCATTCGTTGGTAGTTTGGTACACGTATTATGCAATGAAACAACATTTCGTTAACATAAAGACTGAGACAGGGTTTTCGTATCAAACTGAATGCAGCATAAATTAAGACTCATTATTGGCGACTTACAACTTTTAAATTTACACTAATTTGGCCCCAGCTTTGGACACTTTATATCAGTTGTAGAAGATCGCCTTTTGTTTACGCCCTATTAATTGTAAAATATTCGTATATTTAATATCAAAATATTATTATTATTAATTATAAGTAAATGCTTGACCACAATCCCACCTGATGCTAAGTGGAGATGTGGTCTTGTGATGTATCTGACGTTTACGTACATAAAAAAAAAAACAAAAAAAAAACATAAGGCATGTATATAGGACTATAGGTATTGTGTGCTTACACAAAGAGCACATTTTCTTAAGAAAACTTCATGAAAAAGTGCTTCAGCCTAAGAAATTACGAGTATTATGACGTGTAGTCTTGCCAGCGCAACAAAACCTCGTTCAACCACTTGCCGCACTTAAGTGGATGAAACTCTTTGTTTTCCCCAGTAGTCTTAGCAAGACGAAGACTGCCTAGGCCTAGAATTTGTCTAAAAATTGCTACTAATATAGAATTCCTGCATTAAACATTACTATAATGTGTAACAAAATTTAGGTCGTTTCAAAACGGATATTAAATGTACCTAACTTATAGTTATATTTACTACAATGTAGCTGATAATAATCTTGCCTAAATAGAGCGTTACAGGATTAACTGCCATTCAATACAGACATAGATACGATGGTAACTAACTTTGGCAGTGCCACATACACACGGTGGAATAAGACTTTGTATAATGAAAACGTTCCTAGTCCTACTCTTACCTTACAAACATTGTTAAACACCGTCAGCCAATTCAACTATCATGAAGGATGCCCATTGTCGGTAACTCGCATTTTTCGCCAACGTTGGCATCCACCCAACGATGAAGAAGACAAAACCAGCGATTTGCCCAAACAAAAGACCGTACTAGGAAACGTATCGAGTCACAAAAAGAATCCTTCCTTGTTCCATCTCCGAACTTCGCACAGGATAAGCTAAGTTGACTCACGCGTCAACAAAGCACCAGCAAACGACAAAAGGAAATGAAGAAAGGCAGCGAGTAAAACGTGTGGTCTAAATTCAAAGGCGCGTTGTCATTTATTTATACTGAAAATGTTTTATTTTAATTACAACGCAATATGAATAATGAAATTATTACATTGTAACGACTTCACAAAACTAATTGACATTGATTGAAACTTCAGGATAGCAATTTGTATCGAGCTGAGTGAGAATCTACAAGTACGAAAAATGTACGGCGCCGGCTTTGCTTGACGTAGTTATGACCGAATATTCTATAATGTATTCGTATAGAATAATTGTAGTTTACATATCACAAATCTCGATTTATCCCTTTTCCATTATTATAAGTTAACAAGATAATAATTTTAAATTCTCTATTTAGACCGACCGAGTGTTAACACCAAACGTATTGTAATGAGCCGATTTGTAAGCAAATGTTGGTCCCTTGCAACAGTCTACGTTTTACTAGTAACATTTTATGATTTTGAAACAAACAGGTTGTGTATAAAATATTCGCGTGCCGTCTTCTTGCTCCATTACCCCACTGTAGCCGTACGCCATAGTCGTTACCACGTTCACCAAAATAGACATCGTTGAAAAACACGCGTTTGTCCTCTCGTCACATTTTTTTGCTACAATTGACACAGCAACGATGAATTTTAATGTGATGCTCTGTTATTGGACTGATTAGATCACGAATCTGACTTTAAACTGTCGTCAAATAACGACATTACATTATTATTATATTGGACCGAATGAATCATAACGCTGCTAATGAACCTTCGCCCTGGATTTTGAAATGAGTATCAAGACGGAATTGCGAACGTCGGACGAAATATTGCAGTAATTCAGACCAAGTTGTTTTCGATAGTCCATGCGAATTATACATTACAGTAGGTACTACAGTTAACCACGTGTGGAGATGTTTCACATTTCGCCCGATCAATTAACACGTCGATATTTACATGCTCTCTCTTTTCGCTTACGATATCATTTAATTTTGTAGTCGTAACACATAAATGTTTACCGTCTTACGATATGCGTTCTGTGTTATGTGGTCCTAATACTTTATGAATCCAGTATTTTCTTACGAAATATGTTTTAGATTCAAAATAAGGTAAGTAAAACGGTAATTATATAACAACGACAGAACATTTGGAACGGCTTATTAATATCTTTGGATTGGATTATGTAGGTAGGTAGTCACCAATCTAGACCGAACTAGGTACTTATTTTTATTACTATTATAATAAAGCATGTTACATACAGTTTAGCGATAAATTAAAAGAGGTCTACAACAAAATGGGTTAAATTTACACCGCTTTCTTAAAAGGAAAAGCATACAAAAAAAGTGATAAACTTATTGATGGCATCTGGTGACAGGAATGTAGATGAAGACATTCATAACATACCAGATGACGTCAATTCGCTTGTCTTATTCGTGCATGAAAATATATAATTACGTATTTTTTATTTTTATGCAATTTCAAATTTGCTTCATTCTACAACCAATCTCTTTTTGCAAATCATCTGTTGTTGTTTTTTTCATTTATTTGAAAAAAAAACAGAGACAAATTATGTTACGAGTAAAAATACAGCACGTAAGATTATAATTATTTGCCACCAGCATCGTTTTTCACAGAGAAATTTAAATTGTTACAAAGAGTTAAGACATATCACAGTAATACTCTTTATTGTACTGACTCCAGTTCTCAATTGCATGTAATTCTTGTCCTTCTATTCATTGTTCACATCGATCATAATGTACTCAATAGACGTGATACAAGAGTATTGTTGTCTATCAGTTTGTATAATATGAAATTTCGGATTTGGACACAGATACCTACCGATATAGGAATAATAATTATTATACCGGTTACGGATACGGTTATAGATTATGTAATTATTTCGGATTATCTGTTAGTTTCGGATAGTTTTAGTACGGTAATAGCACATGAGTAGTTAAATGGCAGTAATAGGTGGTTTTGTGGTAAGTGACGGCTCGGCCGGGCAGTGATAAAAACCTGTTATAGCACATCTCATTTAGGTTCCGCCCCTATCCGAAGCTAACCGAAACTTTTATAAAGGTTACGGTTACGGATAGATTTTTATTTCGGATATATGATTACGGCTACGGAACTCCATAACATCCCTGTTGTCTATAGCGTGTATAAATTGCCTCCACAGTCACGATATTTGATGATGCGGAATATACGGACACGTTTCCTGCCCTGACCTTTAAAATTTGAATAGCGGAAGCGCGTGGCGCTTGTAAACATTTAAATATTCCACAAGTATTCAAGAAGTGTTTAGTATTAAAACGATAACGTTTACTATAATATTCTTCTAGTACTAATAAACTCGCTCGCTTCGCTTCGGTAAACTGTACCTCTGTGTAGCATTAGGATTATGTTTATAAACTAAGGGTGTAAATACTAACACCATAAGAACTGCACAATTAAGGACTGTATTGTTAGCTCCTGTTACTTTTTGCCATAAGGGAGCTTTAAATTTAATTAAAAAGCCCTCTAAATCCTCTCCACTCCTTTGTTAGTTGATGTTAACTGTACAAACGGCATCGTCTGTGAAGATTACTTTAATAGATGTAGGTAATTTACTTTATTTAAACATCTTAATTGAGCTGGCTTGGCTAGGCGTTGAAATATCCTTCAATACAATGAGAATTATGTACCTACTATGTATCAAGATTGCTTTTTCTCAAGAGCTCCGAAGAAACCTTTTTTTAAACCAAAATCCCAAGATTCTTTTATTACATTAATGTTATAAAATTACTTGACATACGGCAGAAGAAAAACTGTGATTGTTAACGGAAAATTAGAGATAATTAAATTGTAATACATAATATAGATATTTTTATATTAAATTATTCATTAAATTACATATTTTATTAAAATATAATAGCACACAATAATTAATTTATCCTTAAGAATATTATCTGTAGTACCTCTCGACATAAATGTAATTAAATGCACCCATACGTTCACGGTCACGCTACATTTCAACCTGGGGCCGGGATACTGGCTATATCGAAAAGATTTCCGACACTAACGATCTTCGTAACTATAATAAAATTAAATGTAATTTGATGATATACAAATTAAAATTTAAGATATACCTACTATTAAGATATTAATAAGCTACTGTTTCGACAGTAGGTGGCGGATTCGAAACGTCAGCGGTCGGCAGCCGTTTAGTTTCAGATAATACAATTCTCAATATGTCTACCGGTTACAGAATATATCAGGGTTTTCATAACTGAGGCCTTCTGCCTGAGGGTAACTGATGCTGCTCGAATGCGGAAGAGGAATGAGGAAAGGCTTAGTGGCCACAAGTATCAGTTTTCATGTAGCTCGACTGCTATTTGGATAACTGCGACCTTATAGCACCTTCTGCAACACGAGAGCTGTAAATTTTCCCACTAGCGGCCTCACATCCAAGTCCACACAACGCCAGTTGCTTAACTCGATCGATCACTTAAGATTACGATCGACACAAGTCTCCGAGCTAAGATCGTTCCAACGCACTCAATACTAAGACCTTTTTACTTTACAAAACCAATTGTTCTCCTGTGTACTAGTACATACAATTCGTTTTATTTTTAGCGTGTGTGAATATCCGTGGAGCTGATTTCTATTTGACAACCTTCAGTACGTTACACGTGTCTACTTCATGCAAATACATCATGCTACATTCATAATCATACCATACCTTCATATTATTATAATAAAATTTTAACAGATCGATGTCTATACATGGAAAATATTTGAAAAAAACTATTGTCGGGGGTTTGTGATTAAATCTTGCAGTATTTATAACTTATGCATCATAATAACACTTAAGCGCATGCCGATATTCCCACAGGATCGAATCTAACGCGCGTAATACTGTAGCGCAGCTTATTATACCGAATAGTTACCATTCAAAACCATAAATCCCATCGTAGCGGGCGGATACCAGCCAAGTAGTATAAAAAATATGCCCAAAACCGCTAAGATAGCCCACCTTAGACCACCGCAAGACAAGTTCGGTTTAATTTTAACGCGTCGTTTTGCGGGCAAACATCGCCGATTGCATCCGCGCATCTGCGATGAGTAAGCAGCGAACAGGGGCGCTAAATGCGTTTCAGGAACTTATTTTTGATCTCAAGATACGCCGCTCTCGAGTCGACGCAGACAGTACGCACCCAGTTCTTAGTTATTTACATGGTGTATGTCAAAACAAATCAACTAACATTGGTTCGATGTTTATCAGTTGACATGACTTACATACAATACATTCAATGTGCAATTTCGTATTTTTTATGGCTAATGTCAGCAACCACCATAACGCCAGGGACGTCACGAGCACATTACCTACCTAGTGGCAAAGATCCTACTAAATGAAATAAATTAAAAACAAATAATATAAAACCCAAATCCGATCCTCATACAAGTAACCCTAATAAATGGCCTTTTTACATTCTATCTTGTTATTGACCAAACAATTAAGAGTTATCACTCGGTGATAGGGTACCCTGTTTGTTTCGACTCGACCGACTAGCACTTAACTGCTTTTTTTAACTAGATAGTATTGTATACCTACCATTGCAGTACAATAAGCTCCTAAAATTACGAGCATGATGTACACGTTCAGAGTTATTTGGGTTACAGATGCGATGTGACGCACTGACCCTGAGTCTGAGGCCTAAGTTGATAAAAATAAAAATAATAATAAAAAAACAAAAGTGAACGACTAGAGACTAATTGAATCACCACAAAATTTGTCATTTATGAGATTTACTCATTTCTACTGTCGCAAGAAGTAATCGAGCTAAAGCTTTCAGACAAATCTTCGATCGTTCATTTTGTCGACCAAAATGATAGACGACAAAATGTCAACGAATATATTTATAAAACGCGATTTCGTTGGATAATCCTTTATGTCTTTGTTTACATTACTCGTCCCAAGTAACTTTGCGGTTGCCCAAGAGTCCTCAAACCCCAGTACTTTCACTGCACGCAGATGACAGTACCGCTCCACGCGTCATCTGTTCATTTCACGGTCCGGTGCCTCAACTCTTCACTCGATACGTCACGCAAATTTCATTCGAAAGGCCAGAAAATTAGACATTTGCGGTGAAATTTTAACATTAACAGCAGTTTACTATTACGATCAATTTTTTATTTTAATTACCGAAAAATGAACGGATTAGCCACCTCAAGTGGTTACAGTCGCCCGTGGACATCATTAACACCAATGCGGCGATGCGTTGCCAAGTTAGATCGTACAAAGGTGGCCCTCACTTCCGAACGAAGTATCCCCAATTAGACTTTTAGCCGTGCCACGGTGCCAGACATTTGGATAAATAAAGAAATATCTTGGATAAATAAAGAAATATCTGTACCTACTCAGGCCATAATTGCTGCGAGCAACATGGATGTCAATGATAATGAAGATACAGTGAAGATTATCTTTACCGACACGAAAATAAACATTTGGTTCGACATGCTATAAACGCCAGCTTCACCTTTGACGAAACCCACAAACCTTCGCTAAACTAAACCTTACAACTAGTCAAATAAAATTAAAACACAGCAATTTTCAATACTTATTGTTTCATTCATTATAGTACCTACCCTTTTTATTTTTGATTGTTAATACTATCAGTTATTTATATAGGTTATCAAAGAGTTCATGAACATTCTCACGATATCCTCATTATACCACTTCCTGCTGATACGAATTTTCCAATTGCAAAATAACTTCTAGACAATTTAATAAAATAAATCTTTCTGGACCATTTTTATGCAGTTTTTAATAATATACCTAATCACAACTGGTAAATACTTCTTTCACTGGTCGCAACTTCACGTTTACACAATATAACAGGCGCCTATTTTGTTTGACGCGATGATCCCTCAATGGTTGAATTCAGACGAATTCCTTCTTTCCTTCCTTATAAAATGAATCTGTTACTACGACTAAATCAGTCAGCGATCATTTACGGTGTTTTTGTTGAATAACCCTTTATCTGTCTGGTTTCTCTCGCCGTGATCACGAATTCCGTCCGCCCACGCAGCCAGGGCTTTGTACACATTGTAAGCAACGTATCGAATGAGGTCAACGCACTTCCACCTACTTTCCCTGGTAAATCATAATCATCAGTTAATACAATTGTATTTGCAGAGGTCGCTATTGTTAGTTAACAAAGGAGACGTTGTAATGTGTGCAATGCCTCACTTTGTCTTTATCCATAAAAGGTACCTATAAGTACTAATTTAATGACACTGCTAGAAAAAAATGGTGCGTGGAGTCCTAACGCGCAGATGAAGTGAAACTTCACACTATGAAATTCAAAAGCGGAGGTTATTTTAATCGCTTTTTACAGCAAATGAAAGTGCATCACAATTCCGTTAATTTATTTAATCTTTATTGTAAACCTTAAAAATAAGGGTGTACAATGGGCGGACTTTATGCCTAATGGCATTCTCTACCAGTCAACATGATATATTATCTCCACAGTGGCATTAAATGTATAACGCAACGGCACGCTTTCTTTCCATTTTATTCCTTTGACTCGATAAAAGCCACTAACTACCAAACTTCACTTAAAAAAACGAAACAACCTATGACAATTTAAAAAGTAAATTATAAAACTCATTAATAAAAAAAGGACATTTCGGTATTATGCTATCATATAATTAAAATTTCTTTAATAGATCACATAACGCTCAAACTCTTAAGGCATGTTTTCATTTACTATGCTATGAAGCTACGTGAATAAACTCCTTTCACTGCAACTACCTAGATTTATTTGAACAAAGTGGGACCTTTCGTACCAAGTTAGTCTTACTTAAGACACTATACCTAGTTGTCTCTTATGTAAACACCGCTTCCTTGTGATTGAAACAAGCTAGGAAGTTACGTGTTTTCTAAGCTGATTGGTATAAGATAAACTTACGTACTTGATAGTGATGAGACAATTAAGTATATTAAGTAATATCGATTTTATCGGATTTTATTGAAATTCGGAATCAAATATATGTATATAACAATAATCACAATAATAAAATATAATAAAACAATTTTTAAACCTGCTGTCTATTTTTAAATCAAACAATAGCTTTGTTTGTTAATCAACCTAGTAACAATGAAAATGGTAATAATAGCAGCATAATGAAGTTCACGTAATGATAAATTAATTAATGTCTACAGACTGTTTTATTCAAACAGTTACTTGTTTACATTGATTACATACTTACTGCGTAAATAAATTTGAATAAAATTAAAATTTTAATTTTTTAACATAAAATAAGGTAATGCTTAAACAACAATTTCCCTAGTGTAAGTGGTGATATAAAGTTGAACAGGCTGAGTACACAAATTTACTAAAGGACTAATTACTGTTCTATTTTGTTTTTAATGAAGTGATGCTGTCCACTGTATTAAGTTGTTACTAGAAAATTAAAGGACCGTTTCTCATCTGAACTTGAATAATACTCCTAATTTGTTAATTTAAAAGTATTGTTGGTTTCAACAATACTTTTAAATTAACAAATTAAATTAACAAGTGAAGGTGAAAGACAATTTTATACCAGTACACACAACACAGAAAATAAAAACAGGTAAGACCATTCAGAAGATAATCAGACAATATCAAGGCATAGACGAGTCTCCATGGATAAGGGGAAGTGGATTATTCTGGAAGAAGTGTTTGTCATCTAAGGACATACAGACAAGGATGTCACATGTATTATGTACTAGCCTGAATATAGGCTTATAAATATTATTATTATATTTGGTAGTTGGTATCAACACTCTTTGCAACAGCTAACCTTTCTAAAAGCAACTTCAAACTCAGACTAATAGACAATATACCTTAGACCCATGAGGTTTATTAAAAACATTTCAATATGTGGGGTGAATCACTGCTCATAGTGTTACTAACTCTCCAGGGTAGTTAACAAATTACCTCAAGGAGATTTTGCAACATAACATTGACACAAATAGTAAAGTTCTAATAAGTTGTATGTGTATAATGCATACCTATGTGTATTTGAACTTGTTGCTTGAGGAGTTGTGTCAACGAATTAAGAAATAAGAGGAAATGCCCTAAAGTCACGTGATCTGAAGCCAAAATTAACTCTAAAATGGCGCCGACTCCGCCCACAAAAACTTGAACACACCTTAAAATACAACACTTCATCATGTTAGGTATTGCTAAATTAACCTTAAAAATTCATAACAACACATTAAACGCATAAATCTAAAGATTTTATCTAAAAATAAAATTTAAACAACGCTTTGAACGCTTAAATTAAATGACAGTTGACAGACCAACAGCTGTCAAGTCGAATAAAAACGCCATTTATTTTATTCAACTCGTGCTTCAAGGCGGATCTTGGGCGATATTACTAAAAATGTAACCAGTTTAATGAAACGTGCGACCTTAGAATAATGACATATAGAAACGAAGTCCGCGCGGCTACTTTGACAACATTAAATGTGAGTAGTAAATGTCACCAAACGCCGGCCAGCTCCGTAGTCTTCAATCACAATGCACGGCAAACGCGTCTCGCGGAAAAAAAATAATTATGTCGATTTGTGCGGTTAAATTTTGTCACAACACATTTGAAAAACAAAAGAAGTGTAATAACATCACTTTTCACAGGTAATCTTTCAATATTTCATGATATCTTTTATTTAATTAGGTTTAAATAAAAACGTTTTGTTTCAATACTCAGTGTTACCCAATTGTAAAAATAAATTTTCCCATTTTAAGTGACGAGTGATATACGGCTTAGTCGTGGAGAAGTATATTGGAAGCCAACCAAAAATACACGAATATGTTCAAATGTATATGTTCAAGATAAGTACATTACACAGGGTGGATCGTGTAGATTGCGTGAAAATGCTGTCCCTGTTAAGGTATAATTATTGAAGTTGTTATTCATTATTATTTTAATTATTATTATTATATCATGCCTATTGTCAATGTCATTTTAATTTTAATTTTATTGTTGTTTTCACAGATACAATAGTTCACAGATATAGGTAATATAGTCCATAGAGTAGTAAATCAACAAAGCCCATTGTTTTTTGTTTTTCCACAGAGTATATTATTTAATATTGGAACAAAACTTTTTTACTCAATGCTGTTATTAAAATATACTAAGTTCCTGTGTTCATGCTTATGTTCAGATACGTAAAAGATATATGTAAAAAAATAAATAGTAAAAAAAATGATGTTAATATTTTCTTGTATTCGTTTCATATTTAAATAAACATTCTCGTAATATAACAATTTTACATAACCATACCCATACTTTACCACACATAGCTATTTATGTAGGTATTATTGCTAAAAACAAATTCTTATCAGCGAGCGGCCGAATCATTCCCCACTTTCGGGAAACTGCACTTCCCTGGCAACCATTAAACATGTATAAAAAAAAAGAAAAAAGAAAATTAGTGCTTCACTTTTTAAAGAGCGCTTGTATGAAGACTGTCATTCTATATGTCATTATTCTAAGCGTGCGACATATATTGTTGTACTTTTTCTTCAAACGCAAATTGTGACGTGTCAAAATGAGACAGATATATTTTTGGTTATTGTGGGCCATATTTGCATGATATTTGTATAATGAAAAATTATATATGCAAATTAGGGCCTATCCTCTCTTTTCTTTAATCGTTGAGTTGTGTACATTCATAATTCTATAATCTATATCATTGATTTCAATAACGGTAAAAATTTGTCTTAGCGGTCCACCGCTAGGGGGCGATACTATACATATTTCGACTCCACTCTTCGAGTGGAGTCGATCGGCATGACCTAACCTAACCTAACCTAACCTAACCTAAACCTAACCTAAACCTAACCTAAACCTAACCTAACCTGAACCTAACCTAACCTAAACCTAACCTAAACCTAACCTAACCTAACCAAAACCTAACCAAACCTAACCTGATTCAAATCATAAGTTAACTGATATTGCTGACTGTTTAACCGTCAAAGACGTTTCCAGGGAACACCACGCGGAGGCAGTCAGCTTCGTTCCCCACCCCTTCAGTAAACCTTCATTAGGGGGCGCTGTAAGGCGACTTATCCAAAGCGACCATGGCCGGCAACTATAGCATCGATAAGACATTTGAACATGTCGATGCCATTCTTCTTGCAGTGTCGGCGCCACAGGTACTCACAAAGGTGAGTACCGTCCTCAGCAACGAAACGGTGCTCAAGATCATTGTGGTTGACCTTGTGGTGAACGTATCCCGCTGCTTCCAGTCCGTCATAGGCTTTCCACGAATCGGTATGAATGATTGTGCCGGGTTTCACATGCTTCTGGATGATCGGAATCAAAGTCGCCGCGTTACGTTTGTCTACGACGACCATGCGGACGTCCTCTTTGCCATCCTCGATCATACCAAGCACCCATGATTCATTGAGGACTCGTCCACGATTATATTTTCGATGTCCGAACATGCTTTCGTCGATTTGCACGACACATCCTTCACCACCAAGCATTTCCGACTCTTCCTGTACTGTAGAGTACCAATCTATCACCATCTCACGGCAGTAACGATACCAAAAGTGAATGGTGTCTGAGCCTAACTCGGTTCTTTCTTCGGGTGGCAACGAAAGATCACAGACTTCATGTCGCACATCTTCCACAGACCAGTCACGAGTAAACCCGTACATCAACTGAAGGGCCTTGTCCATGGTGAGTCGAGAGTCTTCGAAAAAAGTCCCTGACGCAATACTCATAGTTGGACAAGTCTTCGATTTCGGACATCGGAAACGACCAACACCCGGATCTTGGTCGACGATACGCATAGCTACTCTATGGCTGTTACATTTCTTGGTCGAGCGAAGGAGACCTTGCGCTTGTGCCCAAGTAATGCCGTCCATAGGCGTCTTCGGAAGCGAGTTCAGGTTCCATAAACGAACATAACTCTCAGCCATGACTATGATTTTGAAAAACACGACTGCTCTCGATGAAAACTAAACTTGAAATGAAAAAATACACTGTAAAGAAAAATCAATACAAAAAGTACGTCCAAACGCAATGAATGCTAACAGACGACTGAAGTAAGTCTAGCGTCGCTTCGCTCAAGTAGCGATTTCGACGAAAAAAGCACAGAATACAATTGCGCATGCGTTGGGAGGAGTGGCTGAGCATGCGCTGACATGAGAAACCGATGAAACATGCGCCATCTATCGAGAAAACCGTTTTCTAGCAACTTTTTTATTTGACCTTTCCGGACGCTGAAGGTCATGCCGATCGACTCAGAATCAAAAGTTGAGTCGATTGATATATAGCATCGCCACCTAGCGGTGGACCGGTAAGACCAATTTAAGCCAAAAAATCATCTACTGTAGAGGAATTAAATAAGTAATAGACAGTTTTGCTATAATTAACTGTTATAAGTAATTGTATATATACCTATCCACAACAAACACTGCAATAAAATAGCTTTCATCATCATCATCATCATCATTAAAGGGGTCAGTTCAGTCTCCATTTGTTTTCCATTTGAACTCAAATTTATATTAAATGAACTGAGTCGCAATTTCGGCGTACGTAACTTAGTATTCAATTCTATAATAAATAAAGTTTGAAAGTTGTAATGAAAAATTTCGAAAGATGTTAATTCGGTGTTAATCAATTTTTGGAATACGCGTCACAAACGCTCCGCAACTGCGTATTATTTAGGTATTGCCGATTTTCATAATCTAAAAATACAATTTGAAGATGCAATACAAAAGACATTAAATACGTTAAAATTGCGCAACATGCAGAAAAGAAAAGATAATTACAGAATTATTTCTGCCTTATCTATCTTTACTTATCATGGGAGAAAACCGAACCCAATCAAAACTTAATATGATACTTATTTACAACTGAAAATTCGAAATAAACGGTTACGCCTAGGTTGTGCTAAAACTTTTTATTCAATTACACCCCTAAGAACTCAAATCAGAGCAAAATCCGCAAATTATCCTCCAGAATACAGAACGTGGAATGTGTAAAGATAACTGTACAATATAACCATATAACGGCAATTCGTATGCAACAAAAAGTGAAACAGAAAAAGTCGTTCTGATCATCTTCAACAATATAAAAGAGTAGAGTGAAATAACTGTAAAGCAAATTCGAATACTTACTTTCAGTCGTGTAAGATTCCCATCTCGTGCAGCGTTGAAAATGTTTGAAACGGCTGTTTTGAAATCCATGATGGTTCTCTTTGAGATTTAAAACACATGAAACTTTATTCTCACTATTAAAACAGCACTTTCTTCTTGAGAATAATCATTTGAAACCCCACTGTTTCACGTAATAAATCAAAGCAACCAAAATACTTATTACAAAACACTCCGAATCTGTTCACTCGCGCTATAGAACAGCTGCAACGCGACAATTCGATTGGCGACAATCTCACAACACAAACTAAAGTCAGAAATTTACAATTTACAATCCGGCACAGATAATTTAGAGACGTTATGAAAGTTACACAGAGTACAAATTATAGATACAGAGTGCCACAACTTAATTCATAGACAAAATAGTTTTCCCTAAACAACACACAGATTCGAAAGCCATTAAGACAGCGTAGTACTTAACAAAATATGGATAGTGCTGCACTGGTGTTAAAGCACCAGTCACCATCACCAGTCGTTAAAACGACCATAGAAAAAATAAATATGATATTAACTAGTGGATCATTTAATTATAAAAAAAATTACTGACCCTATTTTAATATTTTTCATAATTTTTCTTTTTTAATTTATTCAATAGGGAATTAAGCTGTATAAATGAGTTAATTTAATAATATTTTTTTTTATCTTTAATACAGCTCAAGAGCGACCTTAGAGTATATATTACGGTAGTACTTTTTACTCTAAGAGAGCGACACATACGGGTCATACGGTACACTACAGTAGCGGCACAAAATTAAGGCCCCTTTGACACATTAAAATAGTGACGTGAAAAATGTTAATTTAGTATCGAAAAAATATGGTCAAGTGCGAGTGGCATCGATACATTTTTGGAATAAAAAATTTAAGCACCCTTTATAATTCAATATTTGGAATGAGAATCGAATACTGAGTACCCCCTATTAATATCACAAGAGTCTTACGAATCATCTTATATTTAAGGTCTCCTCGGCTTTGAGCTCAGTAGTGGGCCTTGTTGGGTTGAGATGGTTTATAGTATATTCATTTATGTAATTGACTTACTTACTTTATTAAAGGTGGCAATGTATTTTGTTAATAAAAACGTGAAGGAATTTGTTCGCGGTACCATATACTTTGTTTATATGGTCCCGCATTAGTCCATAATATTTAAATATATATATTGTTTCAATATCCATGTAATTAATTAACTTTGGGTCCTAAGTTATACATTCGATAAATTTTATGACTTTTTGCACATCACTATTGACAATGAAGAACAGCAATTTGCTCCTTTAAATTTATGTAATAATTTATACAAAACTTGATGATCGGAGAGACGTCAAGTAAAAGTCATAGGGGCCTTCATTTTCTGCTGCTACTATACAGAGTTACAGACACTACAGAGTTGCAGACTCAACAGACTGTCCATGACCATCACTATAATGCTGGCGCCGCCGCCCGCCGGACAGCGATGAATGAACGAATGATGGATGGGTTAGATGACATGACAGCTAACAAAAATTGCGGCGTGGATTTATGATAAAAATCTGCTAAATTGAAATTGTTCTATATTCGATGTGGTGAAAATTTTAACAAAATTACTTTCCTATATTTGTATTGTCACTTTCAGTTATATTAAAAAGTTGTATTTGCCAAGATAATGACTGATAATTCAAAAGTTTTTAGGCAAAGTTTATGCATATCATTGTCTGTAGAGTATAATCGAGATTCGGCTGTGTTTAGTGTTATAAAGCGGTCGTGAGATTATTGGAAATGGTGTTGGAAGTGTTCAACTTAAACGGACTTAAAGATAACTTTATTTGATTGTATGTTTGTGGGCACTACATTTGTCGTGTCAACATGTATCCGACGCCGACGCGGCACCCGGGCGCCGCGGTAAGGGTTTGTGTTGTTTTTCTATCGCGCCTAGCCATAAGAACTTCATTTTATAACTTTTTAATAATCAACTGCTACAAGCTTGTTGTAATTTACCTCCATCTCCGACTATTTTATTGTGTTTGAGCTACTTTTTAGGGACCACAGCCCACGGCTGGGCCAATTAAGTTTACAATAGCGGATACTTTGGAACGTATAAAAGAGGAATTCAACTTTTTACAAGCACAATATCACACGTAAGTATTAGTTGGATACACATTTTCTTTTTGTTCATAAATAAACTTTTTTTGTTAAACTGTACCAAGTGGAATACAAACTAACTAAAGTATTTTGTGGGCTGTCTTGATGGGTTTCTTTCCCACAAGCAAACACAGTCAAAGATTACAAAACTGTTATTTTTCTTCTAGTTAATATATAATGTTACTATTTTCATACAATTGAAAGAAATTTCTTTTCAGTGAGCTATCTGTATACAACCATACTCGCTAGTATTATTGAACACAAACCATATTTGCAGCTGATTATAATCCATTCCACCAATTTGTACTGGAGAACCATGGTGGAGTGTACTTTAGTATGCTGTAGTAGGCCTTTAGTGGATGGAATCCAATAATCAATTTTTTATTTCAGATTGAAGTTAGAATGTGAGAAACTGGCCAGTGAGAAAACTGAAATGCAGCGACATTATGTCATGGTAATAAAATTATTGTGAATATATTATATAATAAAATTAGTATTAGTACTTGTTTTTGACTAATTCAAATTGTTTTTTTTTGCAGTATTATGAAATGTCATATGGACTTAACGTTGAAATGCATAAACAGGTATGTTGTTTGTCTGTTTTATCCAGTTCTGAATATAAAAATGTCACCTTAGTTGCACAGTTGTATGTTATAAACCGACATAATGTGTTTTAAATTCATTCCTGGAAAAAGTAAACTCAAGGTACCAACTTTCTATAAATATAAAACTAAAGTTATGGCCACCTGTGTGGTGCTGCAAAAATGAGTGCAATTATGGTTTCCAACACTCAACACTGTCATAGAAAAGGTAGCTGCTGTGACCCTTTACCAACATCGATAGCTTTAGCACCAAAGCTTTCAAAATATACCATAATTATACTAAATCCTTTTAAGTGATTTTGCATTACATGTAAAAATTTAAACTTGTTATAAAATTGGATGTATGGAATATAAAATTGTTGGTAAATTTATAATAAATAAATACTTCTAACATTTTTTTCGCATATACACAGAAAATGTCATCCCTCCTAAAATTTGAAATAACTTAAATACTGTATACAGCTGTCTTCCTACCTAATTCTATATGCAAAAACCTCATTGCATCACATTTATTGCTTGTTGTTAACTCTTGGAACTTAAATCTAAACAAGTCAGACAAACCTGAACTGAATCATTCTCCAATTTGATCACAAAATGGGCACTCAGGATGTAGGGTTTGCAACTCATTTTTCACCACATTATTTATCTTATACTCTTTTTTTTCTACAGACGGAGATAGCGAAAAGGCTTAGCGCTATCATAGGGCAAGTGTTGCCGTTTCTCGCTCAAGAACATCAACAACAAGTGGCATCGGCTGTGGAGAGAGCTAAGCAGGTCACTATGTCTGAACTTAATGCTATCATAGGGGTAAGTAGTTACACCACCTGATAAGGTTACCGTTCGGCTCTGGTACTTCCCTCTTCTTTTCTTTCTATATCTTAAACTTTATCTTCCTGGCTATCGTTAGATGCTACCCGAACATTTTTTATAGGACTTATTATGTTGCAATTAATCTTTTTGTTGGTCATCTAAAATAGAATAATTTGTTCTTTATCACCGCTTATGCATCAATGATCAACATTTGAATCTTCTTTATGTAAATCACACAGGTTGTTAGCTTAGTAACCGTTTCATGAGGAATGTATGGTTATATTCTGTGTCTAATAAGATGTTCATGATTAAGAATTAATTATGTACAATATTGTAAACATGTTATAGTCCCAATGCTGGGCCAGCTCTTCATTGAAGGATAGAGGCAATAGTCTACTTTGCTGCCCTTGTGTGGTTGGCAGTCACTGATTAGGTACAAGTGATAAATATTCGTAACCTGTATTGCTATTAGCTTAGCACTAGACCATATTTTATTAAATATTAATAAATTTATATTCATAGCAATTAGAGTTTGTAGGTTAACTGTAATTTATTGATGAGTATGTTGATATAATTCAGCATTGTTTTATTTAATGTTGTCCGCAGCAACAACAACAACAGGGCCTCCAGCAACTTCTTGTAAGTGTAGACAACTGTTGTGCTTGGTTTATCATTTGTTGTTTTGTGATTAACACCATTCTATTATTTATTTTTGTGTTGCCTATCTATTTTAATTTAGTCGAACGGCCAGTTACGTTGGCCGGTCATTGTAGGTATGTGTGCAATTAATAAATCATTTGGAATATAATTTTAATTATATTTATGGAATTAAGTATTAAAAATTAAAAAGAAGAATAAAAGAGAAAAATGGGAGATATTTTATTACAATTTTATTTTACAAACTACGCTTTTTGTAGGTACATAATAACAAATCTGGCACAGAATTCTATAAGTGGGTTTTACCATGTTAATTGTGGCTTAAGCTTAAATTATTTAACCATTTAGGCATATTAGAGTTATACAGTACAATATACGGGTTTTCCTAATTATAAAACAAATAAGGAACCACTAATTAGTTATTATATCGATTCGGCCCTTACAAACTACCTACTTTTTATAATCGATTTTCCTCCATACCGACGATATGTTATTTCCTATTCAATTATAGTAGACAAGTGTTATTAATATTGTATGAGATCGATTGACATACAAAGACTTACGATGCGACCTACTTTATTGCCGTTTATTGATTGTGAAATGATAGTTGAATAATGAATGAAAAAGCTCTGATTGGATCCAAATAACGATAAGTTTATGTTAGATTATGAAACTATTAGTATTTGCTCGCGAAAGGGAGTCGGGAAAACGAAAAAATACTCTTAAACTTATCCTAAGGGTACGTATTACTGGGAATAAAGTATATGCAGTAAAGGTCATGGTCTACTTGTGTGCCAAAGATAATTATAATTATTAGGACGTTTTGTGTCCCTTAGTTAAGAACGGACAAACTTCTAATCCCCTTTTCGTCATCTTGAGGCATGATTTCAGGGATAAAAACTATCATAATGTCCTTTTTCGAGGATCTCAAACTACGTATGTCCAAAAATTCTGTGTATTCTTGGATTGTATATAAGTGTATTGTTTTAAATTACTGGTTAACTACAGAGTAAAGAGCTATATTATGTGGTCACCGTCCCTTATTAGAATGAGAATGGTAGTTAGCCATGTAGTAGGTAAATGTTTCTACTGCCATGCAGTAGGTAAATGATTCTACTGCCATGCACAAGTAACGCCCGAATTACAAAATTAAAACTTGGTATTAAAAAGTGATATATCCCCTTCATGCTCATCTTATCCTGGAGCAACATATATTATCTTATTCTTGCAATTAACATAATTCTTCGGACTTTTGTAGTTATTTGGTCTTTGATTCTTTTTTTAATCTACTTCCTACGCTCGAGGCTCGTAGTATTATATAAGTGGTCACCAATAAAACAGTCATTTGAAATAGGCGATGTGTTAACAAAGTCAGACTAAGTTACATTAAAAACTCTTCTGTGTCGCTGTATTTAATGTATGTTATGTATTTAACCTGTCAGTACTTTGTATTTAACCTGTGAACTAGTAGCATAGTATATATACATATACGAGTATGTGGCGACAGTCCAATGTACGCAGATATTGACAGTTCAAAATGTGTGAAAACCTAAATCACGCTATAGATGTTTTCTACAAAGCTGACTTAAATACCAGGTTAAAACGTAGAACAAGCGAGCCTGATAGCTTCATATGGATTGCCGAATCATCTTTCTGTCCTTCCTTAATTTGGGGATCAGCTAATCTCGTCAATGTATTATTAAAAATAGATTACTTATTAAGGTGATATTGAAAAAATCGTGTTGTTCTTACCAATATCTACTATAATTTGTTGTCATTAGTTGTCATCAAAAATTTGCCTCATTTTTTTATTGTTTGTGGCTTATTGACCTGTTTTATTAAAGGTAGTGTGCTTTTGTTATGTTCTTTTATGTTGCACAAAGTCCTTTATTTATTGAACTGAGAATATGTTTAAGTTTAAGTACGATAAGTAGTCTTATTACTTTTTAATGTAAGTACATTTTAGAACTACACTTAAAATAACATGCTTTTTATTTGATGTGTGTAATATAACAATCAATGTTATTCACCATGGGACTTACTAGCTTAAGTTTTTTACTGTCAAAGGAATATGTAGTGGGAAAACTAGTTACGGATTATAGTCTGTCCACTCAAATCGTATCGGTACATTCGAATGTAGTGATAGATTTTTACACAAACAAAATTAAGTAAGAATACAAATTAATATTTAAACATTACGTCAAAAAGATTAAAATAATATAGCACGTTACTTTGCGTTTTGAACTTTATGTTCAACACTTAAAGAAACTAGCTGTTATTGGTGCCTAAAGAGTAAAAAAGAGATCTGTAGGTATGCCTACTTACCTACATGATAGTGCTTATAAAGTCTCTTAATGTACTTAATTATTTATAAATATTTCTAATGTTGGGTTATGGAGAAAGGCGGCGTCGAGTTGCTGTTTTACTAATGGTGATACGATTTGAGATATCTGACTTAGTATGAAGATCAAATTGTCATTAACTAACAATATTGGAATTAGCTACGGATGTTATGTGGCATAAGTCTGAGTAATAAGACAGTTTAAATAGTTCTAATTTACAGAGCTAAATGACATTATAATTAACGATGTTTGTTGGCTTTTAGAATAACGATATTATAATAAAATCATTAGGGCTACTAACAAAATGAGTGAGCACAGATTGTATTTGAGCTGGTTGACACTTCTGTGACTGCACGTTATAGCTAGCCATACATGCTAGAGTCTACCTGGCAGGTTTGCGTGTACAGTTAAAATATCAGGTGAACTTGAGCTAAATAGTGGACATACATGCACAGTTGTGCGATATACACGCTCAAGTGTGCCTGTACAGTTCAAGTGTACAGTTGAACCTGTCAGGCACACGTGTATGACTAGCTTAAGCACTGTGCACTACTTACATATATCATACTAGTCATTGGGTATCAAGTTATAGGACATAATATTATACGCATTAAGATTTTCAGTTTATTTGGCAGATCATTGATTGAATTAGACATGGTAAGACAGCATATTTCAAAAAAAAAAATAGTTTCTTTCTCTCTTCTTTCTTGATCGGCATCTGTGATGTCTGTGGTGTCAATGTCAATGTGCTGAGGTGACATTTGCTCGGTTATTTACATTAAAAAGGTATATAATTTTTACTATCATTATGATGGTTTAGAAGGTAACTTTCTCCGTGCAAAGAAAGTAGGTACACGCAAATATGTCATTAGCGCTGCTCGCGATGTCTAGCTCAATATGGCCTGTTAAAGCCTGTCAGTGTGAGTTCACATTACATTGGATGTAAGATATTAATTGAAGGTATTCCTCGTAGCAACAGATCCACGCGTCAGCGGGCCTGCCGCACGGCGTGGGCGGGGCGGGGGCTCTGCTCGGCGCGGGCGGGCTGCTCTTCCCCGGCGCGGGCCCGCCCCCACCACACCTGCCCCCGCCTGCTCACAAGGTCAGTTACTTACCAATGACAATTATAATTATGTAAAAAAAGAAGATAATATGTTACCATTGCCGGCCATTGCGCAAAAAGCGGTTAAAGGAGAATGATTATTTTTGCCTGCAATTTTCTCCCACTTCAGATGAATTCCAGAACCATAATTATTAGTTTTTAATCTAACCGCCGTATGTTGCAGGTGGAGCTCCCCCCACCAACGGATATTAAGCCCCCCGTGCTGCCGGGCGGGCCGGCGCCTCCGCCCTTGTTGTCGGGACAGCCGCCGCCCAGGGAGGACGATAGACTCTCTTCCAGGGTCATGAGCCAACAGGTACCGCCTTTTAGGAATTAGGAGTTTAACGTAATCTATACATATAGTAAAACTGTAAGTGACCGACGACGTCTGTACGTGAAAGACATTTGAGGAAAAATATTACTGTAGGTACCCTTAACGTCTTTTTTTAAGTTTTAAGTACCTACAATTTGTCGATTTGACAATTTCTGCGTTGCTCTCCGTTTATCTCAGAAGTATTGTAGTGAGTGAAACATTTTTTCAAGCGCGGGCCATAAGGCATATGTTTTGCAAAGCGAAGCGAAGGTAGTTACTAGTAATGTAAATATGCATATACTGCATTTACTTATTTACAATTAAACTAGGGTTACACAGATACGATTGTGTGGCAAGATACCTATGAATTGCTACACGTTAAAACGTATTTTGTAAAAAAAAAAATCCATCCTTACTGTAAGTTGAAATAACTGTATGAAGTAGGTATAATATAATTATATTAAGCTAAGATGTGGGTATCGAAACGCGTCCTAAACGCTGCGCTAACGCGCACGCATGCAACGTAACGTACGCACCGCAACGTACGCTAATGCGTACTGATCGTACAGCAAAGACGTTCGGTGTCGCCGCACGAACGCGAACAGAAGTACCGGCCGCGGTCGCCGGACGCGGAGCCGGCGGACGCGAAGCGGCGCAAGGAGGAGAAGGTACTGGGCCATGTGAGTCTGTGTAGTGTATGTGTCGGCTTCAATCGATCTTTAATGTTGCTGTTGAGTCCAGTTTGTGGCGGGCGCTGTTGGCTTATCGTTTGGATCGTGACGTCGTGTAAACATTGTTGTGGAATGGCCTAGGTAGGTAGATAGTTAGATAGATAGATAGATATCTAGCTAGATAGATAGATAGATAAATAGATAGATAGATAGATGGAATATGCTTTATTTTACACACAAGAAAAAAGCATTTACATCAGCTTACAATAGGTACCTACAGTACAAAAGGCGGTCTTATCGCTAGACAGCGATTACTTCCAGACTACCTTTGGGCAAAGAACAGATCAAAAGAAAAGAAAACCATGGAGGGGTGCACAGGGGTGCCTACCAATATTATAAAAAATGCCTGTAATAAACATTATATTATATTAATTTAAATATTATATGAATTTTAAGTGACTGACATAAAAGGAAATGTAAATAGAAAACAATACAAATGCAATTAAATATATGCAATGGCACTATACGAAAATATATGCACGGCTTTGATGAATTATTCATTAATTTCGATTGTTATATAGATATTTCATTTTGTTTTACTATTGATTTAAAACAATACAAACATTAATTGTTTACTGACATTGTGGGATGTTTTTATGTCAATAATATTCTTAAACATAATGAGATGATGATAATGATGAGTAATATTGGAATATTTGTGTTTCTACAAGGACTACTTATGTACGGACATTTTATAACACCTGCAACTACACTTATACAAACAAGTATATTTTAATTTTGGAATATTGGACAGAATCGAAACTTTGTTCGGCTGCCAATCAAGAGTTCTACTATAGTTTTTACCTCCCGAATAGTTGACATATTCGTAACTTTGTTATCAACTTGAATGTGTCATAGATTTAAAACTTCCCTACATTCACTACTTATATTGTACCTTATAAACTAAATATGCATGTCATTTAATCCGTCTTTTTCTAATCTTATATTTTTGAATTCATCGCCGTTGGAAAAACAGCTTTCACTTTCAACCTTTATCATTATGTAGTAATTAATCTAATCCTAATCTAATTTGTAAAAAAGGTTCAATGTCTTATTAAAATGTAAAATTAAATAATTTAAATCAAATTAAATCATTGGAAAAAATGAATCTATGATAAAGAAAATGATAGGTAACTGAGCGTTAAAACAAAACGTTTTTTTAAATGATAAGCCAACAGTTACTCCGAAAGCTTTCAAAATGCTTCAATAGACTTGTTCCAAATGGCTATTGTATTGCTCCTGTCATGTTTGTTAGATTGCTTGTTTTTTTATGTCAAATATGAACTTTGATGGTTTGCTTTATGTGATGTTCATTTTTTAGGACAGTGATGCGGAGAAAAGCGATCAAGACTTGGTGGTCGATGTAGCGAATGAGGTGAGATATATACATAATGTTGTTTAGTATAATTTTAAACGTATTGGTAGTATTGGTACTGCCATACAGTATGTTGGCGTGGTTGCCATCGAAACGCAAATAATTTCTCATCGGAAAAACTTACGAGGTACGACAACACCTTTTCATCGATTTTAAATAAGTCAAGTATAATCGTATAACAAAAAATTTGGGCGCCAGAATCAGCAAACGATTAAATATTGTGTTACGTCTTGGGTTGCTTGTGTATTTTATACAAAACACGATAAAAAAATTCATGAAAGTACTTCACTTAATTTTTAATGACAAAATATGTTCGAATTGCAACCATTTATTGAAGATAAGTGTTAGAGTATCGTGTAATAAGTTGATATGTTTGCAGGAGGAAAGAGGTTCCCCCGGCGTTCGGACGGAGGGCGGCGAGAGGACAGAGAACGGTCCGCGACCACCCTCGCGCTCGGGCTCCTCGTCTAGCCGATCGACACCCAAGAGCTCCAAAGATGTGAGTATCTTAACTCCGTTTTAGCAGCCTATTCCTAAGGCTGAGTCGTGAGTCACGGCGCATCGCGCATGCGGAATCCGCCGCGCACGAAACAAATGCTCGACATGTTTGAATGGCGCGCACGCGATATAGGCGAGTATTTGTTTCGTGCGCGGCGGATTCCGCATGCGCGATACGCCGTAACTCAGGACTCAGCCTAAGTAAGTTGGAAAAAACTCCTTGGGAGTGTCTTGCTTCTTTCAAGATTAATCGTGGTAGTGATTTGTTGAAGCGATGGGGTAGTTTGACTTTTGAATAGGGTTTATAAAAAGTGTTTGTCGTTTAATTTTGATTTAAATAATAATTATAATGGCCGCCCGAATTTGTCATTTCATTGAAGAAGTGACTTCGCAGTCATTTTAAAACTCGTAGTTTTTTTGCTCATTTATTAGTTTTCATGATGATTTTATTTTATTAGTTTTGTAGCGGTCCACGGCGTAAGAAAGTTAATATGATTTTATGTGAATAGACACAAATATTACTAACAATTTTCTTATTTATCAGACACGTGCAATGTTATAGTATCTGGAATAAGACGACGGAACCGAATTTAGTGTTTTGTTTGTCAAATAAAACTAATACTACCGTGTTCTCCAAAAATGTAAAGTTACGCCTGTTTTAATAAGTCAACATTGACTCAGATGTAGTGCTTGGTTGTTTGTTATGGTTGTTTACACTTGTAAGATTTTATAGGATTGAAAAAATATAAATATTATAATTTTAAATTATTCAACTTATTAGATGCGTGGGAACGAAGTTTCGGGCAATTTCATATGATTTATCATATTGATTTATTCATTCTATAACTTTCCTACTTGTGGACTGGTCTCTTTCACAATGTGACGATAGTTCAACGCACTGGGCACAGGATAATTGGCGCATATACACGCGTACACACACATGCGCACGCACGTAACCTAACGCGCTTGTGTACAACTTCACAGTGTTCTAAGTGTTGTAAGTTTGTAATCTGTTCTCTTTGGTTCTGTTTGTATTTTATTTTTATGGGAGAAAATAAAGTTATATTACTGTTATTATGCAGGCCTGACTGCCTGTTACAAAGGCACCGGGTGTGCATTGCCCTGGGGTTGGGGAAATGAGACATCTCCGGTCCATTTTCCCTCACGCCATGGAGAAAGTCGTCTGGTTTACTTACAACACTAACTTAGGCTATAAGGCAAGTTGTTACTAACAACGATTACTAACACATAATACGGATGTACATTTTACTGTCCGAAATAAATGACTTCAATCCCACTACTGAGCACGGGTCTCCACCACTCTGCTCCAGTGGGGATTGGTGGAGGGATTAGTGGCCAAGCCAAATGTCGGAAACTTTTATGCCGCCCGATAGCATCCGAACAAGGCTTAATGACTGCTACCAAATGGTAACAACCGGGACCGACGGCTTTAGCTACTATCCGAAGCATGGAAGCGTCTAAAAACTTTGCCACTAGCGGTCACTGAAATAAATTAATTAAACTAAACAAAACCTGTTGTTTCAATGTCCCCAGGAGAAGCCGGGCACGCCGGGCGGGGCGGGCGGCGCCGGCTTGCCGGGGGGCGCGGGGGGCGCGGGGGGCAAGGCGCGCGCACCGACGCCGACCGGCAGGTACGCGTTCCCGTACGCGGCGTACCGCCAGCCCCTACCGTACGACCAGCCGCACCGCCCGAACGGGATGCCGCCCGCCAAGCAGTGAGTTCTCACGTTTTAAGGTGCGATTCTGCTGCGTCCGAGAGACGACGACGGCTGCAGCTTTGCGGTCGTATCTCTCCGTCCGTCGCTGACGTTTGCTGTCTGCTGCGTTCGGCGGAATCGTACCTTAATTGACCTTAAATTTATAACAATTAACAAGATTCGAAGAACAGGAAAAACCGGCAACTAATGCTTGTATGTATGTAACGTATGACGGTTATGTTATTGGCCTAGATAGCAACAATACTGAAGTCAACTGTGTTTTAAGTAAATTTCGTACTGTGGAAAAACCTGCTGTAGGTTTTCCGTTTCCCAACATGCGAATCTGTTCGTTTTCTTGATACCATGAAATTGTGACGGAAGTGGGTAACATGAAATAATGACGGGAAAATAATTATCAAATCAAATCGAATCGGTCTTTATTCTGGACGATAGGGTGGATATAGCAATAAATTATAAATATATGCAACTAGCATTAAGCTCGCCATTTGTACCGTAATATTTTAATGTGGTCAATAAAGTTTAAACAAATAAATAAATATAGTTAGTATAATTAATAAGACTTTTCGAACCCGCCATAAAGGCGTACAATGTGTCAAAAAAATGATACATGTATATCTTAGTTCTTTTCCTACTTGGACGCGTCGTTGCAGGGCGTATTCGTACCACACGTGCGGCGGGCCGCTCGCGCCGGTGCCGTTCCCGGCGGACGCGCTCGTCGGGCCGGGCATCCCGCGCGGCACGCGCACGGTGGCCGCGCTGCCGCACGGCGAGGTGGTCTGCGCGGTGGCGCTCTCGCTCAACGGCGGCGCGCGCCACGCGTACACCGGCGGCAAGGGGTGCGTCAAGCTGTGGAACATCACCAACCCGGGCTCGCCGGCCACGCTCGAGCCCGTCTCGCAGTTGGATTGCTTGGTGAGTGCGGTGGATTGGAGTTTTGCAACGGTTTTATTTGGCTCGTGTTTGGGATGATTTTTTTTTTTACTTCTTATAAGGTAGTGCTTGACAGCAACCCCACCTGATGGTAAGTGGCGATGGCGATGAAAGTTCTTACAACAAAAATACCATGGTTAAAATTTCAATTGAAATTAGGTTGCTTTTGCGGAACATGATGAAAAAGGAGCACATTTAGCTTTAGTTGTGGTGATACTAAATGGACTACTTAAAAGTCCTAGTCTCAATTTGAGTTTGTGTCTTACAGTTGTCATGGACGGCAGCGTGGTGCTGCATTTGCATTTTCCGCACAATATAACACTAAGACAGTATCAAGTTCTTCACTTCATGAGGTTGACAGTTCGCTGCTTTGTACGAATACCTGCACAACATTGATCAATGCCGCACAAACCAAAATGTTGAAAAGACTGCTTTTATAACACAGCCAAATCTAAAATAGTCCTTATTTCATGGTCAGTAAAACCCTGTAAAATTTGTGTCTTTTTTATTTGCGGTAATTCGTGCAAAGCAGCGTCTGTTGAGCTCTCGAACCGTACACGAGTAATTAAGTCGTTCGTTCCACAGCAAAGGGACAACTACATCCGCTCGGTGAAGCTGCTGCCGGACGGGCGCACGCTGATAGTGGGCGGCGAGGCGTCCAACCTGTCAATATGGGACATCGCGTCGCCCACGCCGCGCATGCGCGCCGAGCTCACGTCGTCCGCGCCCGCGTGCTACGCGCTCGCCATCAGCCCCGACTCTAAAGTGCGTGTGTGTGTGCGGCTTTACGTGACGTCATGTCATAAAGAATAGGAAGTAGATGAAGGGCGCGTTCCACTGAGCGATCACAACGCTCTTAACTTTTAGCATTAAGTCCGCCTTTTGTTCTTATACTTTGTATGGTACATAAAATCTAAATAAATAAAAAGTCTTGTTCTACAAAAAAATACATCTAAGACATTATTTGCTATGTGTAATGACAAAAGTCGTAGTAAAAGTAACTAAATTAATTAGGATACATTAAAATAGATATTGTGAGTGAAATTTTATCTAATTTACAGGTGTGCTTCAGTTGTTGTTCAGACGGCAATATAGCAGTATGGGATCTACAAAATCAAACACTAGTTAGACAATTTCAAGGTGAGTCTGTGTACTTAAAAAAAATATAATATTCTCTTTCTTTTTGTGACGTGTTTGCGTGACTGTATGTCTGTGTGTTCTCAGGTCACACGGACGGCGCGTCGTGTATCGACATCAGCGCGGACGGCACGCGGTTGTGGACCGGAGGCCTCGACAACACGGTCCGCTCGTGGGACCTGCGCGAGGGCCGCCAGCTGCACCAGCACGACTTCTCCAGTCAGATATTCTCGCTGGGATATTGTCCGAGCGGTCGGTTGCCATTGCCTTACGTTTCGCTTATCGATAATAGCGTAGTTGACAGTAATAAAATATTTTGAAGATTTATATTTATAGCAAGGGATAATTGGTTTCTAATGGTTGGTTCAATAAAATTGACAATATTATTGGAGGTGTGCGGCCAGTAAAAGGTTGATGAATATTAAAGCCGGTATCGCGGTATTCATATTCATTTACTGTCGATGCGATCTAACCTTCATTTATTTATTTTATTTTATTATTTACGCCAACAGTACACATAACATTGTGTGCATGCCAATTATAATTCAGGATCATTGATATTATAATTGATATGATGATAGTATATATCAGGATGTTGTTCACATCTGTAAATAATTATTTATACACGTGAACAACATTATTTACAGACGTAAACAACATCCTGATTTAGACAATGTATACCTAACGATTGTATAGGACATTTATAAAACAACAATTTAATTGGAGTTCAATAGAATGCACCGTTGCGTATTGAATGCAGGCTCGTGGCTCGCGGTGGGCATGGAGAACTCGCACGTGGAGGTGCTGCACGCGGGCAAGCCGGACCGGTACCAGCTGCTGCTGCACGAGTCGTGCGTGCTCTCGCTGCGGTTCGCCGGCAGCGGCAAGTGGTTCGCGTCCACCGGCAAGGACAACCTGCTCAACGCGTGGCGGACGCCGTACGGCGCGAGCGTGTTCCAGGTGCGTGCGGTACCGTTAAGAGGATATACCACGCGGACCCTTTTTCAAATTTGGGATTTTTCACTCAATATCCCTGTCGCGCTTGCGAGCGGCGTGTATGTATGTCAGGGCGATAGAGACAACTGCAGCTCCGTGTAAAAACCCGAGGCAAAAATCATTAAAATCGAGGTTCCGTTCTCGACTGATCCCCCCGCGAAAACAAAAGCAATCTTAACGAAATTTTGGAAATTGAATGGGAAGCAGATATTCTGTGTCGGACCGTTTAGCTTTTTGTGCTAATTATGATACAATTTGTTTAATAGGCGTTTGTTTGCGGCATATTTATTTAGTGCTGTTTGAAGTAGCCTAAAACTTTTGAAAACAAAAATATCAAAAAAATCAAACCATACCGACATAGATAATGATGATATTAATCTTGTGTGTAAAAAATATTGATCTAGAGTCAAAAACCAGCGAGGTCGAGAACGTTTGTATGGAAAAATGGCCAGTAGCATTTCCTCTTAACCGTTGACGTGTTCACATTGGTATTGTTCAGTGTGTGAGGAGAGTGTTATGTTATGTGCTTCATATTATGTACTAGTAAATCCACTCGCTTAGCTTCCGGATTTCGCTTTAGTACTGATACTACAAAATTTAAAGTGATATTATAACATTTCATTTATAAATTGTTGGAGTAAAACAAATCATAAAAGGTAAAGTGAAGCTTACCACAATGCATTGGTGAAAACCGCACCCAAATAGGTTTTTGAGATTAGCGCGAACAAAACCACGGATAAACAAAAAATCTAAAAATCTTATTGATGTGCATCTATACATGTAAAAAACCTGTAACTGATCTATTGTACATAGGATTTATTTGAGAAAAAAATGTGTGAAGAGTCTCTCCATGGCCAATAGAGGCCAACAATAATATTTTTAGAATTTTTGTTTATCTCTCTGTCTGTATGTTTGTCCGCTCATCACGCAAAACTTCTGAATGAAATTGATACGGTTTTCGCAGTTGTATTGCTGGAGGTCTAATTAAAATCTGGTGCATGTTTCATCCTAATACGCCGCTAAGAATCCGAGACATGAACAATATAATGTTTCAGGACAACGGGTCAGCTGGCACATAATAAATGTCCATTTAATTTTCAGTCAAAGGAGTCGTCATCGGTGCTCAGTTGTGATATATCTGCGGACGATAAGTTCATAGTGACCGGCTCCGGGGACAAGAAGGCAACCGTGTACGAGGTGTTGTACTGATGACTGATAATCTCATAAGCAATAACGTGTGATGAGTAACGTGGTCCAGTGAGTGAAAGCTTTTGTATTGTTGCTGGGGTTAAAGGTGATACGGTGTGATACTAGCCGACTGAGTTGAGTAGACGGATAGGGAATGTCTATTCTCTCCGCTTACGGTCTCGGGTACCGTTCGCAGCATCGATTCGTTCGCATTTGATACGCTCACGCTATTATTATTTTCGTATTTTGAAGTGAAAATTTCTATAGTATCGTTGTGATTTGGAATTCGATGAAACGGAAGTGACGCGCAAATGAAATGAAACGATTTTAACGTGGGAGAAAATGAGGTAGGAAGCATCGGCAAAATAGTAGCTTACGTAAGCAAAGCAAAACATCAATGTTTGGACTGACAGTATTCGTTTTTTTAAACTTTCACTTTTAGCATGTGTGAATTGCACATATTTTGATTTTTTCTGTATTTTTGTGACTAGTGTTGTATGTATTCGTACAACGATACATTGAACATCTATATAAATTTGTATTATTTGTCGAAAATCCAATGTAAATAATGTTTTTATTGTTATGGTATTGTTTTCATATTTCTTTCAATATTTTTATTTATATAAATAAATAAGGGACATATTTTTCGATTAAACGGTAGTTTTAGTAGAATAGTATTTATTAGAAAAAAAAAATTCAAATGTCTATTTTCACACTACCGGTCCTGCATGATTTGCACATCATCTGCAATTGATTTCATAATCACTTTTGACATTCGTCTAGTTGGCTTGGTCGGGTAGTACATAATTATTTTATCTGTTTAATCATTATGGATAATATTATGATGATGTGGTGTAAAGAGTTTTGTGTACTAGTGTATAGGGTGTTTAGCCTTTAATGAGTGTCTTCTGGCTAAATTAAACTCAGGTTTAGGGTAACTTTATTTGCGAATTGCACTTGCTACATGCATAGTCACATTGATATTAATCTCTAGGAAATTTTAAATTACAGCCTATTCCGGAAACAATAACACAGCAATTGCCTGATAATTGTTTGTAATGTCTGCAAGTAAATTCACAAAGCATCACATTACCTTTCCTATACTGTGGAACGCAACAAAACTAATAAAATCATAATTAATACTAAAATATTAGCAAAAACCAGAGATGATTGTTAAATTTCAACCGACTACTGACACGTAATTTCTTAAATGCTATAACCATTGACTTATTATAGTAATAATAAGTCAATGTATACCATAGTCTTTTTTCACTTTAGTTGCGTAGTTTTTACACGATTTCAAAATGCAATACGGCATCGTTGATGTATTGTGTAGTCGTGAACGCGGTCGTACAGTGATTAACGCGGAATTGTTGCTCTTTTTGTGTTTTGTAGCTCATTTGGCTCGGACATTGTTTAGCGCGGACCCGACGTCCATAGTAATTATAAGTCAATGGCTATTAATTATTCTGTGTGGGCTGGTGGAACGGAGAGATGGATATTTGATTAAAAATTCCACTACATTTAAACATACAACGTGTATATAAAAGTGAAGCTTATAAGTGTGTAAAAAGTCTTTTAATCTGCACTGATTTCGGTAGACAACGCTATTTTTTTATAGTTTTGTATAGTTAAACTGTTCAGAATATCTCTTCATTGGTGCTACAATTTATTCATAGGGACGTTCTGTTAGTTTCTATTTTAGTTGTAGCAAGGCACACGACTGTAAAAAGTATTCAAATATTTCAAGTAAGCCAGTGTCTTGCGTTTTAATTTTAATTATAACATATCGTGTCACCTTTAACGCCGTCACACGCGTGTTTTAGATTTATAAATGGCTGTCTGAACAACAATACATATCTCGAAAGTGTATATTTTTATTGCATTTTTCAGTAATGTAGAAGGTACTTTGGCACTACCTATTTAAATTTATGTACTGTAAACCATTTGGCCATTTAATGAAAGTCCTTAATTTTATTCGGTTAAAGTTACACTGCATATTTGGCCTGCACATAATGGAGAAGGCAAAAGGGTCAAAATATTACTATCAAATACACCTAAAATCCGAGCTTAGGTCATATACATTACATAACTTTTTATTTCACTTCAATACATGCAGTATTTCCGAAGTTATAAAGACGAGAAGTTCAAGCCCTTTTTTGAATTTCCGCGCTTACGCTATGACGTCACGACGTGGCTCGGCCGCGAGCACGATACGGCGAAAGTATAGAAAATATGGGTCTATGCAGTTCAAAAATCTATAACTTTCTTATTTCTATAGATACAGACTTGAAATTTTGCATAGATGTAGTAGATAGTATGTGAATTATATATGTTATTTTATTATTGATAACTAAGGTTTGCTCGCGGCTTTACTTGAGTTTAAATTAACATTTCGGTCAAAAATCCCTATCAACTACGCGCGACTACTGAGAGATGACGTCATCGAGTAGTGACCGCCCGCCTGCGTTTTTAAAAAAACCAACGTCCGTAAATACGCACTTTGATCGTTAATATCTCAGCCATTTATTGAGATATGGAAAAAGTAAAAACACAGTTTTTCTTGTAATTTTTTATAGATTTATTTGACGTGTAAAAAAAAATTCGTTTGCCTGGTCCATTATCCGAGGTTACAGGTTGTAGGTGTATTATAAAATAAAGATCAGTGTTCAACTTACGGCCTTTCTTTATAAAATATCTATACATAATTTTTAGTTAAATTAGTAGGTAAAATTATAACAAGTAATAAAATTTTGTGTGACTAACTGATAGTTGCTTAGCAACTTACTGAGGATTATAGATAGATAGAATATTGGGAACGGCCGTAAGACATCAAAAATGTAGATATATAAGGAGGCTATGAACAGTGAGTATGCTATATCCATTCAATATATTTTTAAACACTAAAGTCGCACTAGCAGCCAGTTGTAAATATAAAACAAAATGTAATTAAATGTAACAAATAGATCAATGTTGCACCATTAAACTTGAATATTTTAGCGTTATTGTATATTTTTATAAAGAAAAAAATCGAAAGTAGTTTTTTTTATTTACTTAATTTTACTTTTAGTTTCCCGGTGGTCCATTCAGAATGAATATTTATTGTAATTACAGATCTATTTTAAGATTGATGTCAGACTGAATTGTTTCTCTGTAGAATATCTTATTCGTATTATCATCGCTCGTCTTGTATCTTGGAGGGTATTAGTGATCAAGTTTATTTTTTATGTCGACAGAATTTAATAAAGTTTAGGGTATATGATAGATGGATTTATTTTTATCTGAAATGGTTTTAAAGTATTCTCGGTGGACGAGATTATGTAAAATAAATTTGTATAACCACATGAGAGTTGTGCGGTCTCCACTTTATTTTTTATTTTGTAGGAATTTTAATATTATTAGTGGTTTTAAGTGTACAATGTATTTGAGAATAGAATCGAGTCATATAAGTCACATTGCCAATACTTGCAGTGTGACATATTCCATTAACCGATTATATAGTATTTTTTATTTTTATTCCAATTGGCGGCGTCAGAGTCCGATTGACCTTAATGTCATTTTTTTATTAATTAAATATTGTATGTATAAAAATGATTCTTCCATACCTTTAACATACCATGATGGTACAAAATAGCAGTTTGGAGGGGCATGGCTTAGAAATAATGATATTAAAAAACAGTCGGGTTCTAACGTCCTCAATTATCGTCAAGCAACAGTTATAACAAAATATATAACTTTAAGAGTCACAGTTGTGGGCGTAGCCCTCAAGAAATCACATGAGACATATATACATAATGAAGGTAATCAAAGGGCAATGAACACACATTTATTTACATCCCAGTGACTTAAATTCCATTACAAATAATCTTGTTTCAGTTTGAAAAGCACAGTTTAAGCTATTTTTAGGGTTCCGTAGTCAACAATAACTACTTAAACTTCGCCATGTTGGTCCATCTGTCTGTCAGCATAGCTCGAAGACTCGGGAGTTCTAGAAAACTGTATTTAAGTCCATACACATTTATCACTGCAATCTTAAAAAACATTTCGTGTACTTCCCATACACTTCCAAGTGGGAAGGATCATTATAATCAGCTATATAAAAACTTTCACAGATATAAAGGCTTAAATTGAACAAGTTAATGAATAAAGTAAATCAACTTACAACTACGGAACCTTATACTAAGCGTGGCATTGGCCGGTTTTTGAAAATTTTCTTTACTACAATGCAATCAAGTATTTATCAGTTACGTTCTATCGATTTAAATATATATACATGTATCACTTTTATCGATTTTATTATTTAGTGACAATAATAAAAATGTATCAGTTCATACAATTATCTATTTATTAAGTTTATAATTATCATAATATAAAAGATGTGAATATGTATTGATAATAACGACAGTGGTGAAAAGAATATTAAATGTATTGTACTTTTTATAATGAACTCATTAGAGCCTAATATTTGTTGGCAATAACGCATTTGCAATGTAATATGGCCTGTTGGTATGATTTATAGTATAATATTAAATATCGCGTTATACATATTTCCATTTACTATTAATTTTTTCAACGCATTAGACACGCATTTTTCAAAGTATGATGAGTTGTATTGTTCAGAAAATTCTTCTCGCACCTGTGTAGAATATTATTTGTAATGTATTTTTTTATATAAAAAAATAAAAGTACGCGCCCTGAGTACAAATATTTTTTGTCCTGGAGTATTTTGATGTTGTCGAAATTTATAATATTAAGTTGTTTAAATAAAAATATGAAACTAAACAAACTATAGATCATCAAACTAAAGGCGTGTTTCTCAGTTTATGAACTATCCAACATCATTTTAAACTGATAAAAAATTAACACTTAATTTTAACGTCGGTACTAAATTTTCAGTGTTGTGTTTAGTACAAATAAAAGTTCCTTAGAAATATCTTTCGAAAATCATTGCCAGTTTAGGCAGAAAAATTGTTGTGAAATGTTATTGCAATGTAATATTAAAAATATGTGGGAGTGAAAATTGTAATAATTATGTACTGTTTGTTTTGTGAATGCGGGCAATTGATTTGTTTACTCAAATGTAATTTGTAATTGTCATTGTTTTTTTTATTCGCCTGTTGAGTCACAGGACAAATTTGTCATAGACTATCTGTATTTGTTTTTAATTAAAATTTGTCTTGTCGGTCAATAGCTACCTAACTGTTTATGTCATGGGTATTTTGTTATTACGACAAATCCTTAGCAATCCTAGTGCCTTTACTGCAGGCCCGCTTGCCGAAAATTTGTTAGTAAGTACATAGTTGTAAATACGACGGTTTGGTTTAAAAATCTAGATGTTGTAACTGATAAACGGGATGAAAATGTTATGTCCGCTCATAACCGGGTGTTAAGCTTCTGGTTTAGAATATTTTTTTCCATGGAACGCAAGTTTGCAAACAGAATAAAATCAGAATTAGCTCTGCATACATTTAAAAAAGATGTAATACGACTTATGTTTTGTTATAATAATACATACTACCCTGGTCACTTTAATGTCAAAATGTATCAAGAAAGAAGTTTGGGGTTAGGAATCAGAGATAATTTTTCCATCCAATGTATTTCAGTAATAATTAATTTATTATTCCTAAGGCGACGGACAAAATCTAGTTTTCAAATAAAGAAATACGTACATACATTTCGAATGTGCAATTAGTGCGATTGTATTCTAAATACCCATGATGCAATAAAATACACAATGCATTTCGTAACTCATATAAATACTTGTATTAGTACTTAGTAATAATTTGTGTACATGCCGATGCCGACCGTACACGCTAGAAACTTCTATGATCTGCAAATGTGATATGTCTATTGTATGTGAATTGACAATTGAAAATGTATTTTTATGTATGAATGAACATCAGACTTACAGAGATAACAAAATGTTATTACTCTGCAGAATAATAATTGTACTACCTACTTACTTTGATTATATTTATTATTTCGAAAGACATTTGATTTCATTTCATCTTCGCAACCCATCTCGGTCGGTTCTCTCACAATGTGAAAGACAGTCCTTAGTCCACCACGATAGCCAAGTGCGAACGAACTGATATGGTACTTAATATAGAGTTATAATAGACTTTACGGCGCGTTCACATAGAACGTCCGTTTTACTGGATCCGGAATACTGGATGCTAGTAGCGTATGTAGATGTATGAGCGATTTCACACAGAATCCAGTATACCGGATCCAGTAAAAAATCCACACACAACGGAAATACTGACCCGTTAAAACAGACGGACGTTCTATGTGAACGTGCCCTTACATACCATTAAGATGGTTATGAACACAGGTTAACAAAGAAAGTTAATCTATGGTTATGAGGAACTCTGAGGTGTGCAGGGCGCCACACGATGTTTTCCTTCACAGAAGTATGTGATAATTTATTTCTGATAGTATGTACCAGAAGACGACGAGGGAAAGTATTAAAGCTAGCCAAGGGGCATTGAGCTCGACTCCAGCATGCACCTCCGCATGAATCAAGTCCGCAGAACTTAATTTATAGGTTCGATTATTGCCTGCCTGGAATTTGGTTGTTTGACTTGTTTGTAACTTCTCATTTGGGTATTCGTGGTACGCGTAACACAATACATAGTCTTATTTATCTCTCTACTTTATATTATAGGTAGGTACATAGTGTATTTAATTAATCTTTTCTAGAAATTACTATATCATCTGTATTTAACAATGTATTTTGAGTTTGAATTGTTGACTTTCTATGGACATCATAGATTCATAGAAATATGAAACCTACCGTCATTCTACCGTGTAACCTACCTAGTCTGTGCGAGTAACATCTGTCATCAAAAAATCAAATATTACCAAAATTTTAATGAAATCAGTAGTGTAATACCGTGGTTAAACGTTAAAATTAGTAATTTTGTCGACATACGAGTATTATAGTAAGTAAACTTGCCACTAATTCGAATGAACGAGTGGTTGACTGAGCCTGGGGGGGGGGTGCAAAAAGTTATTGCACGCGGGTGCTAATAATACAGGTAGAGGCGGCCCTGAGTACCTACTTAGGTAAAAATCGGTAGAAAATAGGTAGATCTACCTAATTCTACCGATTTTTTGCTGACCTACCACCTTTTTATCTACCACTTTTCTAAAATTTGGGTTGGCAACACTGCAATAGTGTCAACTCAAACTCAAGTGTCTCAACCTCAACTCTCAAGTGTTGTTTTTGTTTATTGATTTATTTTTCTGTTGTGTTGACGTGTGATGTTCAGTTCAGATATTTATAATAATTAAAATTATCCTAATAATTAGTTATGAACAGTGCATAGTATTGTTATGATGGCGCATCCTAATTTGCTAGATATTGTTCCGGAACAGTTGTTCCAAACGTGTTCTATTAGTGAAATAGACCAAGTGCAAAAGAAGTTGCAATATGAAATTGAAAGAAAAAGAGAAGAACTTCGGGCTATGGTTGGGTAAGGTCAATTGCTATAGCTTATAGATAACTCATACATGGGGGAATGGCCTTACAAAAAGATGACTAACCTATGAAACCATTTCATACAGTTTATTCTTTTCGAGCCGGTTATTACAAGTGTATCTCTATCAAAGTAGAGTCTATTTACTTCACTTCAATTAAAATTTTAAATAACAAAGACTAAATAACAACGTAATACCTACATTAATTATACTGATACATAAAGTCACATTAATTCTCAATATAGTAAAGGCACAAACAAAAACAATATACAGCCAAATGTTACAGTTTCAAAATGCTTGATAGTTTCTACAAGGGTACTTGATTGTCTTATGCGCACTTGTTATCGGGAATTCCTTGTTTGACTATTGTATGTTTACACAACAAAATGCTTTATGTAGTATGCATGTAATAATAAGTACTTATTATTGCTAGTATAGTAATAATTAATACATTATGAATATCTTGTGAATTGATTTGCTTTTTGTAGTGAAAGGTACCGAGACCTCATACAAGCAGCAGACACCATTGAGGAAATGAAGGTGACTACCGCCAGTACGCTGGACCACATTAACGAGATGATGGTAGCTTGCAAAAGTCTGCATAATACACATTTGATTGGTTTTAAAATACCAGAAAAACCAATACCATCACAATGGTAATTACCATACTGAACTCTAAGTGCCAACATGTTCCAAATTTAAGTTTTAATTTAATTGTATCTAGGTTCTAGTTTTGATATAGCATATTAAGGGTTTTATCCAATTTTTACATTTTAGTTGATAGTTCACTAAAAAAATTTGATGAAGAGACAATGATTCACCAATTTTTAAAAATATTAATAATTATTAATATTTTTAAAAATGTTACCTACATCTAAATAGAGGTTTCATCTTCTAGTGAATATTAAAAGATAAAGACAATATTGTGTTCTTAAACAAGATATATTTAGTTTTTATTGGGTTACAGTTATCATTTCAATGCAAATCCTTTGCATGGCATATCAGTCCAAGTGAAGTTGTTAATGGAAATACCGGAAAGGATATGGCAGTGTATCGGTGCTAATGACTTTGTGAAGGCTGCCCAACTGTTTATCATGGCTAGACATGTAAATACAGGTTAGTTTCACGAGAACCATTAAATGTATAGTTATTAAAAATATAAGATGTGTTTTTTTTAATAATTTATTATTACATTTCTCTACGGTCAGAAATTTTAATCTTTCAAAGTGAGTAGCACTATACCAGCTGTAAAAAACAAATGTGATTGATTCAACAATTTAAAGAAGTTTGGCGACCTTGGATGTGAGCTAACTCCAAAAAATAATGCATATGTAAAGTATTTAAAGTAATAGATTATGTTAAGAGTTCAGACGTGCAGTTATTCATTTCTCTAATTTAAATATAAAATTCAAATATTAACTCCTAAACATTCCTTCATTCTGTTTTCCAATAATAGATGTTAAATCTAACAGATTAAGTTCCAAAGTCAAGACACACAACTTCAATAAGTTTTAATGATATGAATTAGTACACTGTGAGCTGTTTACTTTAACACTAACAATCCTCATTTTACTCTTTTCTAAGTCTAATGTTTATGTAATAATAATCCTTATGTAAATTTAGTAATGTTAAATTTAAGTTTTCACAAAATAAACCAGTCCACGATGCATACCGTGGCAACATAAAATTAAGACTGCACTTAGCCTAATAACTGATGATGCTTTTTCACAATGTATGTTATTGTGTAAGTTTTGTTGGTCGTCCTAAAGAAATAAATATCAATTCATAACTATTATGAGTTTGTGTACTAAATCTTTGAAATAAATTGGGGTGACTTGGTACATACTACATGAAATGAATGATTTGAGTTTGAGATGATCAATGTACAATATATCTATTAGGTTTGCAGTTACAAGTTGGTGGTAGGAATGCTAAGCCCGGTATGCAGTCAATACAGAGACTGGTCCAGCAACAGTGGAACTCTGTGGCCAACTTCAACCAAACCATTATTGATATGTGCGAGAAAAAGCTACATGATGTTGATATAACTGTTGAGGTAAGTTGTTGCTCGTCAAAATGCTAATTTTTTTGTCTTAACCTGGATTGTACTCTAGCAGTTAGCTAGTTAGAAGATAATGTTCATAACATTATTTAAATTCAAATATATTCATATAGGTACCATGGATACACTTATGTATGGAATATGTTTATTAATTTTTCTATTTTATTCATTTTTATTGATTTAATTTATTTTGACAAGTTAAATTTTTCAATGTAAATAGGTATATAATAAATTTCTTATTTTGTATTACATACTTAATTCTATGGCATAGATAATATCTATGCGAATTAAACATTATGGGCTATTTGAACAAATCATTCCCACTCTTTCTTGTCATTGTAATATTACTTTATGTTGTAATAAGATTTTTCCATTCTATCGCCGTTTTCGTGAAATTCTTTCTAAAGGAGAAGAAATGGCAAAAGCAACTCCTCAGTACATCTTTTAAAACGTGATATACAATATTATGTCTTGATTACACACTAACCTTTTAATATAAGTGACGAAAAAGGCTAGAAAAAGATGTTTCAATTGTTCATTTTCAAAAACACCTTTGTAATAAATATTTATATTATTATATTAAATATGTATATTGTATATACATAATAATTATTATCATATCATACTAATTTCAGGTGGCAAGCTCTTGCCTCATAGGCCTGTATCTACTAGACTCCCAACCATTGGTACAGTTGCTCAACACTCTAATAGCACAGCATAGCAATAGCAGTCTGCAGTCCACACTGCAGTTTGACTTACCCAAGATCCTGGAGGGAGATGTGAAGGCTCAGATCAAGAGGAAGATAGTTAACGGAGTCAAGATTGTGTTGAAGACTGTCGAGCTGGTGTATGCTTGCTTTGTTGGTGAGATTCTAACATGCCTTGTTGCTTTGCAGTGTGTAAGATTGAGCAGAATGTATTAATGTACATAATTATATAATATGTTATGTATATAATATTATGTAATGTTTATGTGACCCGTGCCAAAGTGTATGAATGTCATAAAACACTTTTTTTATAAATTCTACGATGACAAGTGACAACCCTGTACCCCAATTGGTGACCCCGCCTACGAAGCGAATGCGACCATCAAATATAACGGAAATAGGTGTTTTTTCTACAAATTACTGTATTGTTCTGTATTATTATGATATTAATGCGTTAACAGAAAACGATGGCGGAGCAGTGTTGGAGAAGTTAAAGAATTTGTACGGCGATGATGCACGGCCGCTGGTAGAGTTGGTTCAGTTCAGTGACCCGGCCGCTTTGAAACTGCTGCCCTCTGTCGTTTCTAGTTATAGGTATTGCTTTATTGTTTTTGTTAATTATACGATAATACTTGACTGCCATCCCACTTGATGGTAAGTGGCGACATTAAAGAATGAAGCGTTTTTTAAAATATTAATTTGAAAAAAAAAATTAAGCAAGTGACGATAACATTCTATTTTGCTTAAAACTTTGGAAATTAAAAATATTATTTAAACAAAGAAATATAAAAAAAAATTAGAGGTGCGCGCAGGATTTCAACGTTCAGACAACTATTGACCAGGCTGTCAAAAATAAGGTGTTTTTAATAATTTATATAAAAGTAAAAAAAATGATATAAAGCTTTTAAGTTAAACGCCTCAATAGGGTTCTTAAAACGAGGCACATAAAGAGGGTTATGCGATGCTATTCTTGTGTCGCTTATGTAGGGGACATAACGACGACGCAGACGGTGACTATTTACTTGTATACAATTACCCTTAAAGTTTCGATAAAAAAATAATTGTGTGTGTAACATATTTTTCTAAAATGCACTTTATCGTTAATGTACATAAAAGTGTTATTAATATTGTAGGTTAACATCAAACAAAGAGCTGAAGCCACTGGCCAAGGAGCAAGTGACGGAATGCGTCCAGAAGTGGAGCGTTTGGGTGAAGCAGTTCATAGCGGACAACGTGCGCGCTCTGCTGCAGCACGTCACCAGGATAAAAGTCCTGCACGAGATACGGGAGGAAACCTTCAAAATTGGTAAAATTATATTGATTAAATTTCAATGGTTTTGCTGAACCTTTATTGATAGGCCAATACAATTTTCTCTAATGTATTAACTAGTAGTACCTAAGTGTGTATATGTGAATAGGAAAACGAACCTTTTTGGATTTTTTTGCCGCTACTTCTTCCGGGACCACTCGTGATAACTTGAATGTTATCTGAAACTATGTAAATGATTAAACTCTCTGGAACTTTCTACCGAAACCACCCAATGATATAGATTGCAGCGACGATTACATTTTCAAAAATCGCTTGCGTCGAACAAATTTGATGAAATGAAATCAAATTTATTCGAAGTTGGTTTTTTACAAACACTTTTCGAAAGTCAATCTACGCCATCGCTTCAACAAATCCCTACCGTGAGTAGTTCATTCGGTTTCATCAATCTATTGGTTGTGACAGAATCCCCATCGAACTGGAGTGCGATCTGCAAGTCGCTGGCGATCCCGGAGGTGCACGTGTGGCGCCACTACTTCCAGCCGCTGCTGACGGCGCGCGCGCGGGCCGTCATCGACACGCGCTGGCTGAAGGTCTACGACGCGTTCCGGACGCAGATCCTCGTCGACTTGACCAAGGTACCGTAGGGTGCGCTTTCCAATAAATTTAACAATCACAACCGTAGACTGAGAAGAGTATAGACTAATAGATTCCATCTATCGCACTCACACAAGAAAAAGAATAACTTACTCCAATTACAAAAAAACAAGACAGAATGATACTATGTTTTGTCTCACTTTGCGTACCGGTTCTTTCAAGGAAAACACAATTACAAGCAAACTTACAACTTATAAGTAAATTCGACAGGTGACTGTCGAATTTTTTTTGTGCCGCATACAACTGTACTTTCTCGTGCTATCTCATGTTGGCCACGCTCGCCAGATGTCTATATCGTTCTCCGTCTACGATCACAACGCTCAAAACATTCCTTTTTCTGTAGAAACAGAGTTGTGAGACCGTGTAATGGAACGCGCCCAAAGTCAATTGTTCACTCCTCAGGTGTCGTCGGAGAGCGAAGTGGAGAAAGAGGCGGATATCAACTGGTTCGTGTGGAGGGATCTCATCGGAGACACCGTCATCGAGTCCAGAAACGAGGTTGTTAGTGTTATGAACGCTCTAATGAAAGGTACGTCATACCAAACACATTGCAGTTGTCGAACACATGACAACTTTACACTTGTCAAACACGTGACTTCTTTACACTTGTCAGTCAAACACATGACTACTTTACACTTGGAAAACACATGACAGCATAGATGAGAAAGTGATTCTTATTCTAATTCAGCGTGCAATATTTAACTATATTAGTAGCGTACTAGCAAGGCAAGTTAATGGTCGCCTAGAAGAGATCAGTAGTCAAGTGTTAAACACCTTTGTTTGTTTCTACATCATACTGTATATAACTATTACTGTTCAATAAATAGGATTTTATTGTTAAAAATCTTGTAACCCCCGTAACCAGGAATGTCGAGACAGGACCGCGGCTTCACGCCAACTCTGGAGAAGTTTTGCGAAACCTTGGACAGCGAGCTGGAGAAGCTTCTGGAGGATCTGAAGGAGTACCTCCACGACGCGAGGGCCGACCGGAGGACGTTCGTGTACGAGGACGAGGAGGACGCGGACCAGATGTACAGCGACCGAGCGGATGTCGAGCGGTACTTGATGGACGTGTCCGACAATTATATACGGAGGTAAGGAGAAGAATTATAGGATAGGATGTTTTATTTTTGATTTTATTTATTTATTATATACATTTTATTTTGGACGAGCTGTGCCCGCGACTTCGTCCGCGTGGAATTTAACAAAAACTAAAATTAAAGTAGTCAAAGTTACTCCTCAGGACATCAGCAATCTGCCAGCCGTTCCAGAGATTAGCTTAAACAAACAGACAGACAGACAGAAATACAGACAGACAAAAATTGTAAAAAATGTTATTTTGGTACGTGCACCGTGTATATACCCATATTATGCATTTATTAAAAAGCGGTTATTTTAAAATTACAAACAGACACTCCAATTTTTTTTTATGTATAGATTTTATTTATTACCATTATCAAAATCCATAGCTCTTAGCCGCCCATGACAACTATTAAAGTTATATAATAAAAAATGCATTATTTCAGTATGCTGCAGTATATAAAGGCATGCTTCGAGGAACCAACGCTCCAATCGACGGAGCTTCAACGGAAGACGACGGCGGTATACACGGCGCGGTTCACGAAAGCGATAACGGTCCTTATGCCCAGTCTGCGCAAGTGCTACATTCGCCTGGACCCTTACACGGTGGACGTGATAAGTGTCGACGACAGTGCGGTGAAGAGATGGAACGATATATGTACGGTGTTGAGGGAGAATTGTCACATGTGTTGGGGTAAATGGTTGGACATAGTTGTGGAGAGGGTGAGGGTACTTACTGAGGGGTTGCCGCAGGCGTTTACCCTGGAAGCTAATATTGATTACTTGATGATGGTAAGTTATATAGTATAATCAACAATTATTAGTAGTTCAGGCGGTTTGTGACTCTTAAAAAAATGTATGAAAAAATAAAAAATGGTATGGTATATTATTTAGGCCTTTCATCGAAACGTCCTTACGGATAGTTATTTTGTGATATGTAGAAAAATAACAGAATTATTAAATTTTGTTGAACAGGGCCTAAAAATCTACTGTACGTAGACATTTTTTGATATTGCCTCTACCCTTATTTGTCAGAGAGATTATCTTCGATTTTAAGATAGCTGAGAGGCAAATTATGATTACAAAAAGTGTTTATTTTACAGCAATGGGATGTAATCAAAATAGAAGAGAAAGACGACGAAGGGAACGCTATCGAATCGACAATAAAAGTACCGGCGGGACCTTCGGTGAAGCTACAAGAGTTTCTATACTCCGTCAGCCGAATACTGGACGAGGTCGTACCGCACACGCTACCCAACGAAACGCACGCCTCGTTCATCGAACACGTTACGTCTATCTCTTTCGCACACTACAACAAGGTCATAAGAGAGAACGAGACGGATATAAACCAGAGGTGCGCGCTCCAGCTGTTGATGGACGTTCGACATCTGACGTTGTTGATGGTTCCTCGGGAGAACAAAAAGTGTATGGACGTGTCGCAGGAGATATGCGAGTTTCTGAGACAGAAAATAGATCCGTTTGATTACGACGTTTTCTATCCGTACGTACAGACCAATTTGAAGAGGTCCGTGCAAAGAGTTCAGGTATGTAACGTAATAGTGTTTCAATGCTTGTTCTTGGTTATAGAAATCGGAGAATTTAGTAAATTTTGTGGTAAAGGAGTTTTTTTTTTGAAGTATCTGTTCTGTCATAGCCGATTATCTCTGAATCTAATTCTAGGAAATACTTTAAAGTAACATTTTATTATGATACGGGTAGACGTTTCTCCGCGCCACCGGTACTTCAAGTAGTCATGTAATTTATTTTTAACCGACTTCAAAAAAGGAGGGGTTCTCAGTTCGACTGTATATTTTTTTTTTAATTTTAATGTTTGTTACCTCAGTACTTTCGACTGGGTGAACCGATTTTGATGATTCTTTTTTTATTTGAAAACTGGTGCTTTCCGTGTCATTCCATTTCAATTTAGTTCTGACAATGGCATGAGAACCGTAGAAGCCTTAAATTTGCATTTTTCAAAGTCGTTTTTATTACTTGTAAGCTTAGAATAATAACACTATAGAAAGACAGTCTTCATACAAGCGCTCTGTCTAAAGTGAAGCACTAAACCGAAACTTTCCCGAAAGCGGGGAATGATTCGGCTGCAGATGATGTTTTTAGCAATAATACATAAATAGCTTTTCAGATATTTTGTGACACAATTTAACTGGACAAATCATCACAATTCTTTTTTTTTTCGCGAGACACGTTTGGCGTGCGTTGACATGAACTGCCCGGTGTTAGGTCATTTCTGACTCCC